>VZTB01001921.1:356961-509250 GCA_013397245.1 Thryothorus ludovicianus
TTAGAGATACCCAGATAGGAGACATAGCTGTAGTTTTCACTGGTTCAAAGTTAAACTTTTAAGTGAGTCAATGTTCAAACTTTATTATATAATCTAGTGAATTTTAAAACAAAATTAACTCATGCAATTGGAATTCAGACTTGTCAGGAGAAAGATTAAAAGATTAATTGTAAATTGCAAAAATTAAAAAAGAAAGAGCTTCCTTTGGTTTTCTCCTGATTGCAAGTAACCAGTTTCGAAGTTACCTTGTTAACTGGAAGGCTTCCCTATGGGTTGGCTCTCTCCTCCCTATGCCTTCTCTTTCCCTTCCATCCAAGTTCTTCTTACAGTTAAGGCCCAATACCTCTGGAACTGGAAAGTCCTGGCTCTGCAGGGGTTGCTTGAGTGTTAGAAGAGGAGCCACTCTGCTGGTGAGCATGTAGAATTTTGAAGAGATTGTGTTTTTTTTTTCTTTTAGTGAAGAATCACTTTCTCTTGGGTCCTAGACCAGTTGTTTTTTTTTCCAGTATCTGTCAAATGGAGCTTCTCTTTGTTAACTGGAAACAAAACCCCATCTGTTCTGATTGGCTTGAGGGGAAAAAACCAGTTAGCTCTCCATGCAAAGGAGATGTGGGTGGCTCATGTAGTGGCTACTTGTCTAGGTCATATTTAATTTTTGTGTGCACTGCTTTGTTTTCTCTTTCTCTTCCTCCATTTGACCTTACAAAATAATTTGGAACTGTACAGCAGTAGTTGATAGAAGTTCGTTTTTCTTCCAGTAATAATAGTAATTTTTGATGTTTAAAGAGTGGGCCCTAAAAATTGAATTAAATTAGCTACTCTTGTTAACTTCTTGAGTTTGCTGAAGTCACTGGAATGCTACTGAGCAGGGCCTGCAGAGGAGCACTATGCTTGCAGCACTTGGAAAACAAATATATCACTAGGACATTTTCTGGTCCCCAAAATTAAAAGTGAGTTTCCCCCTACCCCCCAAAAATCATACTTACTATATGCTGATACTTCTTATCCTATGTAAATAAAGAATTAGCTGTATTGAATGAGTGAATTTTTCCTTATTTCTGCCTTTTACAGCTCAAGCCTAGCAGTGGAATGAAATTCTGGCAGCTCTACTAGGTTTGTTTCTTGCTGAGTTGGAAGGTCTTTGGATGTGCACCAGGGTTGCATGGTTGAAGCTTGTGAGTGTAAGAACATTATCATGCAGCAGTGGCACAATGCAGTGGGATTGGTGTGGTATAAAAGTCTTAAGGAAAGAATTCTCTCTAAAACATTACTTTATCCCTAAAAGAAGGAAAAAATTTCTTTCTTTATAGACACATATATATCTATCAGTGTTTATATGCACTGTTCTAGCTTCTGTGTATTTGTAGGATCTCCTCTGTAAATGAAACAAGTGTTGCTCAATGCTTGTCTCTTGTGTTCTTTGCTGGGGTTTGGCTGCTGTCCTCCCTTGCTGACCCTGGGGTTCTGTGGTGGTGGTGCAGCTTCCTCCTGCACAGTGCTTCTGCCTGGAGACCATGCTTTGGTGGGAGGGCTAGACTGGAAAGATAGGGGTAGAAAATCCAACCCTACCCTGAGGCAGAAAATATATTAATGGGAAAAAACAAGGGCAGTATACAGGGACAAGCAAGCTATCAGTCATGTGTCTAACAGTGCTGGAGGAATCTAATTTTTCCTGGAACTGCTGTTGAGTCCGCCTTACTTTGAGAGTTAGTTAAATTCAGGAGATAGATACTTGGGGAATGATATTAAGAGGAAGCAGCTTAATCTTCATGAAGAAATGTGCATGCTTCCTGGCATTTTTACAGTCTTCAGTTGACTGATGACTATTCAGTAGAAAATTTGTATGGCAGTGGTGAGATGCTGAGAATGCCTCTGAAGACAGTGGGTTTTAAAGAGTCCCTTTGAATAATTCCCAGGTATATTTTTCCAGGGTTGCTGTTTGTGACAGTCCTGCGGCCTGCTTGCAAGAGAAGCTCAGTGAAAAGTTTTAACAGTATTCTCCATTTGTTAGCTGAAGTAGTAAGTTTGTGGCATTACTGGAGTTAATATTTTCAGTCCTTTGCCCATGATATTTGACTAGGTATGTGGCTTTACTGAATAGTTCAGTGAAACTTCAGTATGATAAATTAGCTGTCTCCATTAATTCCTTGTCTTTACAGATAACAATTTCTGAATCATTTTATTAGCCTAATTATTCCTGTGGACATCTAAATGCCTCTGAGGTATTTTGATTGTAAGTTAAGTATAGATGAAACTTGAGAATGTCCTATAGGCTGATGTAATGATTATGTTACATAGCGTTTGAGCTATGCTTCTGCACTTAGAGAAATTAGAATTAGAAGCAGACTGAAAATTTGAAGCTTTTCTGTTTTCCTAATCATACTTTCAGAAGAATCGTGTCCTTAAAGGTCTTGAAGGTCAAGATTCATGTTGAATGTCTATGTGCCAAGTATACTTACTTCAGGGTAGTGGTACAAAAATAGCTAATTTAACTGACCACTAAAATACTGTTTATTTGTTAATCATGGTTTCCGTCTTTTAGGAGTAATATGAACAAGAACATAAACTTATGCTATTGCTTTAGACTTCTCAGAAGGAACATACTTGGATTCAGAAGCATAGTCATTTAATATAAAGTTACTTTTACCTTCTCACTTTTTTGCTTTGGAGATGTTTTATTACAGAGACTGAATTTAGGCTTATAATTTATTCCTCTTAGTGTCTTGTGCTTCCAGACTCTAAGCCACTTCAGACTAATAATAGGAACTTCATTAGAATTAGATTAGAATCACCTAATGAAAATTTAATGATAAGATAGTATTTATATTGCTCCAACTGTTCCATTGTTTCATGAGAAGAATATGAGAAATAGTTAAGTTTTGCAGTATGTGGTCACAGTAGAGTCAGATTCTAGGAGGCACATTTTGTTTGGGTGAACAAGCTGAAGATGATTTGTAGCTCCACACTGCTGTATTAATTAGAGATCTTTATGACACTACGGTAGCAATAATGCTTTGTTTTGGTAGATTGCTGTTTTTCATTCGGAAGAGAATGATGCACTATGTGGTGACATCCGGAATACTTGGAAAATACTGCGTTCATGGTATTACAATTGTTCCAAGTGTTCACTTTCAAACTAAATGAGAAACAATAAAATATGCCGACTAAATCAACCAGAATTTGTTTATAGCGCTACTTCAGAAATGAATAGTAATTCTTTTTTAACAGCTTTTTTCTAGGCAGGAGATCTGACTCAGCATAGCAAATCTTCAATTTGCCCTATTTTTATAAGGGAGTTCTGTGGAATTCTGATGGTACCCTGGTAAGGTAACTTTTGGTTCTGCGGTGAATACCAGATACCAAGTTCTTCCATAGTTATACAGAGAAATTTTCAGTGTGGATTATATTGGATAATATAGAACAGCAGGAAGAATGAAATGATCGCAATCCATGTTTCTTTTCATGTGAGGATGAATTGATAATAAAATGGCAGATAAAATCTATAAATTCTTAATCAAGTTGTATCCTTTGCTTTTTTCTTTTCCCATGCATTTTGTTGGGAAACTGTGGCTTTGCGGCTACATTCCTGTGGAGTACTGTACATTTTTCCTTATTCCATGGCAGTCCCAGTGTGGTGTGTCCATCTGGAGCTGTGTCCTGCCTGCAGTATGCTGGGCAGCCCTTACAAAAACAACAAAACAACATTTTTGTGGAAAAAAAGTTTTTGTCAATTTCTCCAGTTTATTCACAACTGGGGAAGGCCTCATGTGCCTCAGATCTCTTCTTCCCCTTCTCTGTCCTTTGAGCTAGTTTACAGCTAGTTATTTTTTCATTATGCCCAAAGCAAAGTATTCCTTTAAATCTCTTCAAATAAAGAACTGTTACATGTAATGTTACTCATTGCTCAACTGCATGTGTATTCTCTAGTCCTTAAGTTTGGTGAATTCACAAGTTTACCTTTATTTGTTGGTATGAAAGGGAAGGCATTTTAGGTATTCATTTGGTGAGTACAGCTAAACACTCTCTTTGCTATCTGATGTGATATGTGTTGTTTCTTGAATTACTAATTCCTGCTCTGCAACTTCTGTAAATTTTAGTAAAATTAATATTGAAACAGAACACAGTTTATTTTGCCCTTACAAATACCATGTTTCACTTTTTTCTTCTTAATATGGCAGCTCATATGAAAAATAATGTGATTGAGGGGAGAGATCATTCTAGGTATAGAACTTGACTTTTCATTGTTCAGTTCAGTTTCATACTCTTAAGGTCATTAAGCTCTTAAAATTCTATACTTTATGTTACTTCATAATCACAACTTTGGAAACGTGATAGTGATGGGAGTGTGAGCAGACTAGGTGTATAAAGTGGTTCTAAGATACCTCAAGCAGACCTGAAAGCCATGGAACTTCTGAGGAAAGCATTAGTTCTGCAAACTGGAGCAGAGATACTTCATTTGCATTTTACATTTGATGCCCATTAAAGTATTGTATGTTTTAAGTAGCATATTGTATGAGAGATTCAATGTTTTTGTCAGAACTAAATGTTTTTAGCTAATTTATTTGTTTGGTTTAGGTTCCGCTGAATTTATTAAGTTGTTTCTGTGTGTTGGTTGTTCCCCCCATACCCTTCTTTTTTAGCATATGTCAGCAGAATAATTTTGCAGTGTGTGAAATGCAAACTCTGCACCTGAGAATAAGATTTATTTTCTCCAGAGAATCTGATTATCAAGCTTACTTGAGAGGCAACAGAGAGGTTCTTTCAGGAATCCTTGGCAGAATGATGATGGCACCAAAATGTAATTTAAATTTATGCTTTATTTTCTTAACAAGATATTATTTTCTTAACAAGAAATTATGACTAGAATGGCACAGGATTTCTACAAACAGAATCCGTTTAGAACAATTTATAAGTAGCATAATAGAAAACTTATAAAAACTGAAGATTTCTTATTGACTACATCCCAACATGATTTCTTATCAACTAAGTAATATAGAATTTATAATACAACTTGCTATTTCCAATCAGTGCAACCCTCTGCAGATTGGGTCAAAACCCAATATATTAATGTAACTATCATAATCTAGACTGGAAGATGATATGGAAGATGTGAGTCAGTGCTCAGAGGTAGCAGATGGTGATGGAAGCATCTCTGGCCACCAGGATCATGGGTCTCACTGTCCACAGCAGCTTGAGTCCAAGTTCCTTACTCAGGACTTGTAAGTGCTTGATGTGGGCAGATCCAGTATTCCATATGCTGTTGTGCTTCCCAGAGGCAGGTTGGTCACCAGCACTGGGACCTGGGATGTTCAGTGCTGGTACAGAGGGGAGTGATCGCTGTGAATCCCAGGAATCCTGAAGCTGGTAAGGAGAGGAAGGAGAAATCCATTTGGTTTGTTTAGATGGTTCACAGGACCTTCAGTGCCTGAGAATAAGGGGGGGAGGGATGAATTTGTGACCTGTTCAGTCACAGAGAATACCTGCTTATAAAGTGGCATTAGTTATGCTAACCACATTGCAAGGAGCAGGGTTGCACCAGTCTTACCCTGACATTTCCACAAGGCAAATTCCAGTTCTGGTAACTCTAAAGTCTCAAATAGCATGATTGTGGATTTTTTTATATAAACATTTCTCACCTATAAATAACACTTCTTATGAAGATATTTGAGATGTGGAGCAGAGCAAAAGGAATTTAATTTTGAGTAATGTTTATAATAGGGGATTTCCCTAGACAGTTCCCTTTCAACTTTATTTAGATGACTCACCTATTTTAAAGGACAAGTCAGGGAGAAAATAACACTTAGTGAAAGTGGACTGCTTTTGTTTAGGTTTTCCTTACAGCTGTGATGCTGACATTTCCATGACAGGTTTACTTGAATGCCCCATACATAGTTAATGGTCATCCCTGGACTTTTCAGTCTAATCTTAGTGTGTTGATGGCATTGCATCAAGCAGACAAGTTCTGAGCTCTGTATGGCTCTAGGCAGAAGTGTCCTTAACAAGAAAGTGTCTGAAAGCAAAAAGCCATCATTAAGGCTGATATTTCATTTTAAAGCCAAATGCAGTCACTATTAAATAAACCTGTGTCAGATCTAAATATATCTGGTTTCGCTTTCTAGCCACAGATTTCTTAAATACCTTTGTCAGTGAGAGTAGAACTCTAAAAATTATTTTAATCATGGCTGCTGGTGGTAGCTGATTATTCTTCAGATAAGAAAGATGTTTCAGAGGAGATCCTGCAATATGGTGTGTCTGAACTGTGTGATGGAAGTGAGACTTGTATTTTCCAGATCATTGGTAGAGCTTCTCTACTTTCTTGTATAGTTGCAATTTGTCTTTTTTCCTGAATAATTAGTTTGTGATTGACACTTATTTGTGATACTGTGATGCTAGAACCCTCTGTGTTCAGGAGAGTACTTCTATTTTCATGTGCTTTTGTCAGAGAATTTTATTCTGTTGTGCAGATTTGACACAGAGTTGTATCATAGCAAACTTCCAAATATTTTCTGTAATTTATTTAGGCAAAACGTCTGTTATAACCAGTACCTCAACTATTTTATTGAGAAAATAAAGAGACTAGCTCAGAAAGCTAGGTCATTCCCTCCTGTGGCGTTTTTCATGCATGTGGGGGTTTATTGCTGATTGTGAATCCCTCTCCCTTTTTCCTTCTGTGGAGAATATGGTATCTGGTTAACACTGAAGCTTACTTTATTTTAGCACAAATTGTCTTAATGCTTGCCTAGAACTTTTCTATAATGCATAATAATTTTGACATCAACATTTAGGCTACTTAGGACTTCACTGCAATCACAGAAATAACTATAGCATATTTGGAAAGGTTTTTCTGGATTGTTTATGCAATGGGCTTTTAAAAAGTAATATGGGATAAGCTGGATCTCAGATTTTTTGTAAGCTAATTTCTCACAAAAAGGCAGATATAATAATTGAGTAACTCAGTGGTTCTGTAGCCATAATAGTGATGTCTTTATATGTCCAACCGCAAAACAAAATCATTGAGGAATTAAAGAGATTAATTGTCAAATGTTGAAAATGCAGAGGTAGCAGTTCTATGTGTGGGCATTGATTTCATGTAACACTTAGTGTATTTTAGTGAATTATGTCATAATTGCTAGAATAAGCAAAGTAGTATCCAAGTGAGCTTTAAGGAGAGAGATTTGATCCCAGCATGAATTCAGAACACAAGGTGGACAGGAATTGGTGGTAAATGGTATTTACATGATTATCATGAGCTTCTTAAGAACTCAAGTATTTGTCATGTGAAGATGTAAAGGGAAATAAATAGCTTGTTTGCTGTAAACAAGCTTATGTCTCAGAAAGATTTAGAGTTCAGTATGGAGTGGTAAATGAACTTTACTCAGCTGATCTGTAATTTATTTTAATCAGTGGAAGTAATATGAAAGAAAGTGAGTAATATTGAAAGTTGTCTAGAATATTGTGAGGTAAAATCAAGAAAACAAAAGGAATGGAACATTCTTTGTTCTCTGTTTGTTAACCAAAAGTCTTGCTTTGCCACCAACAGAATTAATTCTTTTGAGACTAATGAAGAGACTAGTTTGGCCCAGTGCTGCTATGGAATATTTTGAAGGGCTGATTCATGGTTCATAACATATTTAGTAATGTTGGAAATATGCAACATACAGCACGTACTACATAGCTTTCCAAGCTTGGATAGAAGTACAGGTGCTTTGTGTGTTACATATAAAAATCTCCACATGTATTCATGATTAGAAACCTAATCTAGATTTGTGCACAGTTTTTGTGCACAAATGCATTCTGCTCCATGCTAAAGAAATCCTACAGTTCCATTGTATCAGAGTTAACATTTAAGAATTACCTGGAGGACTCTTCTTCAGAACTAGGATGTCCTGGGAGATTTAGGTAGAAATACTTCTGTTGCTGCTTCATCCATTTTCATAGATTTTATTATGTTTTTTTACAGATAGATAGTTACAATGTAGTCTTGGATTAGAGACTGATTAAGAATTTGTGTCCACTAATCAGCTATGTTTAATAGGAGGTTTCCATATGTTGGGGGAGCAGAAGAGGTGTATAAAAATGCAGATGGTATAAGTTGATATGTAAGACTTCCTCGATTCCCAGATGTTTAGTCTTCTCCAATTGCAGCTGCTCTCTAACCCTTTAGATACCTAGTCAACAAGAAAATCTACCATTATCAACGAGTTCCATCCTCCTCTTCAGAAATTAGAACCACTGTAGTATTGGGGAAGGTCTCTTTTTTAAGAGTGACCTAAACTGCAGAAACCTTTAAGAGATTTGTGCTGAAATACTGTAGACTAACATTAGGCCAGTAAAAGAGAGGCTTGGTGAATCATTATGGGCTAATGAGGTCACTGACTTTTGTTTTTAACGAGAAGAAGAAAATTGAAAAGAAATGTTTGTGATCTGTTTCAAATACAGTTACTGTGCCATGATAATTGGAAAGTATCAAACCCTTATCAAGGATGGAAGAAATGAAGTGTCACTTGTATAAAGAATATGGGCATGTGCAATATGCCAGTGATGTAGTCCAACCATCTCACCTCACTGTCTCTCTTTTTGAGGCTTGACTAGTGGAGAATAGTTAGAACTAAAATGTTAATGTCATTTGTTAATCACAACTGTTCAAATATCCTTATTCTCTTTGCCAAGTCAGGTTCCACAAGGTTAAATTCATATTAAAAAAAAAAGGAGAGAGGAAAAAGTACCTTTATGACAAGTTTAGAACAACTTGAAGGAACTCATTCAGGTAAGCTTAAATCCCAGATGAGTATTTGTGGAGTTTTATATGCTCTCTGTGAAGTATATGCAAAGTGGAATGTCAAAAACTGCTTTTAGGTTACATCCTTTCTTAAGAGGTGAAGCGTGGCTATGTGTAGTAGCTCTTGAGAAGGTTTCCATTGGGTGAACCCAGATGGTTAAAAGCAATTCTGATGGCTCTGTTGCATTGAGGACAGGATGGCAGGGAGTGCATGGTCTGTAGCATAAAGGGACAGGCTGCTGTAAGGGCATGCTTACACTAGAGAGGATGGCAGCAAAAACACCAGGAAAGATGAAACTCTGACCTGTTGTCTGTTGTGAAATGGGAATAGTAAGCATCTTGATGTGGTCTGAAATTGCATTGTTTCACTGCTAACTTTTTGAAATTGGCAAAGAGAACTTGTCTGTAGCAGAATGACGTTTCCAGTAGTGGAAAAACCCCATTGTTCTTACAAAGCTGGGGTTTTTTTGAGTCTGACCATGGGTAATCCTTTTGTTTTGTTCTGCAGGAGACAACTGGATGTAAAGGCTTCATGGTTTATGCAACCTGAGCTTTCATTGTACTCTATCAGTTTCCTAAACAGAGACTGAGTGTTAAACCAGTCTGTGTTTTGGTTATGGTGTTGTTGGTACTCTCTGCTTTGAGGGTTTTGGAAGACTCACAAGGCTCAGTGAATCTGAAGAAGCCCTACCTTCAAGGAATGGTTGACTCTAATCAATTCTATGCAATCATTTTCTGTGATCCTAATTTGTTATGCTAAATGATTGCCTGTGACAATTTAGTTTCACTGTATGATATTGCATTACTTCTGCATTCTGTTACCTCTCAACTGGAATGCTCATCTGGGTAGTCTGGTCTCTAATAGCTGCTCCTCTGGAACACTTGAGGCTTCTACTTGTTTAGTAGATGAGACAAAAGGAGTCTTCTGACCAGATGTGAAAGCTGCAGGTTTGCCTTACCTCTGTCCCAGGTTGTTCACCTTGTGAGCCAGAGAAGGAGAGAACATTTTTAAAAGGAAGTAGGCATATAGCTACTCAGTGTCTGGCTCCTACTTCAGTATGTGAAACTGCTTTTTCAAACAGGTTTTATATGTATGTAGGTCCAACCGAGAATAAAGACTGCACAAATTGACTTTACTCTCTTTACTAGTGTATTGTGTAGAGAATTAGAAAAGCAGGGGAAATAAGAAACTTGGTATATTGGCTTTATTTTAAACCTAAGAAGCTTTTTCCATTGTCAGCACATCCTAGTAAAGTGGTGAAGGATATCCCATTGCAAGTCATGGCTATCTGCGAAGAAAACACACAAAAATATACTCTTTTTGTAGTTTAATTTTTCCAAAATGTTTTGAAGTGTTACTTGCTGTCATTTAACTTGAGGAAGTAGTCAAGATTTTATTCTGGCGAATAATTTCTCTGTTTGTGCTTATTTTGTTTGTCTTTCTTGAGGCCTTTGTATACAAATATATTTTAAAAGCAAAGATCTTGGTTGTTTTCCACAAGTAGATAAAACTAGTGGCATAAATGAAAAAAATGTATAAGGAAAATCTTGGTGATTTTTTCCTGTATAAATAGCTAAAAATACTCTTTCTCCTATTTCAGTGTACATTTGTGTAGTCAAAATAATGAGAGGATTTGTATCTTGACGTCTGCTGAATGACAAATTCATTAAAGTGATGTAGATGAGTCTTACCTTAGCTGAATTGTGCTGTCTTTGTGGTTTCTTCCTTGAGATGTCTTAGTTAATTTTTAAAATCTCTTAGTTCTTTTATTACCTACATTATTGGAATTTTTAAAGGCTTTGTTCTGTAAGCAGACAGAACAGGACATGTCAATATTTGTCTGTGACCGCATCCTGCAGAAACATGACTAGTTAGTCCTGTTGAGGGTTTATTTTTTAAAGATATTTTTTTTTAAAGATGAGCTTATAATTTTGACACAAAATTTGTACACAGTTAAAGAGCTTAGTGATTTGAGTGAAAACATCATGTGAACCAACAATACATGAAAATAACTAAGCAAATAGCAATTAAAACATGTACAATAACTTTCAGTCATGAGGTATTGTTGGTGCTGTTTTCAGATGTGCAGAGGGAAAAGCTCTCAATTGTTCTTAAGTCGGCTGGTAACTGAATCCACATTTGTAGAGCTTGACAACAAAAGGCTTTTTGTTCACAATTTGTATTCATCTAGGACATGCCAAATAAATACAACATAATTTATAAGCAGGCCAATATAACATGTTGCTCAAATGACTTACCAGAAATCCATAATTTATATTGAAATATTTAGAATTACAGGTAGAAGCTTGTTGGGAGCTTTTATATTTCTGTATGGATGAGCACAATGTAATTATTTGAGGAAGCACACATTGCTGTATTTGATGTGGCAGCAAGATGTGCAACTTGAGTAAAACTCCTTCTGAATATTACTTGCAATCATTTCATTAATTTAGTGAGGCAGTACCGACTGGAGCAACGCCTTGATAAAAGAAGCAACAATACCTTTTACTCCTGTGGTCCACAAATAAAGCCTACTAGAGAAAATTATTCTGTTCCTTTCTCCCACATTTGTTCAATTCCCCTGGGCTTTATTGTCAGCATAGTTGTGTGACCATATGTCATTTGCATGCTGAGCAACCATGAGTAGCTTTCTCTGCTGGGCCATTCAGTAACCTGCATCTTCTCACTGTTGGTGCAATATTTGTGCCTCCTGTGCTCTTCACAAGCATCAGCTTGCTCCCCGTAGGGTGTTAGTCCAGTCATGATGAATGAGCAGGAACACTGGTGCAACTGTAGAAGATTTGGCAAGTACAGTTTACTCATTTTTTTTCTGTTCATTGGATAGGGAAACAAAAAAACCTGATTAAACAGGGACTGACCTAAAAGAACAGGCAGAAATAACATTTGATAAAGCACAGTACCCACCCCTCCATATATCAACTGTGCAGGTCATGTTCTTGATTATAGCAGATGTATCCAAAGTCAGAAGTGTAATGGTTCCCAGACTATGAAATGCATTGAGGTGGTGGTTACGTCTTGATACATGAGCACATCATTTTAAGTCATTGACTTTGGAATTTTTTGTGGTGTGTGGAAAAGAAACTTTCAGGTTTTTGTTTTCCATCTGAGAAGTGTGAAAGGTGTCTTGCTAGTGGAAAGGTACGTGTGTAGGGAAAGCACTGACAAAGGATAAACAGCAGATTTGAAGTTCTTTGTCAGTATGGGCTTCTCAAGCTGGGTGCTGGTTTAACTCATCCTAAGACTGTTCCTTTTCTGCCCTTTTTCAGGTAGTGGTGCTACAGCAGTTGTCCAGGCAGCGCTCTGCAAACCCAGGCAAGAACGTGTAGCAATAAAGAGGATCAACTTAGAAAAATGCCAAACCAGTATGGATGAATTACTTGTAAGTAAATGGGGGGGCAGTATGTTATATAGAGACTTGGCCTTCTGCTTTGGCTTTGTTTTTGGCTTGGTCTGAGAGTGAGGGTGGAATTTTTATGAGGATATGAGAGAAGGATTTGAAAATAGTCTGCAAGATTTACACCATTCCCTAAAGATATAGTTTTTTTAATGTATATTTTCTCATGTCACAAAACTTGAGATATACAAACTTGAATCTTGGGATAATCATCTTGGGGTAACTGTGGGAAGACCCTAAACTCTTGTTTTCTGGAAGCTCAGTTTTTAAGAGATTACTATGTGGTTGTCTTTTTTTTTTTTTTTTAATATTAAGGGAAGATACATTAAACACTGATTAAAAATATGAAGAAAAAATTTAGTAGGTCTCCTTAAAATGTCTAAAGCACCAAAACGTATTCATTTCATAAAGATAACTTTTAAGGAGAAAAGGAGAAATGGCTACACTGCCATCTACACAAGGAAACTTTTGTTAAACCTAGTAACACATGTTTATCAGTTAGGCCATAACAGGAATGTTTGAAGAACATTATTTGTTTGGGCCACTGATCAGAGAAGAAAGGGACCTGCAAAAAGCCATTTGTAAAGGAGCAGCAAGAGTTTTTCCTCTGCACTGGTTATGGCAATCCAGACAAAGTCATGAAGAACTATTGAAACCCAAAACCTTTTGCTTTCTAATGCTCCTAGATAGGTGCTTATAAGACTAATGTATGTTTATATATAGGCAGCATAACAAGATTTGAAGGACACAAAACCATTCTAAAAGTGAGAACACTCTCTTCTGTTCCACAGGTTATACTACAGCCTAGAGACTGTGGGCTTTTTCTAATGCAGAAATTCCTGCCTCTGAAGGATATGATCTCCTCAGCAGGGAATTGCCAGTGCAAAAGATATCTTGAATTTGATACAGAGGGTATGGTCCGTCCAGTTTCTTCAGATAAAATGGCTTTTTTACAGTGGAGGACCCAAAATGCTCTTCCCCTGGTGATTGATGGCATTCGCCTTCAGTTCATGTGACCGCTTGTATGCGACATTGTTGTGCTTTTTACGAGGATTGTGGTAGTGGAAGGTGCTTCTGAGGTAGTGAGAATTCTGTCAACTGAAAACTCAAAAGATAAATTCTGAACTGTCTTTAAGCCCAAGGTGAGATGCTGTGCATGATGTATTAACAGCTACAGTCCCAAAGAACACTTCTGTAAAAAGATAAATATTAATAATTGTAAGATAAAATGGTCAGAATTGGATATTTTTTGTTAGAATTTGGACTAATACTGAGAATTAAAAATTGAAATGTTACAAGCAAACAGGCAAAACCAGACAAAACTGCCAGAAATCTGCAAGATAAATTCTTGTGGTCTGGAGAAATGATTGCAGTTAGTTACAAGCTTGTAAGAAGTTACCTTGCCAAATGCTTGAGTGTCTTTACTGTTGATATGTCTCCACTGTCTGTCAAATGAGGCAGTAGGTCTTGAATTTATGGTCCTATATTGCTTTCTTTTGGTACGAAGACAACTGTCCATACCATCCTTTTTATTTTATAACATAAGTCAATTTCTGCTTTTCTGTGCTCAGATTTTTTGTTTCTTTTATTTGTTGATCTGTTTTGATCTGAACATGAATTCGGGTTTTCCTGGTTAGGAGAGTTAAGCGTACACATATGCGTACATGTACACATACATAATTAACTTTTTTTTCTGTGAGATTCAGTATACTTTTGATTCAATTAGAGAAACTTTAAAATTTTGTTTGAAAAATAGAGACTTTTTCTGGAAAAAGGCATAATTGACCTTCAAAACTCTTGTAACAACTGTACTAACATTTTCATTTCAGTTGATAGTACTTAAAATGTTCTTGCATTTTTGGCAGAATTTGAGTCTAAAAATTTTGAGTCTAATCAGTTTTAAATCACTTATTTTCTAATGAAACAGTATTTATTGGCACAGGAATGTTCTAAATCTGTCTGTTCTCTGAACACGCTGTTTTTTAAAATGCTGGTGCAGAGTGCTTACGAATGCTGTGCACAGGCGCCCTTCACAGATTCTCTGCTGTGTGGCCTTCAGGGAAGTGGAAACGCATCAAGCCTGGTGCCCGTGTAAGCAGGCTTAGGGTTTGGGACAGTGTCAATTAAAATAGAAAGGCACTGTGGGAGGGAGTTTAAATATTACTGAGGTTACACAAACTGCCAAACTCCTGAAATTCGATACTCTGTTTCCTGCAATGCCCTGTGTTCTCACTATTGTAACCTAAGTGTAACTTAACCCCCTAAGCCAAGGAAAAAGTCCTGTCCTTAGTACTGTCCTGACTGGGCGTCTTTGCCATTCCTTTGCCTCGGTTTTTTAAAACAGTCGAAAGCTCAGGTGTGTGCGCTGCAGAACGCTCTGCAGGATGGTTTGGCTGGGCAGGCTGCCGGGCTCTTTTTGGCTGGGCTGTGGGTTGGTGTCGGAGCTCTGTGGGCAGCCCCTGCCCCGCGGGCCCGGCCGGCTCCTGCAGCGAGCGCAGACAGGAGCTGCCTCGCAGTTGCTTATTAACTGTGTCACCCACCTGCCCTTAGGCTGAAAGACATTTTTATGCAGCTGCTCACTGAAACTGGATCGGGAACAACCTGGCTGAAAGGGGTTAGCTTTTAACCTGGACATATTGCTTGGTGCAGCACACAAATGCCTGTGCTAGTGCAAGGTGGGAAAAAGAGAGGGATTAGGGAGAGACTTAAATTGCTGTCACTGCTTTGCTGCTGTTGAATGTCTGAGGTGACATAAATGTGAAGAAGGCTCCAGCATGTTCTCCTGGATGTTCTGCTGCAAGCTGTTTCCCTGGCAGTGTATTTTAAGTGAATGCTTTTCTCTCTCACCTGTGCATATCGAGGATTACAGCCAAATAGATGAAATCTGTGGAGGCTTCTATTCTTTGTGATAGAAGTTTTCTAGAACTGCAAGTCTGAAATTAATTCTTTCCTGACTAAAATTTCATCCCTTATCTCTCATAAGGTGCTTTCTGCTTGTTTATTTTTGTTTTGCAAAGAGTCTTTGAAAAAAAATCATGAAAGCTGAGACACAAGGTGCCTTTGGCAATGGTTACTGTGGCAGCTCAGTTGTTGCCCACGAGTTGATACAGGGAGGTAAAATAGTCAGAGCACCTTTCAGTTAAAGATAGTGAAGCTTATCTCAGTCAATTAGTTAAATTTCTGCATTTTTAATGTCTGAGAAAAATAGATAAGGTGCATTCTTGCCCAGTGGTGTCAGCTGGACTTTTTGAATCACTATTATATTACCAGCATAAGAAAATAATAAAACAGTGTAAGAAATGAAATAGTAACCAGGAGTGGGGGAGTTACAGTTAAGGTTTGGAATGGGTAGCTGAATTAAGAACCTGAGGAAGTAATTTGACTTGTGTTTAAGATGACATGTCTTCTGAGAGAGGGAGATGTGCTCCACATGTCTGTCTTCTCTCTTCCACCTACTGTCTTCTGAGTGATGACAGGGAGCTATTTTGCAAATTGCTCTTATTATTCAGGCTCATTGATTCATTATCCAGGCATTCTTCCTTCTGTGGTTCAGAGTTCACAAGTTGTCTAAGGAGGAGGACTTTGGACAGCAGAACAAGCTGAAATGTGTGTCAAACTACAGCCTGACTTTAATAGTCACCTACAAGCACCATGAGATTAAATCCTAGTCTTTAATACATATAATTAACTTATCATTAGAAACCAGCTGTGATTTTGAGTGCATTGCAAATAACATAAAACCTCTTTCAAACAATTGCTAAAATGAAGTTTAAAGTTGAAAATGGCATTTGTGGCAACTTTAATCAACCAAAGTGGGACCTGCGTAGTGCCTAAATTGTTCAAATGCTGTTGAGTCAGAGATAAACACAGTCCACCTCAAAGCAGTTGCTTTTCAGGGAGGGAGGAGAGGAGGAAGAGTTTTTTAGCTGGATTGGCCTCCAGACAGGCTCACCCTCCAGGATCATGTCCTTTAGCCCCAGGGATGGACTGGGGCTCTGTGGCTGGAGATGAAGGAGTTGTGGCAGCTTAAATTGGTGTGAGGCCAAACCCTCTGGTACAGAAGAGGCCTCGTGCTCCTGTGTAAAGGATTGGCAGAAGAATGAGAGCAGCGGGAAAGGTGTTACAGAACAATTATATGAAAGAGTGAATAGAAAAAGAACTCTGCTTGAATTAACAGATACAAGACAGTCATTCTTGATGTGTACAGCTGTGATGTGTCATAGATGCTGTTACTTGGTAGTGCCACGTTGTGCATCTGTTGGTGACTGTGCGTTCCTCTAGTCAATTGTTTCCTGTGACTTTTGGCCATGAAGATTTCTTTTTCTCCATTTCTGTTTGATTGTGTGGTTCTAGTGTCTTCCTGTCCATCCCACAGTAATTGAGCCAGTGGTGCTGTGTCCTTTGTTCGACAGTTTCCTTCCTTCTTTCCTACCCGTTCCCATTCTACTCTTCATATCCCTTTTGAACAGAAAATGCAGTAGGTTTTGACCTTTCCTTGCATTATGTACCCACACCTTCAGCTCTTGGAGAGTACTCATTCTTCATTGCTTACTGTGAAGTTGAGACTTTAACAGTAATTTCTTTGCTGTTCTCAGAGGAAAAGTGATGTGGCTATGCCTGTAGCTCCTGGCCAAACTTCCCTCATGTTCTTAGCAATAATATTTTTTCTTGCATGCAGATCTTTAGGTAAATTGAAATGTTTTAATGCCTTGATGCATACTCTGTATGTCCTTTAGTTCTGTTATAGTATTTCACTTTGGAAATTAAACTTTATATTAGCAAAACTGATAGCTGGCTCTGTTGTGTTGGGCTTTGTATTTCTTACAGAAAGAAATTCAAGCAATGAGTCAGTGCAATCACCCTAATGTGGTGACCTATTACACATCTTTTGTGGTGAAGGATGAACTTTGGCTGGTTATGAAGCTATTAAGTGGGGGTAAGTTACTGGTTTTACTTGTTTAGGTGCAAGGCAATTGTAGGATTTTTTTCCTAATGTACCACTTTAGAGTTCATTGATCTAAACTAACTAATGAGAAAGACCCTTCCTAGGATGAACCTCGAGATGTGTGCATGTTAAGGAGGAATGTCCAAGCTTACAAAGTTTGTATATCTGTATTCATAGAGGAGCCTAAGAATTACTGAAATACAATAGTTAGAGAAACAGAATTTAATTTTCATTTGGAACCAGTTTATCAAAGTTCTCTATTAAGGCTGTGTAGGGAAAAGTCAATTCTGTCATTGTGATCTTTTATAGAGTTTCTCTAGAATCCTCTGTATTTTTATAAAAATGCATGTGTTTCTGATTTCATAATGAGTATTACTCATTCCTTATTCAAGCAAGATCCATCCTAGGCCAAGTGTTACACACATTGCATCCTTTTTATTGCTTAAGCTAACCAAACACTCATTGCTTTTTTTTTTTTAAGATGATACTTACTGATAAAAAATTCTTATTTAGTTCTGAAAGAGGAAAAAGGGGGCTGAATTTCATGTGCCTGTAGTTTAGAAAAGAGAGGCCCTCAGAATAAGGTGTGATGGTTCTGGTTGTCAAACAGTGTTGTTCAAGATGATTCTTGATGGCAGCAGGCTACTTCACCATGATGTTGGAAAACAAGGATGAGAAGTGCTCGCAACACTTGTGTCACATTTGGTTGAATTGGTCAGTTCAGGCAAAAGCAGGAATTTACTATGAGCTGTTGAATAGTGCTTGGATAAAAGCAAAATGTTTCTATTAAATGCCTTGAAGTGTATAATAACTGAAGTTCAATGTCAAACTGTGTGTCACTGGGAATGTTATAATTTGTTTGCATTTGTTTCCTTCCAATCTTGCAGCTGCAGGTTTGCATCGTGAACACATGAACCATAATCTGAACTGAATAATAAACCAAGACCTTTAAATATGGGGTACTCCTGAATTTTTAATTAGTGATTGCTTTGCAAGCTGTTAGCAGATCTTTCTAATGGATCATTAAGTGTTACAGTATTTTTGACAAAAAAGCAGTGCTCTCTATCTCCTTTGGATGGGTTAGTGGTGTGCTTTATTCTAAGAGCTACTTACATGAAACATTTACACATACATGCAAAGATTTAAATTGCAGCAGCATAGAAAAAAAATGAAGAAATACAGCTTTCTAAAGAATCTGATATGATAATGCTTTGTATATGTTTTTTTTCTCTCCTGGATTGGTAATACAGGTTCAATGCTTGATATAATAAAGTATATTGTCAACAGAGGAGAGCACAAAAATGGTGTGCTTGAAGAACCCATAATAGCAACAATTCTTAAAGAAGTTTTGGAGGGCTTAGACTATCTACACAGGAATGGACAAATTCACAGGTAGGAGCTTATACATAGTGAAAAACATTTTCAAAATTGACTGTGGCTTGTTGATTCTGGTCAGCTGCAATGACTTGACAAAGCAAGTTGTATTGCCTCTTTCACATCCATAAATGTAATTATCAAGTGATAGTGCTTGGGCAGATGCTGTAATATTGGTTGCAGTTAGTCACTAATGTTTAGTATTTGCCTGGGTCTTTATCCTGTCTCTCTCTTCTAGTTTGGATAGGTTTGTGCTGTGATAAGCATGCCCAGAAATGTGGTCCATAGTCCTGTGCCTGCTGGTGCTCCAGATACTCAATCTGATTCTAGTTTATGGTATATATTTTGTGACTTGGTTATTGTGTTGCACAGTAAACCTGTAATCTTGGGTGCTTGGACTCCTATAAAAATGCAAAATTATTTTTTTCCTGGTAATCAGTAAATATCTACTATACACTACAGACCTTCTTTTATGACCACATGTGAAGCTGGTACTGTGGAACATCATCTTAGTGTATATGCATCTAATGATTGGTGTGTTCTGTATTTCTCTCTCCGCTGACTTTCTCCATGTAAATTGTGCAGATCCCCTGGGATGGTAAATACATATCTGCTCTAGGAAACCAGAGGCTGTTCCCACTCTTTGATTGTTGGAAATGTGTTCTGACCTTCCTATTAATTTTATTGAGGTGAATTTTTCTTTTAAGGAAAGTGTCTGCAGTAGATTCTCTGTTTCAAGCATTAGCCTATGATAAGGGAATCTTTTATCCAAAACCCAGGTTTGCTGCAGACAGGAGTCTGAGAATGGAAGTGGTACTGATGTAGCACACTAATTGTTCTTTATGTGTACTTCTTATGTCTCATCTTATAAATGAACTCTTGCTGATGTAAATCAAGACCTATTTCCTCCTTTTGCAGAGAGAAAATTGAGATAAAAGGAGAAATAAAGAATAGTTATCTTGACTTCTAATCTGGAATGCCAAAGATGTGTCTCAGACCTTAATTCACAATATTCTGTTAAGCTGATGTTGTGAAGGGCACATTCTTGAGCTTTTAAGGATAACAGGACTCTGAGGTTGGATTTGTGAATTCCCCTTGTCTATTCTTCAAGTGCCTTAAGATAAAAAGAGAGACCTATATGATACAGCTAAGGTTTCTCCTTTTTTAAACTGTGCAGAAGTCCTGTTGAAGTTGGAACAATGTGCCTTCAATTTGCCATGTAGGTTATAGGTGAATTCTGTGGTATAGTTCAGAGAATACTATGTCAGGTGGCATTTGTTAGTTGGAGATGTTTTAAAAATTATTCAGGGATCTTGTTCTGTTGTTTCAATGCATTCTTTTAAATATGTTTTTATATATGTATATATGAGGAAACACGTTATGTTATCTTTCAGTAGTAATATATATTCAATAAAACAGGGAAAGGTTAATTTTCTCAAGTCTTAATGGCTATGATAGATTCTATATGACAGTTTTAAACTGTGCATTAAGAAGGGGGTGCATCTTTTGATAAAAAAGAATAAGAAGCAAACCAAAGTAACCATAAAGCTTTCTTCTGAACATTGCATGTGAATACTGTGTTGAATGGATATTGCTAACTCTTAAGCACATGCTGAATTTTGAACATATTCAGTGCCAAGTTGCTTTCCACCACTGTACCTTACAGCAAAATATGTCTGCTATTCCTGGGATTTAATAGCTTAATTGGATAGAAATGTGCAGTACATTTACCTCTTCTGAAGATAGGTCTCTTCTCTGAAGAGATTGAAGAATTTTTTTTCAACATTTCTTTTTCATTAGTGGTGCATTAGATGTGAAAAAGCATCAATTCTTGGTTTACAGCTCTGAAAGGTTTCAGTTTGTGAGACTATATTTATAAAAGGTGGTAAACCAGACTTTGAACCTAAATATCTATCTTCTTAAAATCTATCCTTGAATTCTGCTCATTTATGCCAGAGCTGAATTCTGGTCTTTTTATATGTGAAAATTTGTTAGAATTTGTGTTCTGCACTCTGTTTTAATATTATTCAGTTAGATTTTACATACCAGCCTCCTTTTTCAGTTTGAAAATGCTATCTTGTGAAACTATTCAGTATGCAATATTTATTTGTTTGCATAAAGTATGCAGTATGCACTTTCATGCTAACCTCTGTTTGTACATTCTAGAGATTTGAAAGCTGGCAACATTCTTCTGGGTGAAGATGGCTCTGTACAAATAGCAGGTAATGGTAGTGGTAGAGTAATGGATAAATAAAAGAAAAAGGTAATTGCAGCTGGATCAAGGGCAACCATATCAAGGGGAAAAGTTTTTCTGTTGGCTTGTAACTATTCCTTTAGGGGTGCTGTAGCCACAAGTTACCCAGTTTCAGGACTCTTGATTAATGATACTTGACTCAGAAATTATTCAATATTTCTATGTCCCATCAAATATATAAGAAAGCTTTCTAATGTCCTCTTAATGTTTCCATTTGATTCACCCATGCACCTTAAACAGCTTGCAAATGGTAGAAACTGATATTTCTCTTAATTTCATTTTTTTCTGCAAGGAATTGTAATATTTTTAGGGATCCAGCAATCTGTGTGTACTGTCCTTCATAAGGCCTCTAAGTTTACTAGTCACTGAGATGCATGAGATATATCTCACTGAGAATTATTTTTGGCATGTCTGCCGTTTGTCTGGCTGTGGTATCTGCTGGATTCAGTTTCGCATCTTAAACGTCCTCTGAGTGCATTGATGTGCTTCTTGAGCTGTAGTCTGTAAGAATTAAATTATTTGGCCTCATAAGAGCAAGGCTCATGTCCCATCTCTCAGGCTGGTATCAGATTATCTGGAAAGCAATGGGAGCAGGTGGTGATACCTGCCCCTTCCCCCAGCACACTGCCAGGCCTTCCACGGTCTGTAGTGGGTGACCGAGCAGTGAGAGCTGTAGACAGAAGCTGTAATTTTTATAGAAATTATGCTTTCAAAGTGCCATGTGAACATATATTTTAAGGGCTTTAATATGCCACTATCAAATAATGATAAAATGATACTTTTCTGTCATTACTGGAAGTGTTTTCTTTTCAACCTTAAAATCAGGTGACTATAGGAGAGTAATAGAGAATAAATTGAAGTCTATAGTGAACTAACTACTCTATTTGAGTACAACTGGATTGTAAATAGTACAGTTGAAAATACTCTTCATGTAGCTCCATTCAAAATGGACATTATTTCTGCATACATTGGGAACCTGCTCTTTCTTCCACTTACAGGCCTACCTCTCCCATACAGCTGTCACTATGTAGGGATGGGTTAACAGAACACTGGTTTTTTTTTTTCTTCTGTTTTAGAATTTGGAAAAAGCTATTCTTGTCCTGGTCTACTATTAAGTACATATTAGTGATGGCTTTTCTAATTGTCTTTGATTTGTCAAATTCCCATGAGAATTGAAATTACATATAGTATTCTCTCATTCAAATCACATTCATATTTAGTTGCTATGCAAAAGAAGCTCCTTGTCCTTGAACAATACCAGATGCAAACCTTGTCACAAAATGCATATTTGAAAACCTTAAGTGACAGATGTACTGCAGTCCTTTGCAACTTTATTCAGGAAGGCACATACTGGGAGGATAAACTGGAGGATGTTTTAGTGTGGGTTTCCCTGATAAAGCTATACCTTCTATTCCATAGCATTTCATGAACAGTGTGTAGTGGGGCAAAGGTCAGCTCTGCAATGGAGAGTTTCTGTAAGCATACCTTCAGGAACTGACTTTATTTCTAAAATGTAAAACTTTTGCTTTGTTATTGGTAGTTTAATAGATTTCAACTTTTCTCCTCTTTTTCAGATTTTGGTGTTAGTGCATTTTTAGCAACTGGAGGTGATGTTACTCGTAACAAAGTAAGGAAAACATTTGTTGGTACTCCCTGTTGGATGGCCCCTGAAGTAATGGAGCAGGTATTACTAACGCTAATTGAAAATTTAAAACATTTTGTCTTTTCATTTTGGAACTTGAGACATTACCACCTTGGTTTTCCCTTCTGCTTCTGTTTCAGGTGCGAGGTTATGACTTCAAGGCCGATATGTGGAGTTTTGGGATTACAGCCATTGAGTTAGCAACAGGAGCAGCACCTTATCACAAATACCCTCCTATGAAAGTAACAATCACATCGTACTTGTTAATGCTGTTAGCTGTATTATTAATGCTGCTAGACAGTGCTACTTCATTTTCAATAGCAACTCAGGGTATCTAAATAGATGTATTCTGTGGAGTATTTTTTCTCTTTTAATTTCTACATTTCAAATTGGTTTTGCTTACGACACCTCATTTTTGGGTTTATTTTAGGTGTTAATGCTAACGCTTCAAAATGACCCTCCCACTTTAGAGACAGGTGTAGAGGACAAGGAGATGATGAAAAAGTATGGCAAATCCTTTAGAAAACTAATCTCATTATGCCTTCAAAAAGATCCTTCCAAAAGGTAGGTCACTATTGCCATGTAAAATAGAATTGTATTTGAAAATATGTGGACTACTTTAAGTTACAGTAGCATAATCTTTAAGTGTATAGTTTGAACTTTGTAAATAGCAGCCTTCAGTCACCTCCATCTGGGGAGAAGAAATTGCCTTTTTACTGTTCCTGAAGTTTACTTCTTCTGATTGTTAGTCTAATGTATTTATACTTAAACACAGTATTGAATTAAACACCAATCAAACAAAAGTCCTTGCTCTACATCTTAATTTCTCATCTGAAGCAAGATATAAATCTTGATACTGTGCACAAGTCTAACGAGACTGTTCAGATTGAGCAGCAGAACAGTTGCTAACCAAATATGTCCTTCCCTTGGCCTTTAAATGAAATGAAAAATAAATAATTTCATGTTGATTTTTTCTCATTTTGTGACATAAACATAGTGTTGTTTTTAACTGGGATATTTCCAGAGAAAATTACTTACTAAAATGTATTTTTTTTTGCTGTGAAGTTAGGGACTCCAAGTTTGTTGAATTTTCCTTATGTTTATGTAGGAAATTGCATGTCATGTTGTCTTTGCTGTTTGTTCTTTCTCACCATGTTTTTTAAATAGTCAAGGTGATGAAAGTATTAAATATCTATTCCAAAACCACTGTTGTGGTCCCAAGTTCCCTGAATGATTAGTTTATTTATTCATTTTTATGCAGACCCATTTTTGCAGGCTTTTTCTGCTGGAGAATTGTAGGAAGCATATTTTAATTAGCAGTATTTCCCACTTTTTTGTAGAGTTTCAGAGCTACTGTTTTGGGGAAAGATTGTTCTGACAGAGCAGTCCTGATTGTATGTCATTTATGGTGTGTACTTACTGATGTAATGTTAGCCTAAGTCCAGGATATGGCTTTAGGGAGTCAGATTGAAAAGGTGACAGGAGGAATACTACAGAACATGTACAATTAAGAAAAAAGATTGTGGCCACGTTTTTATTCTTGAAATACATGAAAAATTTTGTTTCACTCAAAGATCATTTGTGTTCTGCTTTCAGATTCCCAAACCCCTTACCCTTGTTGATCTTAATATCAAGTCCTGATGCTTTAAGATTAGTGCTGCAATTTGGCTGCTTACAGATAGGAGTAATAATAATGGATAATCAAGCTCTGGATAATCAAGCTTCTTTTAGTTTCCAGTACCTAGCAATTTTCAGGGCAAGATTGAAGTGGAATGAAGTAATGATAAGTAAATAAAATGAATTTTTCTTGTCTCCTTGAATACATAATGCTGAGTTACCTGATGTGTAAAGGCATTGGTGTTGAAATATTGGTGTTTAAGGTACTTATTTAAATTTATACATTTATTAAAGCACATGCAATGGCTTCATACTCTGGATTACCATGAATGGAACAATTAGACCAGCAAATAAATGTTCAGATAGAAACAGGTATAGAGCAGTTATTTTTGTCCTAGGGAGTCATCTCTGTTTTTCATATTTCTTACAATCCAGAGTGTAATTTTGCATGGAGTCCACTCCAGTAGCTGTCATGTCAGTTGTGGGAAAAGTTCTTGCTCTTTGTGGCAAATTCTAGGACTGGTATTGCAGTGCTGTTGTCTCAGACTATGATCTTTTTCTTTAGGGGATCTCTGTGGGTGTTTCTCTCTCTCCCCAGTGCCAAGGATGCTGCTCACCGTCCTCAGCTGCAATTCATTCTGCAGCTTGTGTGGAAAACAGGGCCAGAAAGCATGCCCAGACCTGTTCAGAAGCATCTGGCATAATTAATGGTAGAGGAATGGAGAACTCTAGTTTGGATCAAACTTCACTAAAATGTAGCTTTTAAGTTTGCAGAGCCCTTTTATAAGATATGATAGTACTGTACTTTGAAAACCTTAAAACTTTGGCACAGAAGTTAATTTCTTTTTGCTCATCCAAGCTACATTTTTGAATTACTGCTAAATCTGGTGGTCTCCACAGGACCACTTATCAGTAGAGCTTGGTGCTTTGGAGGTGAAGAAAAATACAGATTCTATGGAACCTACTGTCTGTGTCTGAATAATTTTTGTTAATGTCAAGAGTTGTTTCATTATTCCTTGCTGGTGTGAACTGATATATACATACAGACTATTGACTACTCCTCTTTTGTTCACTCACTTTACAGATATGTCCCCAAAGAAATAAAGTAGGTTGATTTTTTTTGAGGGTTTTTTTTTGAGGTTGAGATTTTCCAAACAGAAGCTCTCTCACTGTTTTACCTACTTTGTTTTATATTCAATCTCTTGCTGGAATTCAAATGGAAAACTAGAGCAGGTGTTGTTTCTGTGTACTTAGAATTCATGAGTCTTGAAGATTTTGACTTCCCTAAACTTAGCTGTGTCAGAATTAGTCCTGGATGGTGATATGGGCTCCTAATGGAAATGAAGGAGGATTTTATCTCATCCCAGGAGATGCTTTGCTTTCTCTCCAGAGTCTGTTCAGTACCAGAGTCTGGCTTTGACTAGATAAGTAGCTTTTTGAATCCCTGAAGCTAGGTAGAAAAAACCTGCTGTTGGAATCACTTTGGTAGCTGTGAGATTGTGGTTATCTCTTGGAAATGCTGAAACAAACAGAACTGCAGGTAAAAATGAAGTGTGTCAGTTTTTACCTTTCAGCTGTTGTTTTGATTTAATCTGTGTTTGATTGGAAGATGGTCCTGATGACTCTCTTTGGTTTATGCATTATGTTAATAGTGTCAGTATAGTTTCTTGAGAATATCTGCTGACAGCAAAGAGGTAAAAGAATGCCAATAGGAGTTACTAATGCTGCTGTATGGAAAATGCAATTATGCTTTTATTGTTGTGGAGCAAAGTTTTAGTTGTATTCGTAGAGTCATACGGGGAAGAAAGCAGTACCTGCCTTTTTTGTGGGTTTGTTTGTTTGTCTTATTTGCTTTTCTTTTTAAAGGTTTAATGGGTATTTGTTAAACAAAAAAGGGGAAAAATTGGCAGCTTAAGAGACTGATTTTTTTCTCTCTTTTTTGGTATTTTTGCCATAGAGAGGCTTATTTTTTTTCATGTGTGGTAAGTGAGTTTGTGTGAATTAATTCAGTAGCTATTATCATTCATTCCCCATTCATACAGTACTAATTCAAAAGTATTAGAGACGTACCATTTAACTAACGTCTTGTACTGTATTCACTGAGAGGGTCTTTGTTTTCTGTTCTAATTTATTATTGATCTTTCAGGCCCACAGCAGCAGAACTTTTAAAATGCAAATTTTTCCAGAAAGCCAAGGTAAAACGTTTAACCCTACGAGTAAATTTTGCTCTGCCTTAAAATCTATGTGAAATTTTTTCTTTCCTTGTATTGATTTCTAACTTAACAAATGTTGGTTTTGCAGAATAGAGAATACCTGATTGAAAAGCTTCTCACTAGAACACCTAATATAGCACAAAGAGCAAAAAAGGTGAGTGCATTCATGTATTTTTCTTGACTGGTGTGGAAGATAAAGGAGGGACTCCTCAGTTGACTTACATTTTTAGTTGACTGACTGAGCCATACTTTTAAAGTAGTCCTTCAAAGATAGTGAGTGTTGAATGAATGTTCTCTGCAGCCTTGCTTTCTCTTGGAAGCCTTGAGGCATTTTTACTTTCTTTCTGGCCTTGTCAAAATGATACATGATGTTTGTCATACTTGATAGAATTTTTTTCTCATTTCCTCTCAGAAAGCTACAGGTGAAGTAGTTGTGGGGAAAAAAGGTGACTTGCAAGCATACAGATTCATAAACTGCACAATTAATATCTTCACTGATCACCTTGGGAAAGGGTGAAGATACTGTAAATGGTATTTATTGACAGCTGCCTGGCCTTTTGGATTACTCAGATATTATTTGCTAAAAGTCAGGTGGAAACTGTGCAAGAGTGCTGCTGAGTTTTTCAGCCTAGTGAAGCCTTTTTCCATGGGTGATAGTTAAACCCACAGCCATGACACGTGCTGGTATTTCTGTGGTGCCTTTGGCACTTGTATAAATGAGCTTACCGAGTCATGTGCCGCAGAATGAAAAGAATTGTAACTCCTAACAGGTAAGCATTGGAAAAATTTTAAATATGAAGCAAACTGCTTTTCATAAGAGCTAAGAAACAGGAATGAATGTAGACACCTGTTTGTTGTGTGTGAAAAATTACTGAACTCCCTATTCCCTTTCTGTCACCGTGTCTCTTGAGTACGAGGCGCCTGCTCAGAGGCTGCTGAGCCCCTGCAGGTGACACAGCTGAGTCCAGCCTTCTAAGGGCACGCTTGCTGGGGGGATGTTTGGAGGAGGGCATTTCAGAAAAGGAGCTGTTTCAGCCTTTGCTGGCACGTCACTTAGACTGCACCTACCCTGACCAGCACTTGCATGATTTTCTGTTGTCTTTGGGAATGTTGGGTTCGGCGTAGTTCTAAACAATGAAATGTTCTCACGGCTGGTGGCTCACATTTGGAAGAGACAGTCAGCAAGGTCTGGGTGCTTCAAGTTCCTTGGAGTCATGTTCCTCTGGCAGTAATTTTGGGCTCTCGTTGATGGTGGGCTCCGAGAGGCCGGAGCAGGCAGGGCTGCCGAGAGGAGGGTTTGTGGCAGGGATGTTGTGCTGTGTTGGTTCGCAGGAGTTCGGGGCTCGGCCGTGCGGTGGCAGCAGTGCCCGCACGAACCGCGGCACCGCCGGCAAACGCAGCGACACACCGACAGAAATCAGCTCTGAATTACTCTGTGGACAAGTCTTTCTAATTTAATATCTGTGTGAGTCTTTAGAAGTCAAAGCTGTACAGTGGGGGAGACAAATTAATACGTCTTTAATAACATCATCAATGGAAAAAATATTTGGGTTTTAGCTACTGAAAATGCTAAATTATTTATATTTTAAAAGGACACAATATTAAAATTCATTGGGGATTTAAAGTTTAATTCACTTGTTAGAACTGTGTATGTAGCTGCTGTGTTTAGACACCATAAAATATAAATGTACTTCAGTAATACAAATCTAGAGTTTGTTTAAAAACCTTCTGTAAGTCTGGTTTGGTTACTTAAACATTAACATGTAAAATGTCTAAGAGATTGCTCTTGGAGGAAGTAACCCCTGTAATTGAAAAACTAATATCACTAGGGCAATAGATAGGAAAGAGCTGGTGTCATCACTGCTTAAATTATCTTCTGTGGCACTTGGTGTAAAATGCCTGTGACTAATGATCTGTAGCACCAGTGCTAGTACAGATGTCAGATCTGCCCTGCAGTAATCTAATTTTTCTTCCATTTACCACATGCATAATTGCTTTGCCTTGTTGCCCAGAACTCCAGCCTCAGTCTAGTTTTAACTTTAAATTCTTCTCTCTTGACATAGTGTTCCCATGTTTTGCTTCTGCCTTTATAGCTTATACTTAGCATCTGTTTTTTTCTAAATATGAGTTCAACTCTGTTTGTGAAATTCTGAAAGCAGGTACATGGGTCTTGCATGTGTGAAGAAAATGTTTGGTGCTATAAAGATGTGTCCTGCTTTAAAACCCAATTTGATAATTGAGCAATGTCTTCACTGTGTGTTTAAAATACTGTTTAACATTAGAGTTGTAAGCTACGTGTTTGTGCACGTGTTTCCCCTGTTCCATTATTTAATTTGCTTTTAATTCTCCAATAATTTAGTAATTAAGGATAATGCTGAACCACTTACCCAGGAGGAGATTGTCCTGCCTCTTCCTGAGCAGGACCTGTTTAGATCTGTGTTGGTACTGATCCCCAGGAATGAGTATTACACCGTGCAACTTCTTACTGGCAGTCCTGGGTTTCAGGGACTGCTCACCTGTGAGAGCATTGCTGGTGTCAGGAAGAGCTGGAGAAAAGGCTGTGAGGGATGGTCCAAGCTCAGTGTGGTTGGGTAGGCAGGGACATGCTCTGAAGCCATGCTTTTGTCACTGCTCTAAATGTAGGAGCTCTGACACCCCGTGCCTCTGCCTGGTTAGGTGGTGTGATGGTAGAGCAGCCTGCCCTGTCCTGCTTGGATGAGGGCTGTGTGCACTGCTGGCAAAAAACAGCCCACCAAGAGTTTACATATCCTGTTTATTAACACGTGCTGAAGTAGTTTTAATTTGGAACTGAACACTAAGTTGTTTCATTTGTGATTAAGATTGCTGTATTGGAATAGAGCAATTTGAAACAGCTTTTAGAGTTCCACAGTCAGTTTTCAAATCTTGTCACACTAAATAAATAATTATAACTGTAAGAACTCTGTATGCCCAAAGGCCCTGGGTCAATTTTATGGTTTTATAATCCTATTTTTTTAATTTTTAAAATCTCCTGCATGACTGCTATTTCTACAAAGTGAACAGGGAAAAACATGTATCTGCATTTCATTTTATTGCTGTCTGAAGTGCTGCTAGTAAAAAAAAAATCTGAGCAATAATTGGACTTGAATTCTATTTTTGGAATGGTGATATTGCATTGTGCTCTTAATAGAAGCTTTTTTTAGTGCTGAGAGTTGTATGTTAGTGAAAAAAACCCGTGACAGCATGAAGAGATGATTAGTGTGAGTGATACCAGTTTTTATTATACTTCACTAAAAAATGCCCTTATGGATGTGTTGAAATTCTAGCTCCTCAGTACAGCTATTTTAAGGTAATGGTCATGTTTCATTACATAAGATGTCATCAATCCCCTGCATTTAATGAGAAAAATATCATTATATTCCAGATTTCTTGGGCAGCTATAACAGCATGATTACACCTCAGCAAGACGTACATGTGCAGCCCTTCCTTGCTTCAGTACTGGATTTAATCTGATAGATATATCTCACCAGTGATGTATGTTGGTACAGCTGAAATCCAGCTGAGTTGAAAAGCACAGAAAAATGTGAACCTGAGCTCAGATTGTTAATTTAATTGTATATTAACTTTTCTTTACAGTTTAAGAAAAGCTTATTTAAATAATATTGACATATAAAGTGAAGGAACATGTGATATACTGGAACACTTTTTCTGGAAGTCAGTAGCTGAACTATAAATATGTGTTTGGCAAGGCTTTGTGTGAGGGAGGGCCCTCCATTGCAGAGGATTAATTGTTCAGGTTATCCAGAACATGGCTACAAATTAAAAAAAAAATCAAAGTGGAACTGTGTTTATATGGTTGAATATTAATTAAAAAAAAGTGGAGAAATTGCCACTTGGAAGGGAAATTTAATAAAAATACTTTTTCCAAAAATGTAAATTTGACAGCAGTTCAAATAATGAGAAAGCAGTGCCTGCATTAGTGGGTAGTAGAATTGGAAAGTGTTTTAAGGGGCAGACACATGCAGTTGCACCAGCTTTGTTTTAACACTTCATATGAAGGAAGAAGACTGCTTAGTGTTTTTGCCACCATGTAGTTGTGCCATTAGATGCAAGGAACTTCATGCAGTATATGAATTTGTCTATATTTTCTTTTTTAGGATGCTTTTGCCATCTCTGTGCTTGTTTGTGAGGTTGGATTTTGTGCCTTCACAAATGGATGTAATTGCTACAGAATAAGTGAGCTTTGAAATAAACCATGGCTTAGCTGTGTGCCTTTGTACTTCAGATAGCCAAAGATATCTAAAATATCTTTGATTACTTACTATGGCAGAGTTTAAAAGCCCGTACATGATTCATCTTAGTTAGTGGAAGGTAGCCCTCTTCCCTATTGGAAGGTGTGTTCCAGTCCTTGGGTTGTCATGGTTTCACTTCAAAATTCATTTTTGCAGTAAGTCCCTGTCTCTTGTGTAACTGCATTGATCTGCTCCTTCGCAATGGTGTATTCATGACCTGTTGACTTGTTCCAAAACATCTTGAACATGGACTGACTGGGTTGGTGTGTAATGAGGACTTTTCTGATGAGACCAATAGCTCTAAGTATTAGGCATTTATCAAAGATATTGAAATATGCAGAACTGGAGGAAGATTTTCTTAGAAGGGCTGTTGAAGGAGTGTCATGGTTAAAGAATCAAGGCAGGATAAAGGAAGTCTGGGTGTGTATGATGATGAGTCTTTGATCAGAGAGTAAGCCTTGTAAATAAGCAGATGATAATCCTAATTTATTGCCCTGTTTTGAAAGGATTTGGTTTTCTGTCACTGGAAATGTGAAGGAAAGTGCTGGCTTTACCTGTTTACCTTCTGAGCAATCAAACCTGAAACATTTCACTCGCATAACATCCAACACCAAATCGCCTCTCTTGGATTTGGAATGGCTCCCTAAGTGGAAGTGTCTCAATGGAATTAGTTTTTGTTTAATAATTTTCCCAGTTTATAGGCCAAATCAATATTGTGTCAATGCATGCAGCAAGCCTTGGTGTCATGGAGTTTCCTTTCTGGCAAAGACAGCCTTTCTGCCTGCCTTTGTTCATAAAGGTAACAAGGAGCTTTGGGAGGGTGTAGAAGTACACAAGTGTGCATTACTTTTGATTTTGTATATTTTTTTTGGGAAGATTGTCAGGAAAGTCATGCAGGCAGATGAATTTGAAAGAGGATTCTCTAAAAGCCAAGTGGCTCAGAAGCAGCATTCCCACCTGTTGCCATTTGCTTAAAGACTTATGGAAAAGGTATGTGAGGATTTTTCCTTTTATATGGAGGAATTAAATATTTAGCCCTCATAGATTAAAATAAAAAAGAAAAAAAAAGGGGGGGGGAAATTAAAAACTAGAAGAGCAGAGGCTCAAGAATCTGAAGAAAGTTTAAAGTAAATATATTTTATTGGTGAGACCCTATAAAGCTTTTACAAGTACAGTACTAGAAAAAATTGCATATTATTTGTTCTGGCACTCCTTTTCCTCCTGCACTTGTGCTTGATACTGGTGATATTCTTGGAAGTTCCTGGGAGAGCTGCAAGGGAAGTACAGGTGAAGCAGGGCATTGTTACCCAGTGATACAATAGGAGACTTAATTTAGCTGAAAAGTGCTCTTGTCTCAAGGAGTTAGTTATATCTGGAGCTGAAAACTTCAAGGTTTTACCAGAACAAGTAGATTAAGGCCAGCAGAGCAGAAAGAAGGGCTGGAACAGCAATAATTAATTTCTGTTTAACTCTGAAAAACAGCTCCCCGAGAAGGTCCTTCAAACAGAGCATCTGCAGGTGAAGGTAAAGGCAGTCAGTGTGTGAAGAGAAAGGGAGTGTCAGGGATGCACATCCCAGCAGGGCTGTGTGGGATTCTCTGGCAGCAGAGGGCAGCCACATCCAGTGCCTGCATCCATCCTGCCCGAGCTGTGTCTGCAGTCACAGGCTGGGAGTCTCACTCCAGCTCTGGGATTTTAAACGCTGTAGGCTGGTTGGATGCATGCTGCTTCTTGATATCTGACTCAAATAGAAACACTGGGGGTGTTAGGAAATTGGATTTTGTAAAAATTGCAGATTTTTGTTAATTATTTTCATGTTGATTTATGACTTTTTCTGGGGAACGACACTCAAGTTTTAATTTGCTCATCTTAATATTTGAAAGAGACCTTGAATAAATTCAGGTCTCTTTAAAATCTGTGTGGAATGCAGAATGTGTGTTACAGTAGTTTCTCTTATGTACAAAAGCAATTGGTAACCTTGGAGAAAATAGAAAAAGGTAGAAATGAGAATTTCACCTTGAAATGATTCTTTCAAGCCTCTGAGTTTGAAAGTAAGTGGAAGTCATATAAATTCTTCTTTGAATTCTGCAGTAATAGATTGTTTTCCTAAATATTCTTTACTGTGTCTCTAATGCTGACAATGAAACCCACATTATAATGAGCTTTCTACTACTAAATAATGAAAGCTTTACATGAGGCTGTATTTGTCTTTTCTTTTCACCTCTAGTTATTTTAAGAAAGTAAACAGCTTGGATGATAGAAAAGTATGGTGGAATTGGAAAATGATGATTATCAAGGTGGATCTAGTGATCTCTCTAATGAAAAATCTTCTTGTAGTGATTCCCATCATGATGTGCTCTAAAGATCAGAAAGCTCTAAAGATCTGGATTTCATCATCTTTCAGAGTACTGAGTTACTTCACCAGTTTGCTGTATCTTTGATTTGCTTTCTTTGATTCTTGCTAGGTACCCTTGGCCTTAGCACCTTAATTTGATTGGAAGAGTGGAGGGAAGCAGGCAGGGAAAAGAAAGAGGATAGAAAAGAGCCTTGCTCTGCATGTGTGAATCAGCCATCAGGTCATGCCTGATAGCTCTTTGGGATTGCTTGTGTTTGAGGTGAAGTGACACTTTTGTGGGGCAGTGTATCTCTGCACAATTAATTGAAAACATCCTCCTGAGCACAGGTGCACATTCATGCCTGAAAGGACTATTGTTAAAATGTGAGTGAAATAATTATTTGCAGCTAATAACATTCATAATGAAATGTACGTAGTGGAACTAATAAATGGAGAAATAATGTCTGAAACCCAAAAATCATATTGAGTTACTAAATTCACACATTTCCCCTCTGACTGGAATTTCAGCAAAACTGCAGTTTCTCAAAGCAAAATCGGATTCCAATTTTGCACTCGCTGAAAGCTGAGATAAGTATGTTGCAGTATTTAGGTAAAACCTCATGTTTAAGGAAAGCAGAATTAGGAGATCAGGGAATACTTGCACTTGTAAACAAGATGTTTTGGTAACAAAATAGTGTCTTACTTTGAGCCACTACATTTTGCTGTCTCTAAGCAGCACTATCCCAGCAGTAGAAGAATAGGGGAAGAGTGGAAAGGGGGAGGTTGTTCCACAAGGAACCCCCAGAGTGGGTGAGGACCTGGTACACTGATTCACTGGTACTTTTCCCATCATTTCCTCTAGAGGTGCAGGAATATGCTCCCTCATCCCGTCTCTCTTCAGCTAATAATGGCTTTGTTTTTCTCTCACTGATTGCTGCAGTGTATTCCTTCCATTTCTAAATTGGGAGTTAAGGTAAGATTTCGTGGTAGTCTTCTCAATTCATGGCGATACCCTTGGGTGTCACACTTGTCATCGTGTAACCATGATACTGTTTGGCTTATAAAAACAAACCAGTACCATAAATATTTAAAGCAAATGGCCTTTTTTTTTTTAACAGTGATCTGGTTTTTGTTGACTTCTGCTGTGTTATTGCTTAAAAAGGGTGCTCTTCCAGAACCAGTAGAAAGCTGAAGAAGTCTTGTTCAATGCAGAATTATTGGTCTCCTGTATTCAATATTCTTTCATGAAGATATAATGATCTTTATAATGATCAATATTTCTTGACTTTAAGCTGCCAGTGTAGCTGATTTCTCTAGGGAGTATTCCAATAGTTTCTGCATATGAATATGGAACACTGCAGATTCTAACTTTTTTTCCAAGTGGGAGAAAAACAAAGACAGACTAAGGTTTTTTTCCCATGATGATATTTTCAGCACTAACTGGGGGACACTAACACCGAATTACTGTGGAGTTTTAACACCTTTTGAGTTGTACAAAGCAGATTGCCAGAGTGTTTCTTTTACAAAGGTAGTGGTAAATCCCATTAATAACAATAGCCTGCATAAATTGTAGTAAGAAAAAACAAGGGTTTGAATTGCATAAAACACATTCAAGTTTGGAGGAGTTTTATGGCTTCTATCAGAATAAAAATAAGACTTCGCAATGTAATGAATTCAAAGGAGTTTAAGAATAGTCAAGCAGTGAAGGGGTTAGGATGTTCCCATGGTCTGTGAGACTGGGTTGGATGGGGACCAGCCTTCTCCTGAGGTAGTGCTTCAACTCTTCAGCAAAGGATGATGTGAACATGTGGGAATTCTTGTGCTGCCTTGGATCTCAGGGTTTTGGTGGTTTGGGTTTTTCTTGAAAAAATGTGATTACAGTGTAGGTGTTCTTATGCAAAAGGAACAGTAGTTTTTTGCTTTAATATGTATTTTGGAAAGTGACTTCATGCCATTAACCTCAGGAGCTGAGCTGTGATTAAAACTGTAACTGTTTTAAACAAAACACTTGTGCCATAATGGAATACACGATAGGCCAATTTTCTGTGTTGCAATGAAATAAAAATAAATGTATGGGGTGGAGATTGAAATTTGCTTTTTGTCTTAGGAAACATTCAGGAAAGGTTTGCAAGATGGTAAAGGTAAAAATTATAAATCTGTTTGCTCTATAAGCTTAAGCCGTGTATGGAAGGAACTGGTCTAGAGATTTTTTTTGAGAGAAAAACACACAGAGCAAAGTGTGGTGCTAAAACCAAGACTATTCAGTAATGTCCAATTCCTCATCATTGTTCTTTCCATAACATAACTGCCATGAAACTGATGTGGGAATTGGTTTTCTTCTCATGAAGTTGTATGAGAAGTGAAGCTCTTGAAACTCGTGATTAAAAAAAATAAATGGGGGGAGCACTGGCTATGCAAAAACACTCTCCTTATCAAGTACTAAATAAATGTTCATACTTTAAAGAGTACATTTTTATATAAGATCTTTTGGGATCTGTGTAACAGTGGGAGTCCACTGTCTTCAAGAACCAATTTGAGATGATGGTATACATCATCAGTTGACTGGTCTTTCTTTTTTTTTTTTCTGCCTGAAAGTCAAATTTAGGCTTTTATGAGGACAGACTGCAGAAAATAAAAAAGATGAGGTTTTAAAATAACCACCTTGTCATTACTGCTCTCTGGGGCATGTGGGATTGGGTGTATCTTCACTACTGTACTATCATATGTAGCTGAAGGGCATCAGTGGTAGAATAAAAGACAATTTTATCCCCTGCTGCAGTATTTCTGGAAGGATATGTGTTTAAAAATTAAAAATAGAAAGGTATCTCTGTAGAGATTCACAAATGCAAAAAACAGACAGCAGCACTGACTATTCTCTAGTTATAAATTAATAGGAAGCAGTGTCAGGGATCCACAAAGACTTTTGCAGATGTGCTTTAAATGTTGGAATCTACACATTTGCTACTCTCCAGGAATTCAGAAACAAATTAAATTTGGGCTCTCTGTTACCTGTATATGGAGGGTGGTAAGACACCATCCATGATACTCAATATTAGTGCCATCTCTATTACTTACACAAATGCATCTTACTTCCCATGCTTTCAGCTCTCCATACTCTTTCTGTGGAACAAAGTTTAAAAATGCTGGTTTCAATCTATCCAGGACTCCATTGCAAATATTCAGTTGCCAGAGCTTCAATAGGAATATCTTAACTATTTCAGATAGTGGGAAATTGAAGTTACTAGTTCAGTCATCTTCCTGCAAAGGAGGAAAAATACAGTAGATGCATAATATTGCTCTTACTGACAGAATGGATTTGAAATGTAGTCTAAGATCATGTGCTGCACTGTGTATGAAATGCAGTAATGCTTCATGTGTTTGCACTGGTATCCCACAGTGTATGCTTTTTTAAATTTTATTTATTTATTAATAAATAAAATTAAATAAAAAATTTAGACACTGAAATAAAATAATTAGTCTGTAAGTGGGCCCGGTTCTTTGCTGTTTTGAGCAGTTGTGAATAAGGAAGATGAAAATTCTTGGTGTTCAGAAAGTGTTCATTTCCCTTCGCTTCCACTTTACAAAAATAAACTTGTAAAGAGATTGCAGCAGCTAAAGAGTCAGTAATGAATAATAGATTCTTCTTTCCCTAGTCTCTAAAATCTACATATAGCGAGCACATCATTGCCTAGAAGACATCCATTTATGTTTTGCCTCTCTACATTGTAGCCTTTTTTTCCATAAAGCCTTGGGAAATGTGGCAGCTTCTGCATTCTGCTGATGGAGTTCTCTCTCTGTCAGGCTGATCAGACCTGACCTTCACTGGGTGGGATTTACAATTGCCCTGTTCATCTGTTAATGCACATTCTCCTAGAAAGCTAGTGCATGGTGTTATTAGCAAGGAATGTTCAATTATCTGTATCCTGCTTGAAAAGAGTGGAGACAAATAGTTCTGTCAGCAGCTTAATTTCTACTTAAATCTTTATGACTGTATTGTATTCTGCAATACGCTTTAACCAGGAACAACATAGACAACAATACTACTACTATAATACTACTAATAAAATGCTTAATATTCTGTGGTGGTCATGTTTTCTTCACTCACTGATTTATCCAAGCATTTTCTGTTTTAACTGATGTTCATAATGTCTTCCACAGCTGTGGTAATGTTGACAGTGGCTTATTAAGCTTTTCCTCCTAGAAACAGCTTTTGGCTGTACATTACAATGTTCTGAGCTGCTTTTGTGTTGGCTGTAGTTTAACTGCCAGTCATTCAAAGTAATTTTTATTCTCTGGTGTCTTCTGACTTACATGAAATATATTTTCTAATATGTGTTAATTTGTCTTGTTAAACTGAACTTTCATTGTTTTCTTTATTAGCTAAAGTTATGATTCAGTTCCGTTCCTATTTTGGAAGGATCATTTAGATTTTTAATCAGTAAAATCCAAATTAGAATTGAGCATGTTTTAATTTGTTTTCCTTTCCCTCTGAAATACTTCCTGAGAGATACACAATTCTAGCATAAGGAATTATTCATGATGTGTATTTTGACTGAAGCTGATAGGGAAATTACATTTGTATGGCTACTGCATGCAATGTAATATGTAAACCAACTTCCTATTTTTGTAGATACACAAGAAGTTTGTTTAGGTTCTGTGCTCTGTCCTGGATTTGCTTTGTCCTCTTCCATATACATAACTTCATTTGTTTGCTGCTTTACTTCTCTCTGTAAAATGGAAGATCTGTAGCAGGGTATCAGGAAAATTATATAGAATATTCTCAATTGCCTTAATGCAGTTATTATTGGAGTGAAATGCAAGCATGCTGCCTGTGGTATCAGTCTATTAGTGTCTCAAATGATAGCCAGAACAGAAATTTAATATGTTATATAAATTATTTATATTTCCATCCAATATCTGACACTAGAGTAAGATGTTTACAATGAACAAAGAGACAGTTAATTTGCAGACATGGTGTGCCACTCGTGCTCTTTCCTTCACCTGGGTAGGGTACATGCCCTCCATATGTGTGACTGATTCGTTGTGGCTTCAACCAGAACTGAGTGATCAAAGCCAGGCTTGTTAGTCCAAAAATTGTGCAAATTAGTTCACCCAGCATCCCAAGTGTTAAGGACACACACCAATTAAAAAAATATTCTAGACAACAGCTTCACATTCTCAAAAGTTGAATAGGTTGGGTACTTTGTTCTAGCTGAAATTATAATTTCTGTCCTGTAAACATGTATGCTGGTGTGAATCAGTGTGATTGAAACAGAGTACTAGTAAACTTGTTTTTCTGCTTTCAGAAACCTCTAAAGAAAATAATTTAATTTAACATGGTATTTTGCTTTGTACTAAGTTTCTTTTCCTTGAGCCATTTGTTTATTTTTTATTAAAAGGCAGTCTATTTAAAAACTTGAAATGCTCTCCTCTCTGCAAATGATGCAAGCATCATTAAGCCCCATTAAAATCATTCAGTTTGGAATAAGTCTTTAAAGCAACTGAAAATGGAAGCAGAAGAGATACTGATTAGTGCCCAATGCAATGTTTGAATGTGTCTGTAAACCAATATATCCTACTGTGCTGGAAAAACATGGTTTTAGCATAGTCGTGGATGATGTCCTTTGCTAGGTTTGTGAAGAGCCATCTGGAAGATGCCTGTGCTGTTAAACAAAAGCCTACCTCAGTCTCCTTGAAGGATGATAAATTGCATCCACTCGCAACAGGCAAATTGCCTGCTGGATTACCTTGTGTCTGTGCTGATCCCTGACGATGCAGAGGCAAGAGCCCACTGATTGTGCCTGGGCTGATTGCAGCTCAGTAAAGAATTGCTGTGCCACTGCTTGCTCTGATGTCTGCCTGGTCCTCCCTCCCAAACACACACGAGCTGCTTGTACCAAGCTTGTAGGTAGCTATGCTAAAATTGGTGCAATAGAAGCTTGGTATGGGAAACAGGGTAAATGGTGTAGAATTTGTCCATCAAGAGATGGAGTAGGGTATTCCCTGAGTGTCCTGCATAAGTTTTCCCTCTTAGTTAAAATGAGAAAAAAATATAGAGAAACTGAGTAGGGCACTCTAGTTCAGTTGTACAGTGAAGAAATGTAAGGGAGAAATATCATAAGGACTGAAGGAAATGCAAAAGTATGGTGAAGTCTGAAAACTTCATCCTCTTCTCTGGTTTAGTCTTACGCATGCAAAAGGGAAGGGAGAGGAGCAGGTGGGTGTTTGGGAAGTGAAGAAGAGTGGAAAAGTGTCCAGACAGACATCCAGATATCTGTGTATGAACAATGTGTTGGAAGAAGGCTCCTATCACTCATGCTTTTGTGGTGTCAGGCCAGCCAGCTCTAAATTGTGCTTGGCCTAAACCCAGTACAGAAATAGCATAAATGCCCAGTTCTCTATGAAAATCTGCTTTGGAAAAATTGTATTAATGCTTGAATCACAGTTTCCTTGGAAGCTCATGGTCTCAGTCTCGAAGATACTGTTTTCATGTCATGCGTTTGCTGATGTGGTACCTGATAGAATTTAGAAGCAGCTGGAATTTGTCACATGCTGCATCTCTCTGCACATTATGGTTTACAGCAAACCATAGGGGTTTAGAGTAGGGCTAATACCAGTTTAGTCTTTAAGTTTCATTATGTTGAAAACACCATAATTTTTCTAGTCATATTTTTTTATTTAGTTTTTTCCCTTGTTTTGTGTTTAACATCACTGCCACCAACCAGCAGCATGTAGAACCAAGTTGGTCACTGCTCATACGATGCAAGACATCGACACACCCCTGGCTTAGGGAGGTCAGATACTATTAGAATATGTTAGTGGCTCCTGCAGCAAATTAAGGAGACCACATAGAATAAAAACCACAAATAATTGCTGATTAACCAGAACTCTAGTAAAAACTAAAGATGCCTGCAATATTTTGGTAGGTCAGACGAGTGCCAGGTTCCAGTGGTCACCTCCATAAAACAGAAGATGGGGACTGGGAATGGAGTGATGATGAAATGGATGAGAAGAGTGAGGAAGGCAAAGCTGCTATTTCTCAGGAAAAGGTATCTTCTGTTTTGCCAAGACATTTATACTCTGAAAGACATCCTGTCTTTATGTTAATTGTTAGTATTTCTGGATCTTTGTTGCATAAAGCTGCATAGCTCATATCTCACTGCATTTGTTTTCCAGTCACGAAGACTGAAAGAGGAGGAGAATGCAGAGGTAAAAATGTCTTTATACTTATTTTTTTCTTTCCAGCATTTAAGTGAAGGGATTTCTTTTTTGTGTCTGCTGTTAAAAATGTGAATTGAGGTGGGAGTATTGTTGTGCAGCCTTGTATGGCAAGTGCTTGTGAGGATAGAGCTGTATGCCATTGTGCCTGTGACAATGAACTTCAGCACACAGTGGATAAGATGAATAGGAATTTAAAAGTCATGTTATGTTTGTGCCCAGGAGAATTCATAAAGATAGGGAATTTGGCTGTTTTTAATGAATCTTTGTAACTAGATCACACTAATTGCTGTCTGTAAGGGGAATGAAGGCTGCGTTGGAGAGCCAGAACATCTCCAAATAATTTTTTCTTCTTAGGATCTATATCATGACACGTCGCTTATAGTTAAAATATTTCCTTCCATACACAGTAAAATAGTTCAGTATGAACCATATTAGATTAATTCAGAAGAATAAAATACTATATAGAATTTTATGGCCCTGTGCTATGTGTGGGAAGCATTGCTGCTATAATCAATTTAATAGGATTGTGGCTTACAGACTAAATGGTCTTTAAAAATGTCTGTTCCTTGAGTGGGTGACCCTTGCCACTTCACCTGCAATTTTAGATTCTCTGATTTTCATTGGTGTCAGAGAAATCTTCTAAAAGCCTAGCAGCTTCCTGCCAGATTTAGTCCCATTAGCTCCTGTGATGACCCCAGTGTCTCCAGTGCAGACCTAATTTACACAGCTCTTCAGCATCTGAGGTACTTGGTGTAAGCTGGGTACAAAAGAAGGACTTTCGCCACACAGTCTTTCTGCTTTAAACATTGAGAGTTCTACTGCTTGTGACCCAGTTTATAAGGTAACTCATAATAAAAAAGTTGCTTAGTTTATGAAAGAGAAAAAAAACCTCTGCTTGAAGTCTTCTGTTGATTTTTGTTTCCCGAAATGCTCTAGAAGATGACTTGGAACTAAGACTAGTGCATCTTGTCACTGTTGGTGTGTGCCTCTTGGGTCTTTGGGATCCACATTCCTCTACACTGGCATAACATGTCTGTTGAAGATGTACAAATAATAGTAGTGTATATGAATGGAAGGGATTTAATTGAAGCAGAAAAAACCCTGTTCTCATTTTAGTGATTGTAAAAAATAATTTTCCAAAAATTAAATAATGTTTGCTGAAAATACAGAGTTAATAAAACACAGATCTTGTGTAACTTTTTTTTAAGTAGCTTTGATATGGAAAACTGTTAAAAAAGCAGTCAAATTTGTGATGCAAGTCTTTATTTTGGGAGGGCTTCTGAACCCTTTGTACCCTTTGAACAGGCTGTTCTGTGACTGGTGACAGTATGCTAAGTTGGGTACTGAAATCATAGTAGGGTAGAGGAGCCTGGTGCATTCTGTATGTAAGATACACTTTTGCTTGAGGCTTCGTAGAGATTTTAGTTGAGAGCTGGGGGGATATCAGTGTGAGGGAGGAGTGATAATGTGAAAGATATCAGTGTTCCTTTTTTTTCTCTGTGGAAGACATCCTCTGAGCTGTGATACCTGCTTTGATATGCTGCTAGTTCCTTGCATATGGGTAGATGTAGGACTTCCTTAACAACCAAAACTGTTACACAAAAATAATGTGAGTAGCAGTTTGGAATTCTCCCTGTTTGCATATATTATTTAATAGGTAATTGTTGCTTTGATGCAAGGTGGATTATAAGCTCCTACACTCAGTGCTTTAATGCAGGCCTTATTAATGATTTGTTTCTCTGTAATTGAAATATGTGAGTTTTACTGGTATCTGCTATATTATAGGCTGTGTACTGAAAGCGTTTAAAGGGTTTCTGAGAGTTAGAGAATGTGTTAAATATTCTGTGCTAACTTCAAACTGTTAGTATAGAAAGTTTTTTGTGATTTTTTTTTTCCTTTGGCATCCTCTACAAGACTTTTTGCTTTTTTCTCTAATAGTCTCAGCCTGCTGTTAGTGAGGAATACAGTGAAGTTCCATGTGCAGTGAATCTTGTCTTAAGATTAAGGTAAGAGATACTTGTATTTATTTAGCTGTATTATCTTGATCTCCCTCATTACTTTCATAATATTATCATAAGATCAGTGCTGAAGTGTATAATCTCCCAGTATGACCAGTATGAATAGTGTTTCTGTGACTAATTGCTGTCTTTTAATTGCTTAGGGAAATAGTGTAAAATGAAAAGCAGAATATGAATGTGTCTTCAGGCTAAGTCTACCCTTCATTAAGTATTTTCTTTCTTTTTTTTTCCTTATAATGCAGAATCACAGAGAGAAGTTTTTAATGAGTTTCTTTCACACTTCAGCAGTCAGCCTTTGACAGAAATAAACCATAGCTGTATTACAAGTTGCCTACTCAAAATGTTTTTCACTAGCAAGTTTAATCAGCCACTGTGGAAAAGAGATGGATATTTAGAAAATGGATACAAATCTGTTATCTGACTTAAATTTTTACTAGGTTTAAATGAGTCAGATTACCTTTAATTAGAATCAGTTTATAACTAAGATTTGAATGGCTTAATTATGTAGTCTAGTTCTTGGATAAAACTATTTATTCATATGAAACTTTGATAGCTTTTTATATGTATGATAGCTTTTTTATGTTTTTTCTTAAAAACTTACTACCACTCGGTTTAAAACATGCTTACATCCATTTGTATTGACAGGATACCTATGTGAGGTTGTAAATTCCTAATTATTGCTCTGTAAAAAAGTTAAATGTTAGTTTCTTATGCTAACAAAATGATAAGAAGTCAAACATAATTAGAAAATTACAACCAGCGTGTTCGAAACAAATAACAGATTTATGCATAACAAACCGCTTTAAAACAGTAACATCAGAAATTGTTAGTATCCTGGTTCCAGCTGTTTGTGATCAGGAAAAAAACAATTACACAGAATGAGTGTCAACTTTCGAAATCTATTTTCTTCCCCTTTCTTTGACTACTTCTCTAGTGACAGCTGCAAAAAAAATGTGTGGCTGCCAAAGGTTGTGTGCAAAAGACAGGATTAATGAATTTTATTATGGGGATAGGGAAGACTTAGAGATTATTTGGAATCATTTTAGTTGTCCAATTTACATAACTGCCCAGTTATGCTATCAATATTCTTTTTCATCTCTCTGGTGGCAGGTAGATGAAACCATTTACAAGCAGGCCAATTTGTACTGCTGTGTGGATGTACTGGTGAGGTGCTTTGGGTATCTGTAAATTATCATGAAACTCAGAGAGTGCTTATCTTCTTACCCCGTTATTTGCAGTGTTGGCATATTCAAGGGGCAAACATTTTAGACCTGCAAGTATAGTGAAGCAGGGATTATGCTTTCAGTTTTCTGTAGCTTTTAAGCCAGAAGTGAAGGAGGACTGATCCTGGGAGACTTGAGTTTCCAAGCTCTTATTTGCACAATGAACTTCTGTTCTTTTTAAGGATCCTCTCTAATTCATGGCTGGAAAAAAATCCCTCTCCCTACCTTCTTTAAAAGCAAGTCTGTAGTAACAAGGTTAATTTCTCATATTTATGGATATATAAGTGGTTGTTGGTAGAGAGGGAAGAAACAAGAATTTCTGTTACTTTCAGAATTTCAGAAACTTTCCCTTAAACAGAAAAAAATAATCTTGAAAAGCAGATATGCTCTGGAGCCTGGGAATGCTGTTGGCAACGTCTTGAAAAAAAACAAAAATTGGATGTGTAATTTTGCAGTTTTGTTAGTTTAGGTGTCCTGCTTTTGAGGGAAGAATGCTCTACAGTGCAAACCTCTGTCCCATGTGAGCTCTGGCTGTGTCCTGTCTCAGTGGTAGGAGGTGGGCAGAGTTATAAATCTTTGCACAGGCTTTGCTTCTGCTGGAAGCCCAAGGATGTGAGTAGGGTCAGAGCTAGCACATCAGCAGAGTGTCTGTCTGTGCGTCTGTCTGTGCGTCTGTCTGTGCGTCTGTCTGTGCGTCTGTCTGTGCGTCTGTCTGTGCGTCTGTCTGTGCGTCTGTCTGTGCGTCTGTCTGTGCGTCTGTCTGTGCGTCTGTCTGTGCGTCTGTCTGTGCGTCTGTCTGTGCGTATTTCTGGGGGAGTGAAGGGGTGTGGGCTGCACTAAGTTACACACTTTTCTTTTGGTTGGTTCTTTGCAAAGGGCTGATTTGACCATGAGGGCTACAAGCTGCCTGTATCTCTGCCCAGCAGTGTAGATTCAGAGACAGTATTTAGAATTTCTTCATATTTGCTAATTTAAAGGCCAGAGTTATTTTGCTTATGGAACATTCACCAAAGCTCAGGCAGCCACTGGCTGACTCTAGATATTTTCTTTAGCAAGGTTCCTTTGGTAGCACTTGAGTTGTGATCCTGTTACCTATTGATCCTCTTCAATACTGAGACTTTGTCATGGAAGTTGATGCAAGCATTTAGATTTTTTTGAGCAGAAACAACTTAGTGTAGGCTTGGGAGTGTGAACCATAAGCTTTAAAGAGTAGTGCCTGGGGATTTGGGATGGGCCAAAGGGTAGGGAGGTGGGCAGCCTTAAAAAGGAGCAAGAGATGGGGAGTGGGGCCAGGAAGAAAGTGCTCCTCTGCTTTGTTCTTTTTTCCTTTTCTACAGTGAGGCTACACTATGACAGCCCATCACATTTTAGATGATAGCTTGCATTTTTTTTTTCCTAGCAGTGTGTTCCAGAACAAGGTTAATAGTACCCATAAAAATTAAGAATTACTTTCATGAAGGAGGAATTCTGGCAGAAGAAACAATGTATTTGAGTAATTCTTTACCTGGATGATCAGGTAAATGATTATTTTCTTCCCAGTCAAAGCAGGGTTGGACTCATTCAGTAATTCAGTAGGGTGTGCTGAATTAACACCATCTCTGTTTACTGCAAATGCCTTGTTGTGGATCAGAAGCACAATACACAGTCTGAAATAATCTTTAAAGAATCCCATGGTACTCTTTATACAAGTGGTGGTATTTAACTCCCTTACTCAAGTTGACAACCATCCAGACTACTTGATTTACCTGTCCTTAACTTGTATTTAATACCTTTCTGTTTTCATAGTTTTCTCAGTGCAAACTAACTTGTCAAAAAAACTCTACTCTCCAGGTTGCTTCATTGGCTGGAGACAGCAATTTCCAATTTATTTTCTATTTTCCACTGTATTGTGTCTTGGAGTACATTGTCCCAAAAGGGAAACTGTCAGGAGTCTCTTTTAGGTAATTCCATGCAAAGCTCTTGAAAGGCTCTAGTATTAAATGCTTAATACAGACCATTAGTGTTTTAAATAAAGCTCAGATGTAGTTAAGAGACTGTGCTTGAATTTTGCAGTGAACTGAAAATACTGGTTCTCACTGGCTGGATCTGCTGCCTCAGTGTGTAACTCTGACCCAGCCTGAGCAATTGGCACATTGAAATGCTGATGCTTCTGTATCCTCGCCCTCAAGGGGAAGTGGTATTTGAGAGTAGGGAGGAATGAAATCTGTAATCCAGATTTTTTCCAGTAAGGCTGTGGACACCACAGGAATAGCTCTACTAGGTACCTCCAGCCAAGTACATTTTTCTTATGACTTTACATATGATTAATTTTGTAAGAAAGGGGTCAAAAAACAGGGCAACATGAAAGCAGGAAGATCAGCACTTGAGCTCGTGCTCAGACTAGTGAGAGATACCTCATTGTGTTCTGGAACACACAGGAAATCACATTTGACTCAAATCTTAACAACTCTGCTGCTGCAGCACCCAGCAGGCAACCCCCTGCTACCCTACTCCTTGGCCGTGTGTCTGTCCACATCCTCAGAGGTACAGTTCTCAGAACTCATGAAATGCCACAGTTTCCAGCTACATTAGCAGAAATGTTTTCCTATTATATATACACACAAAATGTACATGTAAATCGTAGAGTGACATTACAGGTAATTCTGCCTTAGCATTTTCTCTATACTTTATTTAAAAGAAAATATGCAATAACAAAAATATCTCATTTGCCAGTAAAATATTTCCATTTGCCCCTTTTATTATTCCATAGGCTTAATTCATCTAGTGTGCAGGAACTGTATTAAATTAGGTCCTGGGACATTGCAAATTATTGTCAGTAAATGATCTTCCTGTCATAGGAGCTAATTTAGCCATCTTAGATTGCTTCAGATAATTTGCAATTCTTGACTATTAACTGTTAACAAGTCTCCTAATTTAACTTGAAATATCTCTGTTATTAATCCAAGTAGTCAAACCCTCTAACAGTGACCTTCCTAAATCTGTAACTGCAGCAGCTTGGTGGTTAGATTGGAAATTTCAAATCCAGGGTGGTAATTCCTGCCCACTGCCTTTCCCTGGTGCTGTGAGCAGTCCTGCTGGGGGGATAAATCACAGGCAGTTGCCTTCAACCCCTCTTTGTGGAGTTCCTGCCTGTTAGGAAAAAACTTCCATCATTTCAATCTCTTTTGTAAGAAGTGGGACTGGTGTATATCTTTCACCAAGAATAAGTATTTTTCAACATTTTTGCTCTTGGAGTGGCAAAATCAAATGTTATCAAATGTATTTAATGACAAAATTCACGAACACACTCCCAGCTGTGAAGGAGATTTACAGCTGTAAGGTAACGGAACTGTATGATCTGGGAATTGATCTAGTTGCAAACATCATAAACAAAACCATTTATGATTCTTGAAATAAATGTTCCTGTGATTACAGCATTGAGATTTGTTTTGCCACCACCTCTATGGGTTTGTCCTGGGAATCAGGGAGGTCTGGGGATGTGGTCACTGAACTGAATTTTATTTTCGTAGCATGGAGATTTCATTTATGTACCCTGTATAACCATGATTAAATCATGACTGAAATCAGTAAGCAGGAACCCTTGATTAAACTATTGATTTTAATACTGCTTTTTCTTTTTGCATCTATTATTTGCTTCAAAGCTTGCTTTTTAAAAATGGTAAATTATGTATTTCTTATTCACTACTTAAGGATGTTTTTATGCCTTGCTATATTTTTATTGAAAATAAATTAAAAATTGAAAACTTTAATTATGACCCAGATAATCCTGTATGCCATTGCTGTACCATCACTCATTTACAGAGAAATGGTATATTTTTTTATCAAAACAATGTAAAATTTATAATTACTGAATCAAGGAACCAATATATTTTTTTCTGCTTATTAAATTTAGTTTATCAAGAAGATTTGCATGTCTAAATATTTAGATGGAAAGGTATTAGGCTTTTAACATGCACAGCTGAGGTTGTAAATTATACAGCATTTGGGGATGTTACTGATACTGAAAATATAAAATCACCTGAGCTCTTTTATTCCAATCTGCCTTTTATTGGTACAATTAAAAAAAGAAAAAAAAAAAAGAGGAGAAATAAAAAGTAACAATGAAACCGAAGTACCACCCCCAACCTTCTTTATGTTAAATAAATTTAAAGCTTGAATCAATCTCGGTGTTAAAAGTAATTTTATTTGTAATATTAACGGCATGTACATTACTTGTTAACTGTAATAGGGTTTTCATTTTGATAGTTCAAAATTGAATTCTAATTGGATATTTTTCTAATACTTTTACAAACGTTTTTTACCTTGAGAGACCACTCTTCTATCTTTATCATCTGTTCTGGAGATGCCTGTGAATGTGGTGGTGTAGTGCATTGGGCAGGGCTGAAGCCATTTGAAATAATTTGGTCTGTTCCCACTTGGTGGTGTGGTTCTCCATCTTTCCACTGGTAGGGATATTCTGGGTCACTGTAAAGCAGCCAGGTTTCAGTTGGTTGATTTGTGACTTCTGATATTTTTGAGGGGAAGGCAAAATTTTAACTAATATTATTTATTTTGTTTTGCCCCACATTTGTGATTGCTCCAGTGGGGCCAGTAAATGGCCACAAGAGGTGCACTGGGACAGGTGTGACAGGAATTCAACACAGGAGCCGACTTTGCTGGTGAAGCTGATTTACTGTACAGAGAAGGTTTGGCAGGATAAACAGATGAAACCTTTGAAGATTTTAAAACAATGCTTAGACTTTTTCCATGCTTCCCACTCTTTTTGATGAGCTAGATAGGATCCATAACTTTTATTTAGAGGGGTGATATACAGATTGTAATTTTTGTGGTGGCTCAGGTGTCTCTGGTTTACCTAAAATCTTCTTTTGTTTGACTGTAGAATACTGACAGATGACCAGGACTGTAAAACTCTGAACCAGTGGCATTAAAAGGATGCACACTTCCAGGGGGGTTTTGATTCAACATGTTTAAAACTTTCTTTGATTTGGGTAAATTTCAAAATTTTTCAGTGCCTTCCCCTCAAAGCCTGTTTTGTGCACTGGGGAGTTACAAGGTTCTATTAAAAAACTCCATGTACCTGTAGAGCTTGTAAGTCTTTTGTCTTGATTTCATAAATAAAATCACTTTTCTAGAGCTCTGTTCTGAAACACCCCCAGCCTCTTGGCAATGATTGGCCTTTCACGCTTTCTGATTTAAGGAACTGAAGTTTTGCTTTAGGCATTGTGGCTATTTTTCAACGCTGTACTTGAAGAATTTGTCACTGGAATAACAGGTTATAATCCCTCTTCTTGTGCACCAGGCATGCAAAAGCATACAAAGCAAGGTTTCGTGTGCTTAATCTGTAAGTTGCTGTGGTATTTCTTACCAGTCAGGCAGATGGTGTATCACTTCAGTCATGTAGCTGATACAGGTCTGACTTCCTTAAAATGTGCACTGATCAGTAATATTTGGTATCAAGACATACAGAGATTTTTTGGAGATACACTCAGAATGGATAGGTTAAATTATAGGCAAATCCAGAAAGGCAGCACAATGCACTGTAATGGTTAAAAAAGTGATAAAATTATGTGAATATTGTCCTCTCTAATATTGAAATGCTTTCTGAATGCTTCCAGGTGATTGTTTTTTAGCATTACTGATGTTCTCTGTACTTAATTCCAGTTCTTTCTAGGAAAAAGTCTGTTTTCAATCGCTTCTGGCTTCTACCAAGCATTAAGATTTTACCACATTAATAAATTCTAAGTTTAATTGTGTATGCTCTTCCTTGTATTTCAAGTGCTTGTTAAAACCTGATGCTTTTTGGAAGTTAAATCTTTACCACTGTTCTTAAAAATACTAATGTGCTACTTCAGAGTAATTTCAGAGGACAAAACTTATGATCAATATTGCCATCTCTACTGCAAAAAATCTGATAGCTCTTTGCCAAACTTATCCCCACTGCTGATGTATGAGAGCAGGTAGGAAGTGTGAACTGCAAAAAAGATGATGCAAGTGAATATTGCTTTTCACTGCCTGTGCAGTGAAATGAGTCACTGGTAACTGAGGCAAAAAATATTGTTTCAGAATTTGCTGCTTGACTTAGCTGGAGATGAACATAGCAAGTCAAAAAATTGAAGGGCTTTTAATGTTCTTCTGATTTAGCTTCTGGCATCAGCAACTGCAGAAAGAGAGAAGCAGCTTATTTGGATCTAGATATATTTAAAATGTCTCTAGTTCTAACACTTCTTTGTTGTAAGATGTAGACTTGGGGCTGTAAACCAGTGGATTGAGAGAAAGGACTTAATGTATATATGTCACTTCTAAAATGTATCAGTTTTCTTGTGTTTCTTTTGTCACACATTTTCTAAGTTTCACTATCATATCCCATCCATTTCTGCTAGACTGAAAGCACTCTAGTTTCTTTTGAGTCTCGAGCAATTTCATCAGCTATGCTGGAAGTGTTGTAAAGACTTCTCCTGAGGGAGGAGTTTTCAGGTGCCCCAGAGCCTTGGACAGTGTCCCTAGCTGATCTGATTGTGACCATATCAATTCCCTTGGTGGCTGATTTTTCAGTGTGCACGTGCCTTTTCTGTATGGTAAGGGGCATAGACACAGTGAGTCTTTGACAGGTAACTGCTGCTGTCTCATTCCAACAGCCAAATGACAATGTTTCATTTTGGCATTGCCTGTTTTCCACTCTTGAAAGCATCATTTGGCAATGCTTTGCTGTTAGTGTTGCTGCTACCTCTTGATGTATACTGATTAACAAGAATTTGTAAAATATGAGGGATCTGCTCTTTACCCAAGGCCATGTGAGATAATTAAATTGTAGTGGCATTTTTCTGTGCATTAAACTGTTGAGTCCTATAACTTGATCGTGAAACATCATATACTAAATGTATTTCCTGCTTCCAGTAATAAATATAGAGGGAGCTAAGTTGTAAACTCATGGAGGTTTTCCAGAACCACTAAAGTAAATGGTAAAGCTTTAATGAACTTGAAATAACTGTTTATGTTAGGACCACATTTTATTATTGCAGAGAGATTTTAGTCCTATTCTTCTTGGTGGCAGAAGAGAATTCAAACATCTCTTTTACTCTTACCAAAAGTTAGCAGCAATGCCTTTTACTTTAATTTAGAATTGACCTGAAGTAATTAAAAGTTAGTTGAGAACAGTGCTCTCCACAGTGCTGAACTGGCATGATCTGCTCCTGATTGTATGGTAATTTGTAAAGGGTATTGATTAGTAAATGACAACTGAGCATGAAAGTGTTAGGAAGAAAGGGGTTTACATAAGCATGTGGCGAATCCTCAGGAGGCTAATGCTTCTTTAAATGCTTGGTTCTGTTGTGTTTATACGATCCCACAGGAGCCTTTGAGTTCTGATTCACAAAATTACATTAATAAACAGACTTCCTCTTATTCTTGCTTTGTTTCATCTCTGCATAGTATCATGACTTCAGAAATTAAGAAAGCAGTGGCAGGAGCAGGAAAAATATGAACTGTGATTTCTGTTGAGGTAGGAGAGGATTCTCACTTGCTCTGCCCTAGATTAATAGCTAAATTCTACAGCTGAAGCATAAGAAAATTGTAAGGCAGGGAACATATATGTACAGAAGATTGAGACCTGGTTAAACCTTGAATATAGGATGAATGAATATGTTTACTTGTTTATTCCAAGATTTTATTCCCTCATCTTCTTTTTAATATTGAAAGTAAAGTGTCAGTTTGTATTTCACTGTTGTGTATTAGCTATATTCTGTAAATACAGTTGAAATAAAGTTTTAATTAATCAAAACTAACATAAGAAATAGGTACAGGTATTTAATACTTAAAATTCTGCTGTTAATAAAAAAATACAACACCTGTGAAATAAGCTAACGGTATGAAAACAAGGCTACATAAGCTACATGGGGAATAGTGTTTATCTTGGGCTTTCTGCCTTAAGCACATGAAAGATAAAAATGGGTGACACATTATTGAGAGAAGGCAGATGACCTTTTGAAATTTGAGTGACATTTGGTGAGGCCAAACATTTGTCTCCCCATAATTTTTTCCAGCAAGAAAAAAAAATGCAAATAAAATTTCTTTTAAACAAACCTGCAAACCCCACACTTCTGTGCTTTTTCCCCCTTCAGTATGAAATAGGATCTTGCCCCAGAGATGTAGATTGAAAATTGGGTGAGTACAACTCCAGGATGTACAACCCACCTATCACTCTGATTAGTCCACTTCATTTTGATGTGAACTTCTGCTGTCTCTGCATTCTAAATGAGCAAGTCATTTGAATTCTTCTGTGGTTTTAATTACAGCAACAACTGCAGTGAGGTAGTGTAAATGCCAGACTGCTTGCCCTTGCTTCTTAGGCTATGCTGTCATGTTTTCTCCATTCTAACTTTGCTTCCATGGTAGTTTCAATGCAGTTCAAATTTTAGATGGTAGGAACGTCTGTGGGGCTGAAATTTTGTACAAGTGAGATAATTGTGATTATTTTAAAATTTATTTTATTTATTTGTCTTTAGTGTGTTTTTTTTGTTATAGCACACTGACTTAGATTTGGCCAGTGTCATCAGTCTCTGCTGGTGAGGGAATGTCTGTCCTGGTGGGAATAGGGCTAATTAGGAATAGGAGAAGAGCTGACTGGTGAAGGGTGGCACCATTGTTATGGTGCTTTTCTTAATAATGTTTCTACAGTTCTGGTTAACGATGAGCTTGTTGCTGGTTCTAAAAAACAAGCTGTTGTCTCTTCCAGCTGTGAGTCAGCTGTGGTGGTTCCCATTCTGTCAGTACCTGTGTTCTTGGACACTCAGCTCCCTACATCAGCCTTTGGAAACCACATGTGATGATTGAATGGCTGAAGTTTGAAAATTATGCAAGCAATGAAGAGACAAAAATTGGATGTTCTTACACACATGCACACACACTTCTTTTGGCTTACCTTGTCTGAGAATTTTTCCCTTACATTGGGAAGGAAGAATATACAGTTACTTAGGTATGGCAGGATGCATCTCATCCAGGAATACAGACTATCCCTGAGGGCTGTATGGAAGATGCTGAAGCTTGTGTGAAATAGAAGCTGATGTTTTGGATAACTGCATAAGAAATGATGGATAAATTTGTGAGGGTAAAAAAGGTAAAGCAAAAATGAAAGAAAATCTACTGCTTGATATATAATCAAAGTATGCCAGCATGATTTAGTCCTAAAGTTTAATTCCAAGACATCTCATTTTCTTGAATTGCACTTACATGACAGACATTCTGCTTTTAAGGACAAAAGAAATAATGACATTTAATATCTCTAATTTACAGTTGTATCGTTACACAAACAATTTTCTATTTTAATTCAACAATGCACATCTTTTGTCAATCATGTGGAACAGAGATAATTGACTGTAGCAGGAATTATGCTATCATTAGGTAATTATTTGAAAGCTTTATTGTTAAATGCAAATGCCTGATATCTCTCTCATATCTTATGATTTTTTCAGTAAAACCATGTCAATCTTAACAGCTGCATTATTTGTTTGTTCTCTAATCCTGTTTTTAGTCAATATTAGCATTGTATTTCAAATAACTTTCTTCACAACAGAATATCTTTCTTTTAAATCCTAATGACAGGATTGCCAAAGTTTGTAGGTGAGGGTCTAAGTGGATGGCCCTTGTGCTTTTTCTGCTTCCTTGAGGAAGCATTATTCTCTAGAAAGTCAGATCTAGCAATCTTGGTGTGCATATCAAGTGGTTCTGATGAAAACAAAACAAAAAAATAATGAAGAGTTTCAGAAAATGCTTTCACAAAATGGGAAGTTTTAGATTCTGGAGTTATTTTGCTAGAAAGATGGCTGCCAGTTAGCATGGTGTGCTTTGGTGTCACCCTTATTTGAAACATTTGGATTTTTTCCTGTTGGAGGTGAGTGCATAATGAAAATCAACTTGCAGTGAATTAAAATGCACAAAAGTACTTAAAACTTAGTACTTTTAAAAAGAGATGAGGGATGGGCTGGTTTTATCCATTATAATCAAGGTGTATTAGTCTGTAATGGCACAGAGCTAGAAGCATATAAGAGGTATTATAAGAGATGGTGAAACAGTCTGAGTTGGCATTTTAAAACAGAAATAACTTTTTCAGAAATGCATTTGAGAAAATAGGAACCATTAAGAAATGATGAAGAAGATAAAATTATTAATCACAAAGGTACAAAGTGCCTTTCTTCCAATCCTATTTCTATATTGCAGAAATAAAGTCTATATGCTGCTGCATGATAAGAGTGTAATTGATGTAAGTAAAAAAAAGGAACAAATGAAACGCTGCTTGGAAACTCTGCCTACAAATAAATCAACAAATCCAAACAGTTGTCACCAAGGGAACTAGCAAACTAATTTGCAGTTATAGTGACATTAACTAGAACCAGAGAAGTGTCTAAAGGCTGGAAAATAGCATGAGGAGCTTTTAGGGGAGAACTCAAGTGCATCTTCTATTTGGTGGTTATATAATGGAATACATAATTTATGGAAATCAGTAAATGTCTGGAAGTTAATGGAACAATAAGTAAAAGCACTTACAGGCTTCTAACAGATTAATCTTGCCAAACTTCCATTGTTTTGCTTTCCTGAATAGTTGTATACCATTATAGAGAAAGCAGCAGTGTCCTAAGTTCAAAATAGTTCAGTGTAACAATTCTCAATAGCATGGTTGGATTTCTGAATTCATATCAACCTTCAGTGAATTTTTGCCTTGGCTAAAATAACCTCATTTGACTCCTTAACTTTTTATTTGGGATATTTTAGAATTTAAAGACAAAATAATGTACACCCCATGTGCATTCTGCTGGAGGAAGGAGTCTGTATCAGGAACCACTCGCCTTTCAGACAGCTGTGAAAAGCTGCTGATTTTCATAATTTTATGATTACTTGCTGCCTTTTTATATGGTAGACCTTCTGCTTATGGGAGGTCTGTGGAAAGATATAATTGGAGAACCTAATGTATTAGGTTTCTTGGTCATAGAATCAGAATGGTTTGGGTTAGAAGGGAAATCATCTAGTTCCAGTCTCCTGGTTTACCTCTACAAAGGTGTGAAAGTCTTTATTTGCTTGATTTGTTTCTTCCAAAATGCGTGCAGGAAATGAGTATTTGAGTTACCTCACACATTCAGTCAGAACATTTATTTAAGAAGAATGCTGTGATTTTTTTTTTTTCTGGAAAGCAGTTTTTGTCAAAAGGGAACTTGCAGATGGGTCATAAGTTGATGGTTTTTTTGTGTGTGGGTTATTGCTGGGGGTTTTTTTGTTTGTTTGTTTGAACAGAAAGCCACACACATTTTTCTTGGAGAGAGAGAAAGGGGGAAAAACTGAGGTTCATTGGAATTCTCAGTAGAATAAAAATAGACAGTGCAATATTCCATATAATGGCAGCAGAATTCTACAGTAGAAGTAAATGAGCCTTGTAAATCTGTACCTGGCTAGCTTCATTAACTACAGCTTTGTGTTAGTGATCTTAAACTCCTCTAGTTCTTTATTTAGAGTAGAATTTTGGGAACCTGAAACTCTTTTAGCTTTGAAGCATTTAGTTGATCCAGTAAATGAATACTTTTTAAGCACTGCATGTGGCAAACTCATTTTTTATGGTTTGCTATCTTGCTGTTGTGTGTGTTGTCAATCATTCTGGGTTTTGTGTTTTTACGTTGCTGTTTTGGGCTCTGTAATATTCTTAGAAGTATTTAGCAAGCAATAATAGATGTGAGTCACAGCTGAATATGCCTGCCTATTGGATTTAGTTTTCCCACAGCAAGACTTCATGGCCTGGTATGCTGAAATATGATATTTCATACGGCTTCCTTGCTGAGGAGAAGAATAATGAACTGCAAAACACGTTCTGTTGCTATTAGCATTTCAAGTGGATTGAACTATTCATTAGAAAAAGAGCAGGCTACAGCAATTAGGTTCCTCCCTGTGCTCAGTTGACTTGTCATTTCCAAAAATGAGATGGACATCTGTTTTGCAGAGGCTTATGTTTTGTTGATGGAAGAAATTATTAACTAAACCTGAAGCTGTAAACATGTATGGGAGGTTTGGGGCACAGTATAAGGCTGTAAAGGAATTCTTTAACATTGCTATTAACTCCCTTATGACTGTGTCACACACTGAACTGGTTAAAACACTCTTTGTGGCAAGCAGGAAGACAGGCAACCTTGGGATTTAACATTTTTCTGCTTATCTTATATGTAGGTGGAACCTCACTGCTGAGACAAGGATGGCCAGTGAAAGAATTTACTCATTTTGAGTAAAGAATTTACCCTTTTATAAACACTTTGCATCACCACTGTTTTTCAGCATGTTACTGGCTGGATATTTTGTCTCCTAAACATCTTTGTATAAATGTGACCTCAGATGGGGAACTTTAAGTCCAAGTGAATCTTCTGTTGTTCTTGGAGGATAAGGTCTCAGACTCAAACTGTTGAACTGCTAGAGTCAATGTGGCAGAGTGACTTTTGAAGATGACAAGGAAAATATTTATCTGAGGACTTTATTTTATCCTTTATTTTACTGAATGCATTTTAAACTTAAGCATGCTTTTCTGCTAGTTTTCCCAAAATACTTCCATGAAAATGCAATGGAGTCTTTCCACTCTGTCTGCTTTGGGAGAGCAGTTTTTTCAAGGAAATACACACTGCAAAAATGTGGTTGTCAATGCCAGAGGTATTCTTTGGGTGTGGGAACTGAGTAGTTGTTCTGTTCTTCATTACATTTTAATGTATGCACTGACTGTTTTTCAGGAACTCCAGGAAAGAGCTTAATGACATACGGTTTGAGTTTACTCCAGGCAGAGGTAAGGCTTCTGCAACTGAATTATTCTCTTACTGCTTAAAAAGGCATTTCAGAAATGGATTACTGCTTATGGTTAATGCAGACTGCCTCTCTGGAATGTTCCCTACTGTGCAGAGCTTTATATTGAACCTCAGTGGAGTAAGAATTGCAAATGTATGTAAATTCTAGTGGCAAGGTTGCATTATATATATATTAGAAGACTTTATTCACAGTATACTTTTATCAATTTCATGTCTTATTGAAATGATCTATATGGTATATAAGATCTTGCCTAGCAATATTTCCATTTTCACATTTGGAAAACATCATAGGAAATACAATATAGTAGCCATAAAAGTGTAAGTAGTGATGGTAGTAATATTTAAGTTTCTTTCCCTTTTATAATAAAAGACGGTCTATTAATGAGTATAAAATGCACACTATTTTTCAAATGCTGTCTTCAGCTGAAAGTTGAGTTGTATCTCTAGCTTTGGTATTATCACCAGAAAGAAATTCTGGTATTGAAACTTTAAACTCTACTGCATACTTGTAGAATTGCAGGCTTTCCAGTGCTAAGAGCTGTAAGAACTTGTACAGTTGCCTTTGAAGTAAACCCAGTATTACTGGGCTGACGTGCACAGAAGGCTAGTATTTTCAGTAAGAAGGTATCATCCTTGTTAAATTGCAACCCTTTGAACTATGAACCTATTTTATATTCCTTAGAAGTCAGTATTCACTTTATTTAGTGTAGCCTTCAAAGAGCCTCCACCTAAAAATAAATGCACGTTGGAAGAGGTGTCTCTTTCACAGTAAATCACAGTATCTTTCATGTGCAGTAGTTCTGTGCATGGATATATTCTGTGTTGTCCACCTGCTTTTCTCGTTTATTTTGGCAATGAGTCAAAACAAAAGAGGCCTGTTACTTAATTGGGCACAGAATATCTCAGTTTGCCAAAAGAGTCACTTGGGAAGCAGTTACTTAAGCCATTTAAGATTTCCTACTTGTTCAAAAATAAGAGGATAGACCAGGACTGTTCCTGTAGTCAGTCACTGGGGCAGCCAGAAGGTAACTGTGCTTCTCATCTCCAGGAACTGCAGCTGTCTCAGCCTTGCTTTTCACCTGTGTGTGTTTCTTGAGGAAATGATGAAACTTGGTGTAACTGCCTCAAAGCAGGAGCTCCATTAGGGTGTTTGATGTTGGGGCCACATTACAGTTGAGACTTAGCTGGAATTTAGGCTTGCTCCTACTGTTCCTGCCTACTTACATCTAAGCCTTCTAAGGTCTTTATTCAGGTCAAGTACTAGTCACAGGGACTTAGGAATTAACCCACTCAGGTACAGCAGTTTATAGAAAATCCATCCAAAGCTTTGAATTTTCTGAGTCATAATACTTAAAAGCTATTTAAAACCTAGAGCTCAAAATAATGACTGTTCATGTAAGTCCTTTACCTCACCTGCAAGAAACAAGAAAGCCTATTCACCATGTCTCTGTCTAGATAGGCAGAACAATGGAGGGTATAAAGCAAACAGTGAAAACCACACTAAAGCATTGTTTATGTTCTTGGATGTGAAGATACTGAACTTGTAAATGTGTATGAAGATGTAGTTAGATAACATAGAAGTGCTGGTGGCCAGGAGAGGTCTGTAGGGGGCTTGCAATGAATCAAGTCATTACCTTATGCAATTTGCTGTGCAGAGGCTGATAAGGTAATTATCTTTTTTCCTCTTAATTAAAGATAATTTCGAATTCAGTCCTGCCTCCATAGGTGTTTTGGAACTAAAATATATTTTTTGTTAAATTGCATTGGATGACTGATACATTTGTTGTTTCTGTGGGCTCTTACACTTATTCCTTTCACCTTTTGGACAGACACAGCAGATGGTGTTTCTCAGGAGCTGTTCTCTGCAGGCCTGGTTGATGGCCACGATGTAGTTATAGGTAAATTACATTTTTGTTTGCAATTATGCTCTTGTGACAAGTTTGTGTTAAATGGATATGAAAAAATGTTTTCTCTGATGCTGCTTTTCAGAAAATCTTTTTTGTCCTAATTTTGCTTTCATGTATGCATAGTTCAATCAACAAGGCAATTTTGATACCAGTCCAAGGATTGCCTTTGGAAATAAGATCTCTTCAGTGGTTTGAGAGGGGTGTTGTAATATAGATCTCCTGAAGGATTATTGACAATTCTATGATTGAGAATTTTTGTGATAACTTCACACTTTTGTTTAACAGTAAAATGATTTGTCAGTAGGAGAGTGTGCTTTGGCAGCTCTGAAGTTAGTGACTCTTCTGCTTGGGATCATAGAGGGAGGAGCAAGACAGCATTCAGGACCTATGGAAATTGCATCTAATGGTGTTATTTCTGTGGTAAAAAAAAAAGAAATTTAATCAGAAACATTTTCTAGTGGCTGCAAGATGCTTCTTTATTTTTCTATTCCATGCTTAGTAATGTTGTAATTTTTTTTCTTTTACTTGAAATTTAGTGCCTTATAAAGATTATAAATTTGGAAGTGCTTATTTCTCTGCATCTGCTTCCTTTCTTCTGGATGCTCAAGACCAGTAGATGTATAGTCACCAAAATCAAAGAGAGTTAGTATATGCTAGATGAGGGAGAACTGAATTGAGGAATTCAACCAAGTAAGTTTTTGTGTTGTGGTCAAAATATTCTTATCAGTAGGTTAAGATTTCCTTACAAACTCCTCAGTGGTAGGGAGAGTGTTTTACAACTCCAGAAGTTCATGACTTGCCTGGAAGATTATCTAAAATACATTCTCACTGCATTTGTAGTTAAACTCCTTCTGAGAGAAGCCAGTACTTTTTGCTTTTGGAGGATCAGAATACAGATTAATTCTAGCTGATTTAAGAACTAAAATTCCTATCTGATCTTTTACCTTTATTTCTAAAGAAAAAGTACTTTAGGGAGGCTTGCAGAGGTACAAGCTGTAGGCACTCTTTAAGTAACTTCTGCTGAATGGTTATTGTAAAGGTTCAGGAAGAGGAGTTGCTTGGCCTTGGTTTGTTGTCATTTAAACATCCAGTATGAAAAATATAATTTCCATGTTGCTGATAATAGTTTTGGAAAAATTTTAATTTATCAAAAAGGACATTTTTTTCTGGCTAGCAAAAGAATTGTTATTTGTTGGCTATTCCACCTGCCTGGGCAGTCAGGTGGCATTCTGAGTCACAGCTGGTGATGCTGCAGTGCAGGTCCTGCTGGGACCCAATGAGAAATCTTTTCCCTTCATTTTCCCTTTGCTGCAAAATTGTCTTTCAAGGCAGAGTGCCAGTACTTCTGTGAAAATGGAAGCATGAATGGCATTTATTATCATCTTGCAAGGGGCAGGATGGGGGAAAGGCAAATGAAAATGGATGTCTCTCATGTGACAAATTCCCATCCCACGTTGGTCCTTGAAGAACCCCAACTATTTAAACAAGATTCTCCCTGCCAGGCTTGGTTAGAGATACTGCCTAGTTAGTGATAAAAGTTTACTTCCTTGCTTAGTCTCTGTTTTGAATTGCATCAGACTTTAATTTTTAGGATTATGATGGTTCTCTCTATACTTTCATGTTTTATCTTTCATTGTGGTACTAAAAAAGTCTAAGGAAATAAAATTTCTTGTATATAATGAAATGAATAAACACTTATATTTAATTTCAGTAATTTATTTTTAGTTTATATGAATCTTTATTTAGCTTGTATGGTGGGTTTTTTATTATGTAACTTACCTCAAGCTCCCCAGGCACAAATTCTTGACTGAATTTATGTTATAATCTTATGTTTGTTTCACCTGTGAAGTTTTCAAATATGTTTGGACATTGTTACCTTCCAGGAAATTACTTTGGATTTCATATTTTACTGAAAGAAGTGTTCTGTAAAATGTGATTTTGCTTTTGAGTAAAAAAAAAAAAAATTGCACTTTTTTAGAATATTTCACTCTAACAGTGCAATCTTAAGAAGTGTTTCAATTTAAAGCCAGAGGTCATATAAGAGAGCAGATGGTGCTTAAAGTGTAAATCTGCTTACAAAACTAATTTTCTGTGTAAAATTACGTTAGCACCTTGTTCACTCAAAAGGTTTAAAATTTTCCAGTATAGGAACAAGAGAATAGTATAGAAGAGCTTGGTTAACCTTCTTCACCAGAAGAACTGATTCCATTAGTTTCCAGATTAAAAACAGGTGATAAATTACCTTCCATTTTTTAGCTGAAGCAGGTGGAAATTCAGTCTCTGTAACCGGAATGAAAACAAGGTTCTGAGATAGTCGCATGAAAGTTGTTCCTGTAGATTCTTTTCATGGATGTTGAAACATGTAGAGATTTGAACAAAAGGGGAAGGTGAAAATACCTGGTTTTATGTTGAACTCAACAATTTATTGGTATAATGGCTGGTCTTCTGAAAGGACATTTAAATAGGAGTCAGCAAAAGCTGTTGTGGAAAGAATGGCCATGGCACGTGTGAGCTGAAGTTGTGAGTGTATAGAATTTGTTGTGAGTTTGCAGAGGGGAATGAGTCTTGGAGCCAGTGGTATCTTGCTGATGAGGTATTTTTCTGCAGTACTGAAATATCTATGTTAAATCAGATCTGGAATATTTTCAAAATTCCTTTTGGGGTAATACGTCTCTGTATGCAATACATGTATATTAGCTGGCAAATGTTCATCAGGTAATGCTTCATTATATTTTTGATACCATAAGGAAAACTCAAATCATATCAACAGCCAATTCTGTTAAAAATCACATAGATGCAGTCCTACTCCACTGGTATTTACAATATGTGTATAATTACAATGAAGCTTTAGCTTACAGATCATTTTCGGGAGTCCTTGCTTAAATTTCAGAACATTAAGGTGTATTTACAATTATTAAATTGCAGTATATACATAACCACCCCCTTCCCTTCCTGAACACTGCTTAAATAAAAGCCTTGATGTCTATGCCATTAAGAAATGTGCATACTCTACTATAGAGTAGTTGCCCTCTACTATACTAATGTACTTTTTTAAAGATGTTTTTGTTAAAAAAGTATCTCTGAATATGTTGAGCATCATGGAAGATACACCTTCACTTTTAAATACGTGTGACATAAACTGCTACTGAAAGTATTTGATGTTGAAAGTGGAAGATATCCACTTAGTAACCAGAGGGAAAGCTTTTAGTCAGTTAAAAATAAAGCTTCCTGCTGAAAGGCCTAATGTGTTTAGAAGAACCAGCTGAAAACCCAACAGACTGTATTTTGTGATGAGGTCATATTTTGAAAGTAGCCAGCTTTTCATCTTGAATTTTCTTACAAGTGTGAAAATAACACTTCTATTGTGTGAAGTAGTGTGAAATAGACGCAGTAGTAATTTGATACAATTATTTTAGTAAGTAAACAGAACTTAAATTAGCATCTAGATTTACAAAGAAGGCCCAGCATGGCTGTGAATAGGTTATTGGCCATGAGTTCAGAGAATGTGTATCTGACCAAATCCAGAACGACGTTATTTCAAGGGTTGTTAAACAGTAATATATATATATATAACACAGTATAGCAGTAATAAATATATAGTTACCAATTAATCACAGTATTAAAGCATTTGAAATTGAAACAGCTGTCTGTCTTGCAGTATGATGTCTGCTGATGCTGAAGGTACTAAAACAGAACAATGAAAAAGCACCAGCCCAGTTTGTTGGTACACTTAGCTTATGGTGGCACTGATAATCCACATTCCCAGAAAAGCCATGGACTTGCACCATAAATATCCTTTTGCTTTCCTAGGTTTTGCTCTGCATCTGCTTATACTTACTTATACTTTCATTTTAAATTAGTCATCTTTGACCCTGAATGAAGTGATGACTTTTGTTCAACTAATTCTAGCTCACTGCAGTTAGGAAATGGGATAGAGCTGCATGAGTGGGAAACATACTGCATGTATTTTTGTGCTCAGAGAGCAGTATGGGTGGGTAACTGGAATAGCACTACCATTTGAAGGCACTTTAGATTTTTCAGTTAATATCAGTAATGTTTTGAAGTGCACTGATTTTTATAATATTTAGGAAATTTTTTAGTTTTGTTTGTTTTCTTGTTGTTCAAAGTGAGTGAAATAACTGAATTTTTAGTTAAATGTACCACAGTTTATTTATTCTAAAGCTCAGTGTACCCATAAACTTTCTAACGAGAAAATGCCTTTATAGATTCTTACCAATTAATTTCAACTAAATTAGATAGACTAAATACTTTGTGTTTAATATATTATCCAGAAAGAAAACATATAGATTTAATGAAAACCTGACTATTTTGTAGAAACTTATGTGCCTTCAACATGTGTACATAACTCAGTATCTCTTTAGCAAGATATGCAAATACATTACAAGTGAAAGAATATCTCTGAAATCCCTGGGGGCTTAAATAAGGACTTAAATATTTCAACACATCTGGCTCATTTAGAGCTAATGCACTGAAGGGTGACTCATAACGATGAGACTGCCGGGAGTTCTGGAAGCTTGAGGTGCACCTGCAGCTAATGAATTTCTGTGTCTAATTGCACCTAAGTTATTTTAGAATTCCTATGTTGGACTTAAAAAGTGCAGTGTATTGGAGGATGTGTATTGTGTGAAGCTGGCAGGTTTCATGAAAGTTCCCACTGGGATGAATTTTCAGTGTGGTGAAAACGTGAAGGTTCAAGGTGAAAAAAAAAATTGTTACGTAAATAATCACTGTTGCTGTGATTTATGGTGGAATCATAACTATGTGATATAAGAAATTCTCCAAGTGTGCAAATTATTCTTCACACATGCATATGTGTTTTCATGTGCCTTAGTGAATGTGCCTTACAGCCATGATAAAGTAAGGAATAGTTTTTTAGTTATTTTAAAGATAAAAAAAAAGGCAGAATTGGCAATTGCATTCAAAGGAAGTTCCTTTTTTCATCCTGCAGTCCGCTGGTTCCTACATAAGTGTGCAAATTAGGAATAAGTCCATATGGTTATTAGGGGGATTAGTTTGAGTTTTTCCTGATACAGTAAGTGATTAACACTCTGCCCCCATAGATCTGAATCAAAGTTTCAAGGAGTTTCCTTTCTAGTTAAGAAGAAAACAAACAAAAAGAAAACCAATTGTGAATTTGAATCAGAAATTGCAAAAGCAGCAATGTATGTAATGTTTCTGTTTTCAGTAGTAATTTATTTGCTGTTCTTTATTTCCTTGGCATTCACTTCTCTGCCTGGGGGTTAGTATGTCAAAATAAGGATTTATTGAGGTTCTTCAAACTAGATGTATTCTATTTCAGAACCTAACTCCAGCACATCAGGGAGTCTTTTCTAAATATATTCTTCTTGTTTCAAGTTTCAGATACAAGGTATTGAAGTAGCTTGGCTGCTATTTCATCTACTTAATAGTTTTGTCAGAACATTATCTATAATTCATAGCTGAACTTGGGACAGGAGGACTTGTGAAGATCTGATAGGGAAAGGAGATTGCAAAGTAATAATATGCATAGCAGAATATGACCTGCCTTATTTCTGCATAGACCTGTATTTCAGATCTAATCCAGTCCTATGAAGATAGTTGTTAGAGCTGTCCTCAGTATCTTGATGATTATCAAACTGTTGTCAAAACCTGTGTCTGAAAACGAACTCTTGATTTCTGCATTCAGTCATAAGGAAATGATTTTTTCAACCTAGTACTCTCATTCTTTTGTATAGAGAATTTAAGAGAACAATTTACTGTAATATCTCAGGCTTGTTAAATAGCCGTACTACCAATGTTGGGCAGCAGGTCTAAATTTGTGTTTTAAATGTTCATTTGAGAATAGACTGAGGTTTAGAATACTCAGGATCGTCAAAATGAAGGGGAAGTGCTGAAATATGTGTATACTCATCCCTCACTTTCCTCAATAATCGACTCCATTAGGCACATGAAGAGTCAAGGTCTGAAATAGATAAGTATTTAATTATGCAAATATATTCTAATTACCCTTTTATAAAGGAAAGTAGAATATCCTTTTTCTTTGTTTACTTATCCTTTTAGTTTGTTTTAAACATGCAGTGTTTCCTCTAATCATTTTTCACATCCTCTGGGGGAAGAAAAATCAATTTGAAGTATCAACCACCTTTTTTTTCTAAAAGTTTCTGGGAAAAGGTACAATTTTCCAGTTGTATTAGTATTTTAATTTATCAATAAAACCAATTGTCAGAGTTATTATATTTTTCTTTTTTGTTTTCCTCTTCTCACAGACTGTAGAGTGTAAAATGTTTCCTTGGAATCAGATATCCATACCAAGTAATTGAGAATTCAGGAGCTTAATAATATGTTATTGGAATTGATATCAGTAGATTTTTAGCACTAACTTATGTCACTTTCTATTTGGATACAGTACTCCTGTTTCATAAAATATACTGCTTCTGTTGGGTGCGAATTTTTCCGTCAGTTACCTAAAGACAAATTGCAACTTGTGTATTACTTTACCAATCCTCAGTTTTCCAGTTTTTCCCTGTGACCCCTGGGTATCAATACCCATATTAGTTGATCTTGATGTGAAGACCTTTGAGGTCTGCTATTATTTTGTAAATGTGTTGAGATCTTTTTATGTTTCAGTTTGAGCAAGGGTAAATATTTAAAGTCTTTATTTGTAGGCAGAAGTCAATAAGGAATATACCACCCTGATGTCTCTGCCATTCCTTTGAACAATCTAGGGTAATTGGTTAGTTGTTAAAGCTTTGGTCCCAACCAAGTCTCCTTTTTTTTTATAGCCTGGTGCCAAATGATGTCCTTAATGTCTAAAATGGCATGGACCAGCCTAAACCCAGCATGTCTGTATAGAATAAGGAATTAATACATTGTTGGAGCTCAGAACTCATATGAACCACAGAGCTCAAGTGGGGTTAATAACTGTTTAAATGGTGGAAATTGTTCACTAGGATCCCTGTTCACTGGGATGCTGTAGGAGACCATTTTCAGTCTCGATGTTCCTTTCAAAGCAGAGCTGCTTTGGCCTTCTGTTGTCCTGTTCTTGCCCTCTTTAATCTGTGTTTTCTGATGGTGGGGATCTGATTTGAGCTGTTGGAAATTACCATAGTATCAAATGTTGACATGGAGATCATTTCCACTGTCTTTTATCTATATCTGCTGATTCAGCAACACATTTTGAGAATTCAGACAAATCTGTGAGCTTTAGTCTCCCTTTGATAAATTCCTAATGACAGCCTCTTCATAAAGAATACACTTCTAAATGTTTTTAATGCTTCTGCCATATCAGTGTCCAATATCTTCCTCAGAAAAGAAGCCAGGTTTGCTGTTGATCTTTCTGGTTTATTTCTTAGTTACAAGAATCATGTCTAGGTCCTTGCAGTCCTCTATTTAGCAGTGAACACTTGCTGGTTAGCTGCCACAGATCTTCAAATGCTTTAATATTTCCCTTGCTACTGAGCAACATAAACTGAAGGGATTTTTTCATGAGCATCCTGAATGGTTGCACTAATGGAATCACATTACACTTAAGTGACCTTTTTGATCTCTCTTTGAAGAGCCCTTTAATCTTTCAAGGCAGACAGTTGGTGAATAACAAGACAGACAGAGATCTGGAGGAATTGTTACCAAAAGCTCTAAACATTGATTGTTTTCATTGTTTGCATAGTATACTGTAATCCAGTACTAGCTAGGCTTTAAAACTTAGTTTTGACTTTGTTCTGAACTTGCAAATGCATGAAAAACACTGCGTGGTATGAAATATAAATGAATGCATGGATTGCAATGAAGCTCTTGCAATATTTGAAATGGCCTCAAGAGCATGCATAATAAATTCAGCCCTTTGGAGGAAAACCCTACCAGTAGCTGAATTTTTAGGAGTGATAATTCCACTTAGAAGTACTCCCTGCTACTCAGGCACCCTGCCTCCTAAGACCCATACAGGAGAACACAGCATTAATCCTCAAACCAGCAGACTCCCAAGGCAGTTAATTATGGTGAGCTCCGTGTATCAGATGAAAATGGTAAAATAACTGCCTACTGTTGGGGAAGAGTTAATATTTGAAACAATCAGCAGGAAAGCCAATAAATCTGTGGAGGTTTGAGCTTGTCTTCTTTAACAGCCATACTGTTGATGAAGTAGGGAGCAATTGAAGGTAGCTATTTTTTATAGACCTGAGTTTTAGACTACATAAAAAATATTTCACTTTTAACTTATTAAAAATATTTTTCATTTTCTCCAAGGTTATAATTTTTCTCTTTTTTTAGTGACAGTAATTTTGTGCCTGAATAATACTTCCCTTTCCTCATATCTGAATTTCAGGATTACAATATGCAATAGCTTTGCAAACTGTTGAACCTAAGCAGGAGTTCATGAGCTATTTCTGAGGTTGCCCATCCATTCTTTGCAAAATGGAAAAGCAGATGAATCATTATTCTTTTGAGAGCACCCCAGAAATATCATCTCAAGCTTTAGATTCTGCTTGTGTCTGTGTTTATGCCAGATGGCTCTGGCTTAGTTGGCTGGGTGGGCATTGTACTGGAAATAGTTTAACTGTACTTCATATAGCTTTATTTACTGTCTCATTAATTTTAACTTTTCCAGAAGTTTTTCCTCTTCAGAAGCCATTAGGGTTAAGTTTCATGCCGTGTTAAGAATTTTAAGTAACCAGAGAGAGAGCTTTGCCACATCACAGGAGCAAAACAGCTATTTGAGACTGCCCGAAGTGTGGTTATTCTCTTATATTTGTAAGATCATGAAGGTGGCCTTTTTTTGTTCTTTTACTTCATATTGATCACTCATTTATAAACTGTAATTTATGTGGTTGGCCAAATTGTAATATAACAAAGAGTAAGTCATTTGTATTATATACATGCCAAAGCCTCTAGTTATGTGGGGGTTTTTTATTTATTCCATCCGCAATTAGCAGCTTGTGTTCTGTATATTTATATGCTGGGTATGACCTTTTCTCCTATTGCATGTTCTGCAAGCGCAGACACTTATTTTGTCAGAGTGGCACAACCATTTGTCATTGAGCAAAACCTGCAGAAGAACCTGGAATGATTTGTGGTGTGTAGGTTGATTACATGTCCTTCAGAAGCCTTCTGAAGAAAGCGAACAGCACCTCATTTATTGTTGTAAACAACAAAAAGCCTCTTGTCCTAACTGCTGCTAATGTTTGAGGAGAGCTTTTGCTCCAAGGCATGATTTGAAGTATATTCTATTTACCTCAGGTTACTGCTGGCAAAGATTTTCCCGTCACCACTTAGTTTTTTCTTGTTCATGTTTCTTCTGATTTTTATAGCTGCATGGCCATAACATATTGAGAAAACACTCTGCAAACTAAAGTTGAGTATAGAATATCCAGGTCGTGTAGAAACAATGAATTCCCATTTAATTATCAATTAGTGCTGCTTGCAGGCAAGCTAATCTATGGATTTCACAAGAACAACATCCAAGGCATGAGTTCAGAGTATTTCAAAGAAAAATGGCTTTGTCAATAGGAACTGCAGTATACTTAACTTAGGGGTGTAAAGAGACATATATTTTACAATGCTCTTCACTTTTCCAAATACCTTAAGTATCAGTGGAGAAAACAACTCCTGCCTCTCTAGACTGAAGTCCTAGGGTGAAACTCCTTTTCCCTTTAAGGAGAGTGTTACTGTATTAAATTGACTTTGTTCACCAACTTGCAATACAAGAATTGTTGGGAGTGTGGTATAGGGAAAGGTGATGAGAATGGGATGGTTACTTTCTATTGTTTGCAGATGTGATTGGGTTCATTTAGAAACTGAGCATTTAGAAACTTTAGTCTCATTTGTTGTATTTAAGCCAAATTAGCACATGAGCTAATTTAAGCTAATTTAAGCAATTTGCACATGAGCTGTACTAGGAGGGCTAGTTAGTTTTGGCCTGAATGAAAAGAAAAAAAACCCAGTAGCTGGGGCAGATTTTCATTAATAAAGCCAAATAGTTCAAGTTAAAAATAACTGGGTTTTTTGACTTGCCTGAAGTGACCAGCAATTCTGAATAGGGCTGAACAGTAACAGCAACTGCTTGTAAGCAAAAGCATTCTTTAGTGTCATGAGTGTATGCCTGACATGAATTTTTTTGGTGTCTTTGGGGAAATTTGCATGCCTAGTGGTCCAAAGTGTGTAAGTTTAGTAATAGTCCTAAATTTTTAGAAATATATTTATAGGAGTGCTAAGTCAGTTATATTTACTGAAAACGATAGCTTAGTTGAATTGCATTTAAAGTAGGATGAGTATTCAGCTGTAGAGTATGTTGTTGCATTTATAATTCTGAGGATGTCTTCACTGTATGGGATCCCCAAACCTTCTGGAGAAATAATTGGAAGGGACTGCAGGCTTCAGGAAGGACTTGGATGGCTTCTACTGCCTGGGCTGTGGGCTCTGCTTCCAGTGGAAGTTACTAAATTAGGGATGCCATGGACACCTGCAGTTCATGGGTTGTGTTTTTCTTAGGTAACTCCATCAGGCTTCAAAGGATTTCAGTTACCACTTGATGCCAGATCTTAAACATTTTAGGTGCAGACGGACACATCCAAAGTTCTGTGCTTAGTGAGGATCTAGAAGGTTTGGCTTGGATTCAGGTTAAAAGAGGAATGATTGTCTTATCCCTAAAGCTAATGAACCATATTTTAGAGTTTCTTGAAATACTGACTTTAGGCATCCAAATTCAGATAGTTGCCTCTAATTTTCACCCTTGTGGGCTAAATAAGGGCGAGACTACCTAGCAAAACAAAAACAAGGAGTTAGAAAAATGAAAAAGATACCAGCAGGGTGATACGGTTTTGCTAAGTAAGTATGTGCAAATACTTGGCTCTTAGTTGATAATAATTACATAATGCTTTAGATATTGCAGAAAGAGGATTTGCATTCACAGTGGCTTGATTGACTGTGATTAATGACATTATTTTGGTTAAATGATTTCTACTGCCTTTCTGTGAAGGCCAGAAAATGTAAAACACAGTACCAAAGGCAGAGGTGAAATGCTAGTTGTACTTTAAAATGCTGAATTTGTACGAGTAAAATTGAAAAGATCTCTCTGTAGGAAACTGCAGGTGTGACTATTATTAATGCAAACTTTTATTCTAATATTATGAACTCTTTATAGGTCTGCTTTCTCATTTTCAGCATAGCCTGAAAATGTGTGACATTTCTCCCTTAAATCCTCCTAATCTTCTGTCTGATTACACATGTCCCACTCTAGTTATGGTCCATCAGAAAAAACGAAAATAAAGCTTATTTAATATGTAAAAGTTTCTGACTTGTTCGTATTAAAAGTAAAGTCTAATAAATAAATAAAACTATGTCCCTGTAGCCTTTTACTGAGCACTGTTCTTGGCTTTCTGGAGGAATAATAACCATCTAAAATACCACTCATATCTGATACAGTGTTTAGGTAACAAAGGTAACAACAAAACAATTAACATTAACTATTTACATGTATGAAAATCTAATTTTGCTATTTTTACTTGGAAATTTTTAATCTCTTCCCTGGTAAAGCATCAATCAGCAGCAGGAAGGGTTAGGGTTTTTAAAGACTTTGATACCACCTGAGACATCCTTGATGCCCCTTGCCCGACTGTGTGCCAGCTCAGTAAAACACTTGCTGATCCTGGGCTGTTTGCAAAGGCAGTAATAATACCTGTGCCAGTGACTGCCTAAGGGAGCTGCCTCAGGGCAGCTGGAAGCTTCTCCTCCTGGGGGAATAGCCCAGCAGCACGGACTTGCCTTTGTTATTCCACAGCTGGTCAACATTAAATGAAAGGCTGCCCCTCACTTCAGTGAAGCCAAGTAGCACTAGCTGGGTTTACAATGATTTGGATAAACCAGAGGTGCCATGATCATGTTTTATAAATTTTTAAAACATAAAAAATTGAAGCTATTCTATCCTGGCTTCAGCAGATAAGAGGCTGAATGTTCCTAAGATTCTAAATATAATTGTAATGAAAAGCATTATATGTGTTTGCATGTATTTTATCAGGTAGGAGCTATTGCAATAAAATTGACTTAAAGATTGTGGAAGTGAATTGTGTGACTAAAATAAAAACTGTTTGTAATTGCTAGAATAAAAATGTTTATGAATAATGAAGCTTTAAAAATGGAAAGACTTCCTATTGTAGTGCCTATAGTTGAGTTCATTTAATTGTGAAGGTTAATTCTTTTTGTCATAAAAAGTGTTCTCTACAAAATGTACCTTGTGCTTGCTTTTAAGTCCTGTTTTTAGTTTCAAACACACTTTCTTCTCCAGATAAATTTATTACAAATGTATAAACAATCCTTGATGCCATTTTAATTGTATAAAGAAAATGAGACCCATAGTAAATTGATTTGCATTTAACAGTGGTAGATTGGCCTAATTGTTTACTTCTCTAAATTCCCTTGCTAGATACTGTACTTCCCCTGTGAGGTGAATTTCTCTTATTATACAGTGATTGTGCATGATCAGGCACAGTAGCAATGAAAATGTTGTCATCACAAAGTTAGAAGATGGAGGAAGCAGAATCCTAAGTTTGTAGCAGTAGAACGTGGAACAAAATGTTTGGTGTGTATCTTCCACCATATGAATTATGTGGAGAGAGTTTTTTATGGGCAGCATCTACTTTCTTGCTTCTCTGCTTTATGGTCCTCACCTTGTCAGCGTGCTAAGAAATGTCTGCTACTTAATACCTGTTCATTTCCTTTTTATAATCTTGTTTAAACAGCCCTGTCAGGTGTGAAAGCTTTATCTGATGCTTATATCCTATTGATGACATCTTGTGCTCATACATCAGTCCTAAACAAAGACCCTTAATGATTTAATCTGATTTAGTTCAGGATCTGTGACTGTGCAAAGCTGGGGAGCCAGTTTAGTAAACATTAAAAGCAGAAAGCAGACATTAGGGTTTTTTTGGTCAAGAATAATGGTAGCAATATTGTTAAAACAGACCAATTAACAATGTAACTTAGGTGTTTTGATAGAAAGAGTTTTTATTAATTTCTCATGTTCTCCTCTGTTTTCAAAGAGTAAATTGTTTCCTTCCTGCTATATCTGTTACAGCACAGAGCTTCCTTTTCTGGACACTGAAGTTCTGTTCATCCAGTTAAAGTGTTTATTGCTGTTACTTGACAAATCTTAATTATGTTTTCTAAGAGAGTAGTTTGAAGATCAGCTCTTATTGTGTCACTCTTATATTTTAACTTTTTGTTTGTTTGTTTTTCCTGCTAGTGAGCTGTAACATAGCACCTGGACTTTGTGTTAGTGCTAGCCCAAAAAAGATAGAGAAGCACATGCAGAAAACCAGTTAGAGGGGACAGTGAGCTCAGCATTCTGCTGGAAGTTGATGCTGATAGTGACCCTGGCTATAGCAGAAAAATGTTATAAATCGTGCCAGCCATCGACTTATCCTTGGCTGTGTGATTCTCCAATCTTCCTTGCTCTTGCATTTGTATGATTGTTAACTGTTGATGGAATAGACTAAACTGAAAGCTAGTAGGGTTGTTGGGTTTTTTCCCTGTCATTTGGTTTTCAGGCAGGTTATCCCGCTGAATCAGTTCACCTAGACACAGAGTATCAGTGACCACCAAAGAAAGGAAGTAGGATTTATGGCAGCCCTACTGAAACAACAGCTAGAGAGTGATTAAATGCTTCAAGTGGTAATTTACAGACAGGTATATGTGTAGAATTAAGTAGAAGATTCAACAAAAGGCTTGATGTCAAGTTGAATGCAGTTTTCTGTAAATAATATTTTTTTGTCTTTTACAGTTGCTGCTAACTTACAGAAGATAGTAGATGATCCAAAGGCCTTGAAAACATTGACTTTTAAGTTGGTAAGTAAAAGCATCAATGGAAGAAACAATTATCACAATATTCACACAGAATCTGCATTCTATCTCAGTTACAGCTATTTTGTTGAATAAATGTGTTAATAGATAAAGTGACTAAAATTGCCATATATTAAAGACAAAGCTTAAACCCTGTTTTACAGGACAGCTCTGTAACTGCATGGGGAAGGAGGTTCAGTCACATGAGTTCTGAGGCAGTCTGAAGTTTAGGTGAGAAGCTGCAGTAAGAAAACCCCGGGAAAAATTGCAGAAACAAGTAAAGCAGAGAAAACTGTAATAGCTAGGTTTACACTCCTTCACCTCCACCCCCTTAGCTCTGCCCTGGCTGAAGTGTCCTCTGCTGATGGACACATTGTTCCAATCCCATTTTTCAAATGCCTTTCCTCATTTTTCTTGCATGCAGGTGACCTTCTCCACTACTTGCTTCTCCTTAGTTCTTCTTTTCAACCTTCTTTCAGTTCACCATCCACACCTGCAAGTTGTATTCCCACTGTATTCCATTGCTGTTTCTCCTTCTTCACCTCTTTCCAGCTTCTGTATGTATGTCATCAGACCTTGGGTTGGGGCCTGGGACTCCTTTCTGTGCTGCATTTTGTACACTGGACCATGGGTCCTTAATTTTGGTCAATTTGGATCGTAGCATGATAGATTTAACTTAATATGAATAAATTTACATTGCAAAAACTTGAGTCAGAATTGATGCGCTGTTTATTTTTATTTCTTGTTAAAATTAAGTTGAAAAATGTATATTCCTGAAGGTATTGAATTATTAGTTATTTAAATACCAGTTAGCTTTCATCACCTTTTGCTGAGTGACTCAGTCACACGAGAGACTAGACTGAATGACTGTTAGATTAGCAGGTCTCCAGAATCACATCTTTGTTTATAAAAGCAGCTGCTGTAGAGACATTTTTAGACCTAATTGATGGTAATGTATTAATTCAGGACTCTTCTTAATACAGATTCATTCTGTGTCATTCTTTATAGAGATCTGAGGAGCTTTAGCTGACTCATTTGAACTTGATTTTCCTCTATAGTCCAGTAGTAACCCCCAGAACTTCCACATTCCTTGTGAGAAAGGGTTGTGGTAGGGGAATAAAGACATCTAACTCCAATTCTTTTCTTTCTCTGGCCTTTGCTATAAATATAGCTTAAAAGCTAATGCTTTTCTTTTTGCAGCTGATCTCTGATCTTGCTGTCTAAACATCAGACTTGGCTTTATTGTGTAGTAAATGACATCTCACCAAGAGCAGACACTCCAGAGACTCTGCAGAAGCCTGGGTTTCTCATCACCACACTTAAAATAGAGGCTTATGATTCCAAAATGTAATATCCCATAGTATCCAGGTTACATGTATGTTGAAAAAAAATCCACTTGAAAATTTAGGTTGGGATATTTTTTCCTATTTTTTGGTGATTCAGTTGGATTTGTTGCTGGGGTTCAGTGAATGTCACATAGAATTTCAGATTCCTGTGAGTGAGTGCTGCTATCATCCTGCTCCTTACCATAATCAGAATTAACAGACAATCCAAAATCATTGTCTTTGTCTCTGCTGTAGCTAAGTTCCATTGGATAGGTATCACTTCTGGAAGTTAACTTTTAACCTTAGTTTCTTCCTCATACTTTTGACCTAGGTTTCCTGCACTAGTTCCCATTTTGATGGGGAAAGTCCATAACAAGAAGCATCCTAATTTATTTTTCTCTTTGGATTAATTTTATATATGTTCTGCTTTTTTCTGTATTGTGTAATGAAGTTGCTGAATGCATTGTTGCCTATGAGAACTCTCTAGTATCTTTGTATGCATTACTGGGTGTTTGTTACCTCCTAGCAAGATCTGAATCTGAGCGCTTGTATACAACTTGAATAAAACACATTTTGTTGGTAAATATTTAATGGGGAATCAAGGTCTAAATGAAGCTAATCCTATATCCATTCAGAAAATTCAATTGAAAAATCTTCTTTCGTCTAGGATTAGTTGCTAGTATTTCTGAACAAAGAGTCTGGTTAGTATCTCACTGCTTAAATGTTGCTGTTGCAGGTATATAATATTTATATTCAAACAGCAAGCTGTTCATCTTTGGGGCAAAAAAGGAACTACTTTTGTATTTAATTATTACTGAAATAGTAAATAAAATTTTTAAGGTGAGCTGCCTGGATGGCAGGGGTTGGATTCCCTCTCTTGCATATTTTTTAAACAATGTATCACAATGATGTAATTCTGCAGAACATTTATAGTGTTAAATATCCCCCAGCTGTCTTGGCTAACACAGAATAAAAACTTCCCTGCAGAATCCAGCTGTCCAGACTTTGGGAAGGAGGCTGCTTTAATGCACAAATAATCTTGGAAACACTCAAGGAAACACAGAATTATTGCACAGCATAATTTGTGTAAGGACTTTGCTTATGAAAATGGTGGAAAAAAAATCATTAATGAAAGACTGTGTTCAGTCTCTACTGTATACTTTTTTATGTTGCAGTTTGTTTATAGTATTTGTATTTATGCTGAGCACAAAATCTAAGTTAATAAATTCCATGTGCATTAAATAGACATAAGATAATATTTATTGATAAGGAAGGCATTTAAAAATCTGTATGCATCTAGATATGTTACTCAGCATGGCTTTGAGAAGATTGATAGCTAGCTAGAGTGTAGAACGATCTTTGTAGTATTAGCACATTTTAGCTTAAAATTTTAAGGGCAAAATGCAAACTCCATTTATTTGGTAATTTACCAAACCAAGCAGCATTCAAATATCTGAATAGTAACCAGGAGTGATGATCTCAGACCTTTAACTTGCTGCTTCTGTGGAATAAGAGCTGTGAAATACTATCTGAAGAGAGAACTTCTGTTCTCTGTGTCTGCTCAAAGTAAATTTGAAGGAGTAGCCTGATGTAATGCTTCCATAAGTGTCAACACAGTTTATTTCTGGCCATGAAAATTCAACAGATTGTGTCACTTAGTCCTCCTTGTATGCACAGTCTGAGAGCTCTTTACCTTATAGCACATGTTCACAAACCAGATCTATTAAAGGGTGAAACTGCTACTAATGCAAAAAAGGATCAGAAGCATTTTTATAAGGTGAACCAGTTGTTCTGTTGGGGATATTTTGTGATATGCAAAACAATTTTAATCCAATTCTATTAATATTTTGACTTATCTACCATACAGATAAAAATGTATAAACCCCTTTATTTAAAATGTCACCTTTGTCCTACAGAAACAAATTATGTGTTTTATAATCAAAACATAAAAATATTTTGCCTCCAGCATGTTTTTCCTAAAACAGACCTGAAGTAATAGTTCAGTCCTGAGCAAAGTGGTTTTATATTACTATTATATATGAAAAATGAACTGATCACTTGTGCCAGGTTGTTTTGTGACAGGCTTTACTGAAGAATTAAGCTGTACAGTTTTAAGTACTAGATTGTACTGTGAGGAGGGAGCTGTCCTTCTGCAAATATTAGTATTTACTCTTTGTAGACTGCTTCAACTTCTTGTTTAAAAATTCAGCTGGTTGATATTCCAAACTAACTTTCTGGCTGGACTCATGAGACGTTTGCTGTGTACAGCACAGTGGTAAAAAGTGAATTCTGTACATGTATATTAGATGCTCTTCATGAGTGAAAACTGTTTATTCCCACGAAAAAAACAAATTTGGCTCCAGTCTGGAAAGTTTGGTTTAAAGAATTTGGGTATTTCAGTGTCCATTTTCCAGTATTTTTTTCCCCATAATTTCTAATATTGACTACAAGAGTTTGCTAAATTAAGGATGCAATTGGTTGACACTGACAGAGGCCACATGAAGCAGTCTGAAAGCTTTCCTTCAATCGAGCTATTTGCTGACTGGGCAATATGGGGACACTTCATATCCTGGCTGTCAAATGCTCCTTTGTAGCTTGATATACTAAACATTTCTGTTTGTACTTGCAGGCCTCTGGCTGTGATGGCACTGAGATTCCTGATGAAGTGAAACTGATTGGTTTTGCTCAGTTAAGTGTCAGCTGATATCTGTCTCTTGACCCCAAGCCGAACTGCGAGATTGTGAAAAAGCCAGCTTAGATGCAAAGGAAAATTAATGCACCACACACTGAGTTCTGCTTCATTATCTAGCAATTCACAAAGTCAGAACAAGCAAAGCCCACAGCTACATCGCTGCTGTTAACGTTCAAAATGCTCCTAAATGTCTCTTAGCAGTTGATTTGGATTCCCCTGAAGTGAAAAGCCTGTGGAAACGCTCTCAGGTGGCTCTATTTATTGGTTACAAAAGGAATTTTCTATCAAGCTTACTTCTTTCATAGACTTTGAGTGATACTATTTTACCTGTACTTGTGGTTGATAATACTGCCTCTGTTCTGTTACATTTAGAAATTAACATACATATAAAAGTTTAGAAATATTAGCCAAACTTGAATTCTAGTTTTAAAAAATGACTGTGAATTTTATTTTTCATATATTTATGCATTACACATACTAGTAATAAGAAAATTATTTGACTTGATTATGTGCTATTTGCAGTTAATCTCCCACTATTTAAAAAAATTTCAGGTATGTCTTTGAAGTATTTGGTAACTTCTAGGGTTTTTTTGAAATAATTTGATTCGGCATTAGCAAGCTTTTGTTGGTTGTGTGTCAAAAAAACAGTCCACAAACTGATCATCAAGGGAGTGGGAGGTGCCTTGCATATATTAATGTTTTAAGAATGTGCCTGGGGCTACTTATATAAATAATCTTCATTTTCTAGAAGTACCATACGTATGGTACAATATATATATAAATATATATAGTTATCTGAGCAAGGAGGGGATATACAGCAGCAAAGGTGTTAGAGTATTTTGACTATGCTTTATTGGGGAGTCTATGAGCTAGAGCTACTGTGAACTGTTGTTAAGGTAGAACACTTACTGTGTCCATCTCTGATCCGACTTACCCTTAATGATAGAAACCGGTTTCATACAGGTGAATAAAAACTTGAAGAATGGAACTGAAGCTTTATTTGAAGTTCTGCAAAATACCAAGGTGGAGTGAAAATAATAGGGCTTTGTGCAATGATCAAGTAAAACTCTGTTACAAAGAAAACACTTTGACCCAAGTAGTCCTCTGCTTAACCTGTGACATAGATGTTATGGAGCTAGGGAACCTTAGAAAGATTTCTGCATTTGGAAACGTGTTTCTCAGAGGTTACACTTTAAACTACTTCCTAGTTAATCCTAGATAAGTGGCAGCTCTTTAATGTACTGAAAACGGCAAATATATATTGTAAAGAGAAGTTATTTATAATGCCTTGTCATAATCGTTGAGGTGTTCTAGAACTATTTGCATACAACTCAATGTAATCCCATCCCATCCTACTGTTTACATGATGATTACTCCAAGATGACTGCAAAGGTAAAAAAAATAAAATTAAAATAAAGATGTATTGCACAAACTGATTTGTATTTTGAATTTCCATGCTCTGAGTGTATTACGGAGTTGTTATTACAAAAGGCTGCTGCCCTTACTTAAGTTTGGGATCAGCAGCTGGGGTGGAGGAGAGGAAACGCTGGTTACACCCTCGGAGTAGAGGGTTGCCTTGGCTCCTTGCTCTCCAGGGCTTTGCATAAGCCATGTTTAAGGCTCCTGAGGGGTAACTTCAAGAAATCAGTGTTTTCTCAGGGCAGGCCCCGTGTGCTGCCGGTTCGTGAAGACAGCGAGCGGCAGGGCCCGGGCTGGGCTCGGCAGCCCGGCTGAGGCGTGCTGGGCCGGGCGGGCCTCAGGGGCGGCTGGTGCCGCAGAGCTCCTGGGGACGAGCGATGGGTCAGTGAGCCTTGGCCCTGTGTCCTGGGCCTGGCTGGCGAGCGATGGGTCAGTGAGCCTTGGCCCGAGCCTGGCTGGTGAGCGATGGGTCAGTGAGTCCTGGCCCAATCCTGGCTGGCGAGCGATGGGTCAGTGAGCCTTGGCCCTGTGTCCCGGGCCTGGCTGGCGAGCGATGGGTCAGTGAGCCTTGGCCCGGGCCTGGCTGGCGAGCAATGGGTCAGTGAGTCCTGGCCCGGGCCTGGCTGGCGAGCAATGGGTCAGTGAGCATTGGCCTGGGCCTGGCTGGCGAGCGATGGGTCAGTGAGCCTTGGCCCTGTGCCCCGGGCCTGTGCCAGCCATGGCCGGGGGTACTGGGCAGGGCTGGCCCCGGGGCTCGGAAGGAAGGCGGCCGCCGGCGGGGCAGGCTGTGAGCTGGCAGCTGGACATACACCTTGGTGCCGGAGAGTGAGTAAATAAACAGGAACCTGAAACGAACCAGGGACCCAGGAGATAAACTGCGATACTGCGACGGGGAGGGGCTAAATCCTGAGCGTTGCTATGGGATTATTGGTATGTATTTTAATGTACATTTCTCTAAACATTGCACCGTTATTGACTGATCCACCTGCAAAGTAGTTAGCTGCCTTCTCAGACAATGTGAATGTTCAGAGGAGGTTCTTGTTTTTGCTGTTATAGAAAAAGAAGTGGAATATATATAGAATATATATTTGGATGAAAATCATGTTCCACTTGCTATACACCTCCCCAGAAGCTGGGAAAAAGTGTTGGGATATGAGTAGCAACTGTCAAAAGTGCTCATCTGCTGTGCTGGTTGGGGCTGCAGGAGGTATCTAAATAAAGAATGGAATGCTTTAATTGAGGCAGTCAGCAGTACTGTACCAAGATAAAGTCATAACAGTTGTTGCTCACTTTTGGTCTGATGCTGAAACGTGGTGATGCTACTGTGGTTCAGTGAGGCAGCAAATTCGTGTGGTACTGTTATCACAGCTGTGTTGGGTTTTAAAACTTCTTTCTCGTTTTTACTGCTAAGATATTGTGTATAAATATAATGTGAGCAAAATGCATTTTTAAAAAGGTAGAAAGAAAGGGTAATTAAAGCTTTAGTGTGTTAAAATGACATTTATAAGTAGTTTATACTTTTAGTATATCTATACAGAAAATAAAAAGGTGAAAATATATAGTACATTGCAGTAGAAAGCAATGAGCAAGCTATGATAGAGTAGAAGTAAATGGCAAACATAATAGCAATTTGCTTCTTTATTATTATATACACATCCTCTGTTGAATAATAAGGGAGAAAAGAAAACTAGCAGCTATTCATTTGTTCATGTTTACATGAAAAGTGTTTAGAAGCTGGGTGAAGTTCTCATACGTGTGACATGACTTGACCCAAAATAATAGTGGTGCTGGTGTTGCTGGCTACAGCACCTGTCTCATTTGAAAGGAAAGGTCTCTAATTAATGAGGTGAAGCTGGAACAGGGGAGCTACCATGTAGCTGTCTCTAAGGCCAGGAAAATAGGGCCTAATTAGATGGTGCTAAAAATACAATCATCTGTATGATGATTATATGCCAGTGCCTGCAGCTGGGCACTTGCAGGCTCTGTGGGCTGATTAATGTCAGTGTCCATGGAGCCAGCCATGCCAGTGTGCTGTGCTTCAGCTTGCTCAAAGTAGCTCTGTGGACTGAGATGAAAGTCAGTCAAAACACAGTTCTGCATTTATTAGTTTCAAAGTGTTAGGATGAATATAAACATAGAATTTAGCTCAGCACAAAACCAAGTCTGGAGACTAACTGCATGTGTAAAGGAGTGGGAGAGAAGGGACATTTCCAGCCTTTTTATCTCGTGGGACTCCAGCTTGGGCTTTAGGCCAGGAAAGCTGTTTCCCATGCTGGCAACATACGCTTTTTATGCCAAGAGAACAGGAGCACATCTCTTCCTTCTGACAAGTGCTGACCTCAAATCTTCCCACCAGCATGTACAGAGTTGTGCATTCAAACTGCAATTCAGCTAGCTAGTTGTGATAAGTGTTGTTTTCTAAAATATTATCCTAGGTACTATTAGAATTCCCTCTCTTGCTCTAGAACACCCTTTGTGAGTGGGAGTGGAAGCAGGAGCAGAGAATTAAGTCAGGAAACATAACTGAATTTTCTCTTACCCATGTCCTCTCCTGAGATAAAGATTTGTTTTTTCACATAGCTTGGTCCAATGTCACATCTCCAATTTTGGGGCTTCCAGAGAAGTCCTATGAAATTTGATTGTGAGGCATCTCTTCAGAATGTTTTTAAACACTGTTATTTCTGTGAGAGGGAATGCTGTGTGCAGCTTGTAAATGGTGTGCCTCCCCCTCATGCTTTTCTTTAATCAGAGATCTGTTTTCCTTTTCACCACCTACCTCTGCATAATGATGTTGAATGGTGAGATTGGCCTGTGCCTGAAATCAATTAGCTCTGATGAGGAATCTGACACAGACCTAAAACACTGCTAATTGAGTGCATGGAAAATGCTGATTTCTGTTTAGCAGGGAGCAGAGGATGTTGCCACCCGTTCCCACCTTACCCTCCCACATTTTATCAAAGCAGAAAAAAAACAACAAGAGAGCCCTTGTTCATAACAAGGTTGGTCTATTTTTTCTCTGAATCAGTTCTGACAGAACTTTGTTCAGTCAATTGTTGTGGGTTTTTCTGCTGCATCAAGTGGGCAGCCTTTCTACTCTCTTGCAATGTACTCATGCATGTGCATGCACAAAGAATGCTAATTACTTTAAAATGAGACGTTGGAAAAGCATCAGGAGCCTACATCTTTGAGTTCCCTGTGCATGAGCTCTGCTAATGGAGAGCTAGGTTTGCTCAAACCACAAAAACTCCAACAAATTCTGGTTTCCCTGCATTTTATTGTACAGTGGCCTAACTGATGAAATAATCCAGGCATATTAGTTGAGCAGTGTGACATTTTAGTTATTCATTTTCCCTCATTGACTAAGAGTAACATTGCAATGCACATAAAAACGTGGTTTTATAGCTGCTTCATGACTGTTAGATTGATGCTCATCAAGCTGCTTGCATGGTTGTGTTCATCTGAGATGTTGAATCAAACTCAGTAGTTGAGAAGTTATCTGCTGCTAATAACATTGAGGATATGGGCAATGGTGGCTCAGTGAGCAATTACAGAGACATGGAAGAGTATGTGGTAAGGAGAAATATAATTTTCCCTGCATAAACCAATAGAGAGGCAATCTTATCCTTTTTGGGACATGCATATTTTGCCATGTAATTTTCAAGTGTGAATTTGAAAGGCTGTTCTTGTTTATTGTCTCAGTAGGGTGCAGAAAATCACTTATGCAAGTGGATGTGTTTATGTAGAGGAACAGCTATACAAAATATAATTGGAGTAGACAGAAAATGCATGCCTTCACTAAATTCTTCCCCATAGGTACGGTTCTAAAAATTAATAAAAACTAGCTATGTTTCAAATAGGAAGTTTTTAAAAATTTATTTATTCTTGTGAAAAGAAATCAAATTGTTACCTGTTTTTTCTCCTCCATGTAATCATTCAGACTCATTAAGAAAAGCTGCTGCTCATGAGTAGGAGTGCTGGGGTTCTTTAGATTTACTTTGAGCAAAAAGGCTTTTTGAGTTGTGTCATGTTTACTCTGTAGACCCCATCAATCAAGCTGTCTTTCCTTTGAGGACAATTGAGTTATGACATCTCAAAATGTATAGGAATGTGTAGTTATTTGGTAAAACAATTATCTTTTCACATAAAAAGCAGTGTGCATAGCTGTCATAGCAGGCAATTATAAATAATGAAGCAGAAGAACCAGAGAGTGTCAAGAGGGTTTGAGTAGGTGGACTTTGTGCTACTCATGTCCTATAAAAATAAATCAATAGGTAAAAAGATTTAACTTCACAGTAGTAAAGCTGTATTCTGGAAGACAGTCTGTGTAGTACTAAATTGCTTCTTTTAGGGAGAGACCTGCACTTCTGCCTGCATCTCTGTTTTTGAAAGCTGGAATTGGTTTTACAAAGCATTCTGGTACTGGGCAGGGGGAAAACCCACCAAACTGCTCCCTCCAAATCCACACCTGTAGTGCACCTGATGGTTGATAATGCAGAGGGCAAGGCAAGCTTTTGAAGACTGTTCCCTTAACCTCCTGCTATTTGTATTAAGCCAGCTGAAAGTTTGGTTGTTTCGTTCTTGCAAATAAATATCTTTTGCCAATGCCCTGCACTGTGCTGCCACTCTATTATTGACCAAGAAAGAACAAAGTATAAAATCACAACACAAGTTTTTCAGAACAAGGGAGGCGTGAGGGTCAATGGTTCCTCTTCTCCCAGGCCTGCCTGGGGTTAATCAGTCCTGCTGCCCTCCTGGGCTGCCTGCTGGGAGGAGGCTCTTGTGCCATGGAGCAGCACAATGAGCCAGCTCTGCTCATTGCTCCCCAGCAAGAACTGAGCTGAGGTCTGAATGTGCCCGAGCAAGTTAGCAGTGCTTCATTCTGATGTGAAAAGTACCCTCCTAGAGGTAAATTTACTATGCCTTTTTTGCAGGACTTTGTACTTAGACAAAGAAGTTGATTTTACAGTCTTCCAAGTTATTTCTGTTGCAGAGATCTTATCGCATAAGCTGAAAGCTTCAGCTTTCTGACAGTGAAAGATGGGAAAGTTGTGGAATTAAATGAAATTCGCAACCATTTTTTTCAGCTCTGTGGAAAGGTTTTTGTGATATAAGTGTTTACAGTGAGGGAAAGTGCAGTGGTTAACCGGTTGAGGTTGTTAAACTGGAAACTATTCCAATAATCTCATAGAATCAGCTAAGAATCCTGTTGCATTCAGGATCTATTTCTCTCTGACTCTCTTCTCTCTCCTTGTTAGATCACCTCTGATTAAAACAAAGCACTGGAGCATTTACTCTGTATTATGAGAAGTAGGAAGAGGGTGGAAAATTCTGCCTTGAATTAGAAAAGAGGATGCAGAGGGAAGGACCATTATTGAGCTCTCGGCCCCATGAATTAATAATACTTCATAACAGCTTCAGTGGGACTAAAATTTCACTCCCAATCTGTGTCGATTATGAGCTCCTCAGTTTACTCCTGGGGCTATAAAATGGAAAAGGATCCAATCGTGATTAAAGAGTAGGTGTGATTTGAATGGAAGGTGATTACTAAAATCTCTCTAAAGTCTTCTGCCCTGGTTGTGCTGCAAGCTTTTCCTGTTTATAATAGCATAGCAGAGCTATCTAAGCAGAAAATTACACCAGAGAGAAAGAGTTTTCTGATTATCTCTGATTAGGTTCAGTGCTAACCTTGTAAATTTGCCTGTCAGGTGGGGCACTGCCAAATCACCCGTAAATCTGATGTTTTACAAAAGATGGAATGGGTGAGGAAGCCCCTGCACTTTTGTATTGCATAATTATTTTTTTTTCTCCAAAAATATTTTTACAGAGATGAATCTAGACTCTTGGATGAGAGCTACAATTTAGTGTTACATTACTTACTCATTTAAAAGTGCTTTGTGTTCATGGATTCCTGTGTATTTATGTGTATGGATTTATAAGGGCCACAGAGGTCCGAATCTCTGAGGTCTGTCCTGTTTGAAGGTAATGTAGCTTGGATTGTCAAAGCAGGGTGGTGCTTAAGAAAATGTGAGTGTTACTCCTTCCCCTTTTTAATTCTGTTGACAGTTTAGTTGAGCTTTTTCATAGCCAAAGATTTTAATTTTTAATAAATTAATTGCAGATGAAGTCTTACAGTAAGGCTATATGTATTTAAATCCAAATAAGGATTGTTGGGGGGGCTGTAATATTTGTATACGCCGTATAAAATGTTCAGGCAACATAAAGAGTTTATGCTAAAAGTAACAATACTGAAGTAAATTTAATATTCCTTCCCTTTTCTGGTATAAGCTGAAGGCCTAAAAATACCTTTCAGAAGAATACTTGTGACGTACCAAATTGGTGTCAATTTAAACTGAAGACAGCTGTTGGATATAAACAATTAGGGCAAAGTGAATCAAACATTCTGTCTCAGTTCAGGAGAGTAAACAGGTTTGCTTTCCAGATTAGGGTTTGTTAGGTGTGTGTCTTTAGTGTTGCAGAAAAGTGACATTGGCATTCTGAAAACGCTTGGTACCATTTTGGTTTGGCAAGGGATATACTTTGAGATATTGAGACATGCAGAAAGTATGTTCTCAAAATTGTTTGAGGCAAAGTTCATTTTTTAGCCTGAGTTAAAATTTCGGCAGGTTAATAATTGTAAAAGGCCTGTTTTATTGCATATATGTGAGGTTTTGGTGGGGCTACCACTTATCAGATATACCTTCTTACATCTTCATTCATGTTAATTGCTGCCAAGGCAACGCATAGGAGAAATTATTTATACCATAACAGTTTGTAACTGTAACTTCTATTTTGTATTGTTGTGGCTTGTGTAAGCCTTCTCCAGAGCTGCTCCAGCTAGGTGTGCTCTGCTTGCTGGAGGTGGCTGAGCTCTTGCCCTGAAGGTGGCCCTGGGGTGGTGGGAGCTGCGGAGCCTCGCGTGTGCGGGGTGTGCACAGACCTCCCTCCATGGCCTGGGCACAGTACTGTGCTCATCATTTATTCAAAGAGGAGAGGAGAAAATCCTGTGGAGCAGGGTGGCAAGTGCAGCGTTGCCAGTAGATACAGGGGATGTTGTTACCTCCTAGCTTATATTTAGACTGTAAGTGCCTGAGAACAAATACCTGGGCTCTGATTTGCTCACCCTGCAGCAGCACATTTCTCTTGTACGTTCCCTTATTTTCACTCAGTGGTTTCAGCGCTCACTTTGTGGGGAGGTACGTGACTATAAAAACCTCAGGGTCCTGATAAAAACAAAGGTCCTGATAAAGCATTTAATACATCCTCGAGGTGTATGCATCTTTTCGTGCTGCCTCCTATCTAGAAAGTACATGGCAGCAATTTCCTAAACAAACAAAACTCTACTACTTTACATACTGATTTAATTAGTGGCCTTTGATTTTTCAAAAAATTACATCAGGAATTGGTCAGCCCTCCACAGTATTTCTTTTTCTGTTTCAATTTATAGATACATAAAACTGTTGTGAACCTTGCAGTTCACAAAATACTTTGTTTTCTTTCTCCTCTGTTCTGAAATGTTATTTTTTTACAAGTGGATTTATCTTTTTGTCTGGGTTCATGCATCTCAGCACTCGACATGAAATGTTTGAGGCATTGGGACCCCTTGCTCTCTTTCCCTAGTCCTCCCTTGCCTTTGCTTTTCCATGGACAGCTCTGTCTAATGAGCAAAGCTCCGGGACCCACAGATGCTGTGCTTCATGCACAGGTGTATGTGCAGACTCTTTTCAGAACTTTTAACTACTGTTGCTTGGAAATTGCCCCTTCTAGATAACTATTTCAGAGCTTGCTCAGCTTTACATGACTTGGAGTCAGCTCTGGAGCCCAAGGTGGAGCTGCATTAACTGTCAAACAATTCCTAAATGTTCTGTACAACAAACTCCCCCAGGTCTGACTTACTCCAGCGGTCATTTGTGGGTTTTAAAGCTACCACTGTGACTGTGAAAAAAATCTAGCAGGGCTTTGATATCTGAAAAGTTATGTGGTATAAAAACCCAAACCTGTTCTGTAGCTGTAAACCTGACTGTTTTTCTCTTACAATACTGAGCTTTTGGTATGTCTGTGCTGTGTTTTTCTTTTATTGTCACCTCTGAACTTGTGTTTTTCTTACAAGACCTGATTTCTGTTTGTCTGTCAACACAAATTAAGCTAATGGAGTATTACTAATGCTTGACAAAATAAATCTGTGTAATTTACAATTAATTGCTACTTTTAAAGGCATTTGAAAAAACAAACCAAAACCATTTCAACCATACATGCTCAGATCTCAACGAGATCCTTTCAAAAGCTTCTGTTGGAGACAAGCATGCTTGCATGCTAACATTAACTAATATAAATAGGTAACAAACTGGGAAAATTAGGGCTTCTACTGCTTATCTAACGATACTTAGTCGAAAAAGAAATCTCTTAACTCTGAAAATAGTTTTTTTTTACTTAAATGCAAACTTATTGCCTTCTGGGGAGGATTTCAGAGCTGATTCCTTCTTGTAGAATTAATTCATATTACTGTCGTAATTTTTGGTTCGTTAACTCTAAGATTATTTGTATATAATGTGAACTTATTAGCAAATCTAGGAACAAGGATATAAATGTACTTCACAAGATATGAAATGGTGCCTATATCCATTCCATTGTAACAGTCAGACCGGTGAGGCTGTTATTGGTGTATGCCATTTACATTTCTGTTACTTCTTTCTGTTGTGGATGTTTTTTCAAACCAGCATGGAAGAAGTTTTTCAAGAAAAAAACAAAAGAAATAAACTTTAGTAATTTTACTTATTGGTGACATATTATCTTGAGGAAATGTAATGTGGTTTATGGTTAAATTAGGTCTGTGTTATAATTTAAAATTGGTATATCAAACAGGTAATTTTGGCCTAAATGCAGTGATCTGAATTCATTGGAAAAGATGTTTGAGTTGTGGGAAGAAGACAGAATGTGTACTACCCTCTTGAAAATGCTGCTTTTCATCATGATGTGAGTCCTGATATGATTAAAACTGCAGTTTCACAAATAGGTGCTTTCAGAACTGTTAAAGTAAATCTGTTGTCAATTGTCTGGTATGTTCCACGCCGCTGAAAATCCCACAGATGATGATGTCTCACCCATTGTGAATTATTGCTTAAAGCAAATACACGTCCTGGCATTACAGCAAACCAAAAACAAACATACAAATGAGAAGCAGTGGTGTACATGAAATTTCACATGTTTATTTTTCTAAAGCTTTGGTATCTGACATAGGCATCAAAGAAATGAAGCCTATTTTTGTCATCTTCAGTGTATCATTTCCACTAAAATTTCTGCAGTTCCCAAGTTTTTTGTCTAGTCCTTGTACATAAGGCCCCTTTGTTCCTTCACCTCTAGGTGATGATGTGGTGCTCTCTTTGCTTCCTGTCATAGAATGGTTTGGGTTGGAAGGGACCTTTAGAAGGTCATTTAGTCCAACCCCCTGCAAGGAGCAGTAACACAGAATCATAGACTAGTGTGGGTTGGAAGGGACCTTTAAAGGTCGTCTAGTCCAGCACTCAGCCTTTGATTAGGCCAGGTTTTCTCCCTCCCCAGCAATAGCACAACTAGTAAAAGGAACACCTGGGAAAGGGCAGTGCTGTTTGCCCTGATCTCTCCTCGTGAGCTGTCACCCATCCTCACAGTACTTGCTGAGGAAAACGCAAATGTTTCTCATTTTATTTCTGTATTTCATGTCTATGTTTCCAGCCAGCCGTGTGCATGCAAGTACAGTTTTTCAGATGCATTTTTTCTGGTTTTTTCTTTTAAAAATTTGCATTACATTAAGCTTTTCTTTTTTCATTTAAACAAAATGCAGCTTTACAGAAATTGTGATGCATAAAGAAATAGTGAATTGTTAGGTGCTATTGAAATGAAAGGCATAGAAAAGAAAATAATGAAATTATTGCTGGAAAGGGGAAACATAGCCAGGTGGTAGTATTAACACTGACAATTCATATGATTTTTAGTTTACTTACTGTTATGTCTGTCCCAGCATTCAAATAAAACATAATGTACTCCTTTGAAGTGGTATATCTCTGATGTTTAGCAGAAGATAAAAGTGCAAGCTTGTTTTCAATGACATCTCATGCATAGCAATTTCAAAACCATGAAAAAGAATTTAAAAGCATTTCATTTTAAATGTTCTGGAAATAGATGACTTGTCACAAATTAGGTAACTTTGCTTAAGGTTCTCTCTCCTTACTCTCCTGGTTCATAGAAATCCTAAAATGTAACAATGATCTTTTCTCCAAGTTAAAATGTGCTCTTCCCCAGTGTAACCTTTGTGCCAAAGTGTAACCAGAGATCCTGCCAGGTTTTTCTGTGCTTATGCTAGGAGGCTTTCCTGATATTGCTACAGAGTTTGATGACCATTAATACCCGATAGATTTTATTTGGCTGTCTAATACAGATGTCCTTTGGTGTGGTACTTAACAGGGTAGACATTTTTCTACTTGTTGACTATAGGGGATTTGGGGTATTCTGGAGTTCAAGACAAGAAGAAACATCTGGAGCTTAAACCTTTTATTCACTGGAGCAGAGGCCTAGATGTTTCAAAAGCTGTTGCATGTGCTTGTGGACCTTCCCCATGTCTTACTTTTCAGTGAATGGCTTTGTCCTAAAGAAGGACAACAGTAATCACATCCCACACTAGATCAATTGTACACAAACAGTGGGGGTTTTTGGGAAAGTAAGGGTAATCCATTGACATTTACTTGGTGTGATCGTTCTGGACATATGACTGGATATATTGTCTCCAGCATTCACCTGTCTCTGAGATACAATTATCCATCAATATTGTCTTGTGTGAATGGCAGGCTTTTTTGATCTTGTTTATGAATTGATAAACAGCCAATAACTGTTTTGTCAAATACTGACTTGCAAGGCTCAGTTTATTTTCCTATAGATACTACATGTTCAAAGTCCTTTTTAATGGAATCTGTGAACCATTGTGTAATTTATTGCACCAATTAACACAAGCCAATACCTTTGCAAGTAATTAAATGAGTTTAAAAATGTTGCACAACTCACCCATCTGTTGGAAGTGACAGCTAAATTGCAGTATAATACAATTTAAAAAGTATACTTCCATAACCTCTACTTCTGTGACAGCACCTGCACTGTGTGCATGTATTCCCCTATTATAAAATGTAATTTTAATTACATGCTGTATATATTCTTTATTCTAGCCCATTAGTTTTATCCCCATGTGTAGAAATGCTGAATCCAAGAAACAATGCAGTAAATAATACTGCCTTTTAATGACCAATTAAAGCAGCATATCATCAACCTTGGCATCAGCTGTGTTACCAATTCAAAGTACAGCTATGCTTAGAATAAAAGCGTGCTTGGGAGGTACAGTCAGCCTCATCCTCACAGAATATCACTGTTCAGAGGCAGCAATTCTTCATTTCATAACCCATCCTGCCAGAGTGATGATAAACACAATACAAAGCCTGGGTGCACCTTGCTAAATTTGTCCTGAATGATCTGGACCTTTTTGTGGCCTTTGTGAGTGGAAATATGTTCTATATAAAATAGGAGCTGCATATTAAAGAGTCTGGATAAGGAGGCAGCTGTTGAGGAATACCTTGGCAGGGTGGCTGGGGTTGGAGCTGCAGGTTGAGCTTTGAGGCAAGAGGCTGTGGGCTGCCAGCTCTGCACGACAAAGGCTTTAAATGTGATAGTAGTAAGATAAGCTGTCCTGTCTGGTGAAAAAAATCCAATAATGCAGTTTTTGATACCTCAAAGACAGCTGTGTTCAGTTTTCATGCAAATACTCTTGTAACAGATTCCATACCAGATATCTAACTATTAGCAAGATATGAGGAGAGTGGAAGCAACACAGAAAGCAGAAGCAGATATAAAGGTTAAAACATTGAAATTATGGAATAAAGTGTACTTGATTGAGTGGAAGTTAAAGTGAAACATGAAAAAATGCTGTTTTGAATTCTGATGAACTATCCAAGGTTGTGAAGAAAGGTCAAAGGAATAAGAAAAAAAGCCAAACAACCTTAGACTTATGGTAGTGATCTCTGCAGGCAGAGGCAAGATGAAAGATGGTAGATCTTTTTTTCCCTATATACCTGAACTAGGCAATATCAAAGAAAAGATTTTTGAAGGAGCAACTTCAAGTGCTGCTTGTCCCCTGAAACTTGCTGAAATCGGTTTGCCAGGCATTAGACAGTGTAGGACTGTAAATCTGTTAGGTAAGGGCTCTCTCTTCATAAACACTGTGTTCTTATTTTTGTGGTTGATTTGAATGGATACTTTTAGATGGGAGAATGCTGAGCTATGTAAAAGCACATAAGGAAAATGGAAAGAGTGATGGAAATTACAGGGAAATGTACCAGATTGAAGCAGATTAAATGTACAGAAGAACAGAACACGATTAAGTGACTTTTGTAAATCAAGGAAAAGGTTGTAATGATGCTGGAGGGTGTTCTCTGCATCCCCCTTGCTTTTACTGCTATCCTGAGGTACCTAGAGGTCCCATTTATCTTTGAAGAAAAATGTCATGTTAGAAAATAGGCCAGAGAAAGGAACTCTTAAAGGAAAAATGCATTCTTGATGGATGCAGATATGGTAGGTGTTAGGCAGCACACCTCAAATTTGAAGTATTTGCTTCACCCAAATAAAAGTTGTCAGCATTACAAAACCACTGCACTTAATCCTGTCCAGTTTGTTATGTAATGCTGCAGAATAAGTGCTCAAGGATAAATCTTGCATGACAAATAAATGCCTCTTGCTCTTGGATCTTTCAGGTGAGGCAGAGATATAATGTAGATTTAGTTAATATACAGACTAGCAGAGAAATGGATTTTTTTCCCGTGTTAGGCAAGTCATCAGAGGAGATACTTGACTCAACTTACTTGCAGGTGTGGTTGAATAAATAAGGTGCATTCTTTCTTTTTCTCCCCTGATGACTTCTTTTCTTCCATTTCATAAATTCATATTTTTAAGAAGAGAAAAAGAAACATGGTATTCCGTAAAATGTTCCATGTCACATAGATCTTTTTTGGTGCGTTGCTGCTGTAATAGGCCAGTGTCAGCACTTTGAAGAAGGTTTTCTACATACTATTTTCACTTAGGGCAGTGCAAATTTCTCTGGAAGATCTATGAGAATCAATTAAGTAAATGAGAAAATAGAATTTGTGTAATTAAGATAATCAAGCTACATGTAATCTACCCTACTAGTGCTAATATCTGTATATCTCCAAGCTGTCTATTAATTAAACACCATGTAAGTGTTGCAATTAGGCTGCTTTGGTGGAAACAAGAGAGATGAAAACGATTGGAGGCGTTTTACTGTGTGTGAAACTCTTGGTTGCTTTAAAGCATCTCATTTATGGTTTGTAAGGTTGCTGTTTTGCTGCAGGCACTCCTGGGATGCCTGAGAACTCTGCTCCAGGCTTCAACTACTTCTGGAACAGGTGACCCAGGGAAATACACTTTGGTTTGCAAAAGCTACCTTTCTTCTCAGAGGTGGGGTCCTTTTGCCCTCCATTTCATGAATGAGTTTTGGATATTGAGCTCTAAAGCCAGTGAAAAGGAAGTTAGATACATTGTTCTGCATAGGAAACTGCAAAGGGGAGAATGCAGAGAGACAAATTTTTCTGATGTTCTTACAAGAAAAGAGACTTCTTCCTACTTTTGTGTTATTTTGTTTTTTCTTTTATTTTGAGAACCCTAAAATTGCTCAGACCTCCCTGAGAGACAGAAGAATATACTAAAATATTTGTGTTTGGAGACAAAGGCTACACGAGGTTGACTGGGTAATCTGAGTTTACTCAGACTGTGATTCTTCATTTATTTCCTGGTGCTTTGAGGGGTGGGGGGGAAGCAAAAGGCTCTGTCATTGTCACTGTGTCTGTGAGAGATTGGGGAGGACCCCTTCCCTCTGTATGGGTGACCCAGGTGGTCGCACAGCAATTCAAACAACTTTATTGTGGTTTTATGAGATAAGGGTTTTGGGACATTTCTCGTTTTCTCCTGTGTGTAGCGTTTGATGGCTGCAAGCCCACATGTTAAGACACCATGAAAGTAGCAGCAGAGCCATGCTGAGGGTGTCACAGACCTTAGAATGGCCAAAGCTGGGTCTCATTGGCTGGGGAGGCCAAAGCAGCTAAATAGGGCAGAGCAGAGGATGAACACATCTGCTACTTTGCCAGATACTGCATTAATATGACTTCTTTGAAGTTCAGAAGCTTCAGATGATGTAGTACACCCGATCCATGTGGATGTGAGCTTGATGAAGTTGTTGCACAAATAATGAATAAAAGTAGTATTTTGTTTTGTTTATTTTTTTCAATTATTTTTCTAAAAATCTGCTTTACAGCACATTATTCTTCCTCATGACAAATAAGCCAATTCACTTACACTGTGTTTTCAAGTAATACAATTTACATTTCTAGAAAGAAGTGAAGAAGAAAACTTACAGGACACCTTCCATTTTGCACTTGATTTTTTTTTATTATTATTTGACATTGATACAAAAAAATAGTATCCTTATTAGCAGCTTTGCTGGCAATCCCACAAAACTGTAAATAATACGTTAATCTAAAAGAATGCACTCCTACAGACACTATAGATAAAACAATATATACAATTTAGACAAATAAATACGTAAGTACAGCCAGTCATATATAATGATACACCTAAATTTCGGTTACTGTTGACAAGCTTTTCTAGTTAATTACACTCTTCATTTACAAATTGCCATTGCCATCTACATTATAAAGACCAAAAAACCTCAAAGAATCAAAATTGATACTTAACATTATTATTAGGAAATGTTGAAAATGAACCTTGAGGCTTCTGTTTAAATACTCTCACAGTTTTAGCAAAATAAAAAAGAAAAAATGCTTTTGTGAAAAAATTCCTCCTAAAGAGAGGCACTTCCCTCCCAGCTGTTTCATTCAATGTGCTTTTTTCATATGCATTTTGGAATCAAAATGTGATTACAGTCACACTTTTGAAGTGACTAGAAGCCAGCATGTTTAACCAAGTTGTCATTTGTCCCATGCCCAATGAAACAAAATGACCTTTAAGTAATGTAAATACTTTTTTGATTAAAGGAAGTTTATTGAAAACATTTGTTTCTTAACAGATCCCACATGGCACAAATACTACTGAGCGGAAAGGAAAACTGTCCCTCTGAGTGGATGTATTGCTGCCTTTCCATATCCAGGTTCCAATAGTGAAATTTCTGAGCAAAGTGAAAACAATAAATCTAAGTGTAACGAGCTAATGAAATCTAATACCAGAAAATTAACAGACGTAGAAAATTAGGATTTTGTTGTGTTGTTTTAAATTCACTTGACAGCAAAAGAAAAAGTATCTTGTACATTCAAAAGTAAGGGCACACATGCTTAAGGCTCTTGAAACACTGGACAAATATAATGCCTCACTCAGCTCCATGCATAACAGAATGCTACATAGCAAGCAGACTGACACATATATACAGCTGAATACAGAAGAAAATGCCTTAGAAATATGTACATCAGTTTCAAGATGAACATTTACATTTCTGTTGAAGGTCTATCTATTTATAAATGGCAGGAAATACACTTTTTCAGATACTATTTTCAAGGTGTACCTTGCAATTATTAATGCAGTCTACTTGTACTAGGAGAAATTCAAGGCTACCATGCTACTCGAGCCCTGAGGTATCTGGATTGGGAGCCCTGCTGTCCTCCTGGTTACTAACCAAAGGCCACAGAAGCATCAGCAGAAATAAGGCAACCAAATCCATTTGTTTGTGATTCCGAGCCCCTGCACAGAAGTACTGCACAGTGCAGAGGGACAGCAGAAGTGATTGCAGCCTGTGGGTTCAAATTATTACAAAATATGTTCTGGGCAGGATGGCATCTGTGCTATCTGATTTACCCAAAGGCTGGGGATGAATTCCACCCTCATTTCCATTCATAAGCAAGAATATTATAGGACTTGTGTAAGGAAGTCTGAACTTCATCCAATCAGCATGTTATATATTCACTTATGCAATTAGTTGTACCTTGGAATTTCTGAATTTGATAGGGCATAGCAGCTTTACCAAGGACTAGATCAACTAGGGAAGGATAACTCTTAATTATGCTGCAAGAGATTTAGCATTTTATAAAAATTACTGGGGTTTGGGTTATTTTTATTTATGAAGGATACACAAGCTCCAGTTAACAGTAACTCCTAGGGTATCTGTTGTGTAGCTTCATCTTTAGATCTGACATAGATTTGCTTGAGATGGCTCCTGCTAGTGACTTAAAAGCCAGGTACACTTTACCTTATTTACAAGTAGTTTCTTTTGGAATGGTAGTGCTGCATCTGTGAACAAGACTAACAATTTGCCAGGAAACTGCAAACCTTGTGGGATAGCATCTTCATTCCTCTTACTGTTGTAAAGTGCTGTGTATATCCATGGCAAAATCAGGTCAAAGTTTCCCTTGAGATTTTTTTCATTTGATTTCTGACAACTTTATAGACATTCTGAATAACATACAGACTTAACAGTTTTGCATATGTTAGACATAATGCCAGCTGCAATGAATGAGAGTTTGTGTGTGCTGAGGACAGTGTGAGTAATCTACAGCTGCAATATCATATTTCACCTCCTTGTTATAAGGTGGTACTGAAGAGAGATGGCCTGAATTTATCAGAGAGTTTTCATGACATTTCTTAAACATTCGTATTTAAAATACATATAAGCATTTTATAAAACTTGAATAAATCTTATGTACTTGATTTCTGTTGTATGTCCAGGGGATCTCCTGAGTGGAACCTCAGTGCATATTGACTGTGATGAGTAAACAGAGAGCTTTATCAGGTTTTTATAAAAGATAGAATTTGGGTGGTTTTGATAGATTTTTCTTTAAAAGCCCTCTCACTGTGAAATTTGTACATAACTGTTACCCACTGTTGTCCAATCAACAGAAAATTGATTGCATTCTTTTATTGGACTAACTTCCTCTTTTCTATACCATTAAAAATCTGTTAGAATCTTGTCCTATATGTACTGCAGCAAAAACTAAAGCTTCCCCTAAAAAGTTGCTTTTGTGTTACTTGTTTTTAGGTAAATAGTGCACTGACTGATATTGAAGAAATATACTGCTTATTGAAACTTTTAGCATTTAATATAATTATATATTTCTATTCAAGATGTTTAATGGACAATCCATTGATACTAATAAGAAACATTGCCTTGCTTTGAAATTAAAAGTTAAGATATTCATGCTTTTGTCATATATTTTAAGATAGTTTTTCACACATCTCCCCTGCCTTATTTAGCCTACAAATTCTACTTAATTTTTAAATTGTGTTACATATTTTATGGGCTATTTTAGGAAGTGTAAAGAAATGGGTTATTCTGAAATAATTTAAAGAAATACCATTTGGTGGATGAAAATATATTTCAGTATGTGGGTTTGTTTCTAAGGCCAATGAAACTTTGATGTTCTTACCTGTCTAAATTCTGCTATTACACCATTAGTAAGCTATTTGGGATTTGCACAAGTACTATAAAATACACATGTCAAAGTAGGTATATAAGTTCAGTGCAAATGTATGCTGCTTAATTTATTACAAGGCTCTAAATAGAGATGGTTGTAGGGTCTCAAAAGAAGAATAGGAGTATATTTGTAATTCTTTATTTCTTAGAGCCGGAGTCTCATCTCAGAGGCTGGGATGTGAATTGTTAAGCAGCTCATAATAGTTTATTACTGTCCTTTTACATACAGATGCAAGAATGGATATATGCAATAGAAGATAATATACAAAATCTGAGATTTGACTCTAGATTCTTTAAGTTGGCATAATGTCTTTATGAAAAAGAGCCTGAAGTTTGTAAACCAGTAGTCAAAGCGAGAATGAAAAATCAGTCATTAAAAATCCTCACAGTTAATATCCCACAGTTTAACCTGTAAATCAGCAGATCACTTTGTCAAAAAATAACCAAACTCAACGAAAATTTAAAAAAAGGTATTTACATCTGTAAAAATCTTAACATCTAAGATGTTTCTTGCTGGACATGTCATTCCAAATTCTGTGCATTTCTTCTGGTGATATCTGGTGCACGGTGATCACCCTGCGGTACCTGCACAAGCTGTAGGCCATTTTCCAGTGATTGAAGCCACTGTTCTGGAAGGGGTGAATGCCCAGCTTCCGAAGGCAGAGTCCAACGTACACATCTTCAAGATGAAGAAGTCTGGTATGAAGGGAGGTTTTGTAAATCAGTTCTGCTACATCAGCTGAAAAAATGTAGCCAGTGCCTGAACAGAAGGGTGGGTAATTGCTGTCCGGGTACAGATCTCTGGGCATGTACCACTTACTGCGAACATCTCTTATTGGTCCTCCATTTATAACATAACCTGTGAAGTACCTTCTCCTTGGCTTGGTGTTAGGTTTGAGCAGCTTATAAATAAGATTGTCCATATTTACAAAAATATCACTGTCTGTCTTCATAACATACTTTGCTTTTGAACAAAATGTTGCTATCCACCTCATCCCCATCAACGTTTTCAGAGTGAGGTTGTGGTAAGAATCGATAAAATCTTCCACAATAATGTCGTGAAAAATTTGGCTTTCTTGCTCTACCATTTGATTTAACACAGGATCTGAATTTTTTCCAAGAAGAAATAGCGTGGCGATTTTAATTCCTTTAAAGTTGTTTTCATCACCCCACGTTTCCCGAATGGCTTGCCTTGCATCAAACTCTTTGTGAGTCGTGCTGATAAGAATGACCAAGAACGGAGCACTCTTCTCACATTTGTTGGGTTCATTGATAAGGAAGTCAAAGGAATGTGGATTTATAGGTCGAGTTCTTATGTTGCCAAAGGAAACATTTTTTCTGGCTATGGATATGCTGCTGACCTGTCTGTGGCCCGTGTAGGAAGAAGTAGGACGAGTTATACTTAAGTACCAAAGAGCACTTGCCCAACAAACTACTGTCAAAATGTATAAGCATGAGACCTTTGAAGCCATTGTTCCTCCAGCTCTTCTATTCCATGTGATGAACCAATAGCCTTTGTACCATGAGTGCACCTGTGTCCTGGAGAGGCAGCATATTACTAATGAAACTTGAAAGTTCGATATAGAAAAGTAACTCTGTAATCATTCATGGATCTCAAATAGGAGCTATTAACCCTGATGATACTCAGCTTTTCTTCTTTTACTAGCAGCGGCTTCCATTTCTTGGAATTTTCTGTTATTTCTGAAAAATAGGAAGAAAAATTTTCCATTGCAAGACCATAAAAGGCTAGGGCACGAAAAATGAGCTTATATATAGCTGGCCATTAATGAGCTAAGTGTCTTAATGCATTTCTCAGATACTCCTTTTTTTTCTCATGAAGTACCAAAAATGCAAGGTAGTGTACTGGAATAGAGCAGTGTAACTGAAGTAATGCCTTTATGATTGGTAATTTCTCAAAGATGGTTTTATATAAAAGAAGATAAGCATGCATAGCATGTTGACCATTTAGATAATTTTAAAGGTATATGAAAATAATTTTATGATTTCTAGTATTTTCTTGCTTCTTAGCATTTCTTTTGGCCAATCTTTCAAAATGTGCTGTGGAACATTTTAAAATTGTTTAAAGAATGAAAAATAGTGTACTTTGTTCTAGGATGGACAGCATCTGTGGCAGCTATGCACACAAATACTTACAAATCTATTTTGGTCTAAATGTTAATGTGTGTCCTGCTAACAAGAACATGTTTTGGTGGAAATCAGAATGGAACTGATTGGGAAAGGTACAGAAGAGAGAGAGAGAGAGAGAGAGAGAGAGAGAGAGAGAGAGATGTATGCTGTCTTACCCATGTAAAGATCAGCGCTTGAGTGGACTCCATAGAAGTCTAAAAATAAATTGACACAGTTCAGTTATTCTTGTTGGCTTCCTTCTCCTCTCCCCCCAAACCAGTCTTTCCATGAGCAAACATAATTTGTGGACCATGTAAGAGAAATCATGATGGCAGCCTAGTAGTGGTGGCACTTCACTGGCTGCTGTGCAGGGAGCTGCCTGCCTGGACAGGGTTCTGGCACTGGCAGCCCTGTCATGGGCTGTTCCAGTCTTGCCTCCAGCATCAGGCAGTTTTGAGACTTTCCTGGTTCAAGGGAATGTGCTAGCCCTGAACCTTCCATTGCTCTTGGCAATTTTGCTGGGAACCAGTTCCGTTTATCATCATTTTGTGGAAATGAGACAAGCTGCCTCAAGCCTGCCAGCTCAGTGCTGACTCCTCCAAGGCACATCAGTAGCTGGAGTGTGCCTGTAGGCTCCACCTTCCTGAGTTGTACTGTTGTGTTACTTCAGAGATAAATGATAGTAGAAGCCTGCAACAGAGGAGCTTTTTGCCAGAGTCTGAAATACTTAACATTTACTTTGGATAGAACAAAATACATATTCAGATAAAAAGACAGAAGCTTTATCTTAGAGATGTCCTCTCTGATTTCACACCATTGACACTTTGCAGTCAAACCACCCTCTAGGCAGGCCAGTGCAACGAAAGGACTGTTAGGTACCCTGTGTCATTGTTTCACACTGAGGTTTAAGAACAACAGAGAAACAATCTCAACGCTTGCTAAATCTATACAGACTGTATTTTCCTTATAAATTTTTATAGCTAGTACTGTCCTGCTAGTCTTCATTACATGCGCTTTTAATTATTTAATGACTGGAACTCACATGCTGCTCTTCCCTTTCACAAAACAGGGTAATGTGAATTTTTTGCCCATTCAGAGCTTTGTCACTTTCAATTGGTTTTGCTCTATAACTGGGGAAATTTAATTAGGTAGAGATGGGCTGTGATCTCCTTTGTTACTTGGACTCAGGGTTTGCAATCTTTTCCCACCAAGTAGTACCAGCAAATGTTTGGGTACAGTGCATTTAAGTGGGACCTGTGATTGCTCAACGGGGTTGCAGATCTTGGCAGGGCAGACACATGTAAATCCTTGTAAATAAATATGGTTGTGGTAAATATATACACAGATGCTAGTGTAATGTCCACAGAGGGGATGGATCCTGCTTTAAAAACCTGCTGTGATACAGTTCTGAGAAAGGCAAAAGCCATCCCTGGCCTGGTAGGTTGGTTGTGTTTCTGGTTTCACTGTGAAGCTCTGCTAATGCTCCCACTGGAAATGCCAGTGAGGAAAACCAAGTGCAAAATAGCCATAATGTAATGAAGACACAAGAGTGTAAAGTCTAGAAAACTGAGTTAATAAAGAAAGAAATACAGCAGTTATGGGTTGGAGCTGTGGAGTGAGAGATACATAGGTCACTGTGTTTAATGGACTCCAGCATTAAGGTCTCACAAATAAGTGTAATATTCTGCATATGATGTGTTATTTTAGGAATATATCGCATTATCCGCGTGTGATGTTCTACATCAGAGTAGGTGCATTAGTTACCATGAGTACTGTGCAGATATCTGAGGGAAAGGAAAATTGTAACCAATGCCTCCTACAAACTGCAAAATCACATAAAATAGCTTTTCAGTCCTGCAATGTCATGGCTGTGATATCCAATCTTGTGTGCTCTGAAAGGATTAGAAGCAACAAAAACCTTTCTCCATTTTGAGGAAAGATTCTGAGCTGTTGTAGGGAATTTTTTCTCAGTTATGAAATCTAAAGGTATGTGTAGGATGAATGCATCTTATATTGGCCCTTGGATTGCTGTCTCTTGAAAGAAATTTATCTTTTTCTGTTGCATATTTGGTGGTTTTTTTTTTTTCATTTAGTTTGCCTTTTAAAAAGAAAATAAGAGTTGAGATGGTGTACTTTGGTTTGGGGTGTTTTACACCAACCCTGTTGAATTTGTGAGCAAAGTGCAGGTGAAGTGGTTAAGAGTGAACAGGCTGTAGTTTTCCTGATGAGTAAGATTTTAAATTTCCTTATCTTCTAGGAAGATTGAGGGGAGAACCAAAATGAGAGCTCCCTCCTATTCCAGCTCTTGTGAGGTGAAGATGTAAAAATTAAAGTTCATACTCCTTTTTTACTTAAATTTTGTGCTATACATGTGGAAAAGATTTGAAGGAAAAGACCATAAGCGAAATTGGCAAATGGTGCAAATGCAATACCAAATCAGCTGAGAAGGCTTGGTGTATAATTTAGGTGAGATTAATTTTGCCTCCAGGACTGATCTCGCTTCCTCTTTGTAGTATCACAGAGTAGAGATGTGTGTTTTTTTGGCCACAGGGCAAATTCTCCTACAAATTATTTTTTGTAACATTGGCCCTGCTGAGTAATTTCAATTATGTGTAGCTTGCACGAGCAAGAAAATACATAGCTTGATTAGGCAGGGAGATATGAACTAAGCTGTGAAATACTTACTTTGTGATGTTTTAGCAGTCAAGAATTTCAGAGGTTGCCATATTGTATTATTAAAGATGATTCTAATTAATCAAGATCCTAAACAAGCACCCAACTTAGGCTTAGATGCAACACAGGAATAATTCTAGGAATTCTGCAAAATTATTCACAGTGTAAAAGTCTGTGACAGCAAACCTTTTTGTTGTCATGTGTTGTGACCTGAAACAAATTAACAGCCTTGTGGGACTTGTATATCAAGGATGTGAATTATAAGGAATGAAATCAGAGTGTAAAATTAATGTACTCAAATTATAGCAAATTAAAAATTTTGTGTTAATTACTCATTTGGAAAAGAGGAGGAATAAAGTATGTGAACTAAGATCACTATGATCAGAATAATGACTGAAAGCACTTCAATGCCCATGTTACTGTACTTCCTTTAACCATTTGCCCAGAAGTTTTTCAGAATATTTTTAACCTCATCAAAGGTAAATATTTCAAAAGTTGCCTTCAATATTTCAGTGCGTAGCAAATTCATTTATATATTGTATTTTAGTCCTGGTGATGGACCCAGTATATCATCACTATAAGGATGACTTTTTTTTTCTTTTTTAATTGTGCCATGATCTTCTTTAATTTGGTGTTGAAATTTGAAGACCTTCTAACCAGGAGGATATGGGATGTCACAGGGAGAGTGGAAAGCTTTCATCAGCTTTGGATTTTGTCTGTTGGAATAGACTGTATCACATTTGGGGACAATTAAACAGGCAAAGAAAGATGTCACCTCCTTAACTTTCTTTGGAGTGAAAGAAAGCTTTCTAGCAGGGCAGTAGCAATGTTTAGGCTCTTGGATCCTTGTTTTTAAAATTGTTTTAACTCAATCTGTTCCTTTTTCTGACCTGGTAGTCATACTATAAGTAATAAAAGGCTCAAGCATTGAGGATAGATGATTACAAAAAGCAAATGTTTGGTGTTGTGTTTCCATACCGTGACACGAAGTTGTGCAATTAATTGCACTATTCACAGCTCATGCTGCGCCAGCCAGAGAAGCCACCCAGTCGGAGCACAGAAAGCTGTACTGTGTAACTTCTCTAAGTAATTGTCTTGATGAGGACTGTTGCAGCAAACCTTTTATGAGCTGACTGAACATCAAGAATAATCCTCCAGATAATGAGCACATTTGAGAATCTTGTTAACTGTTCATGGGCAATTTTCAGGCAGACGCCAAATGAGTTCAGCAAACGTTACTCATCAACGGCAATATTTTGCCAATATTTTGGAATGCTGCTGTCTCTGCTGAGAGGTTGTTGATCTTTCTTTCAAGAAAGCCTATCCTATGGCAGTGCAGTTGCATTGATGCGAATAGATCACAGCGGATGGTAGAAGGCACAGCTCTTGAAGCCTGGCTGGTTGTCATAGCTGTAATCCATGCCGTGTCACTCCTGCTGAGGGAGATGCTGAGTACAGGCAATCAGGATGCTGAGTCCTGGGGATGACCCTGGGTGAGAAGCCAAGGGACATCACAGCTGTTCATCCTGACACCCAGGAGTCTGTTAGGCAGAGTGCAACTGAGTCAAATTAACACTGTGCATCTCTGCCAAAATGTACCTTTTCCTTTCCTTGGAAAAAAGAGGGAGTGCAGCTGCTAAATTATTTAGTAAATGTAGCAAACTCTTCTCATTTTCCCTGAAGAGACATTTTTGTAAGTTTTCTATAATCATGGCTTTCATCTGTATATAGACCAAGATGCTCAAATGTCTTCACCATTTATGAAATCCTTAAATTACCTAAGGAAAAGTCTGTGATTATTACTGAATCTTGTTGAGAAGATAATTATACTGAACATTAAGAACACATCTACATGGAAATTTGGGGATCTGTTCTAAGCTGTATGTTTTCACAGTAATTTCTGGAGGAAATTTTGGACAGATGGCACAGGTGATTTAGCAGAAGATTGCAACCTCCTTTCTGGGAACTTCATTTAAAGTTTCTTAAATATTCTAAATGCTTATTCTGCCTGGTGTAATGGATCTGAAACCAGATCATTGCTGCAACGAAAGACCTTCTTTAAAACATTGTGGAAAGGGGCTGTAACAGATACAGAAGCCAGAGTCTTGGGCTGAAGGGAGGAAAGTACACACATTCATTTCAGGTCCATGTTTTTTAGAAAAATAAATTTTGTTAAGAAGGTTCATAGCTGTCATATGTTAAAAGAGGCTGGCTTCCCTTCGCTTCCTCAAAGACAATGAGGTCAAATATTTTCTGAATAATTCCTTGTTCACAAATATATTCATGATAGGCTTTACCTTAGGCAGCACGTGAATGTGAAAGCAAGTATTTGCACAAGTGCAGATTTCATAATAACAGTTCTCTTCATGAATGCTGATTTGCAGATAGTATTTATTGTAGTTCATCATTAAATTGAAGAATTGCTCTCGGGAAATAAATGTGGTATTTATAAATTATTTTTCAATATTTACTGCCTGCTTCTAATGAGAACAAAAGGGAAGAGTGTACTGTCCATTAGGGAATCTTACCAAAAATTTGTATATGGAAGATGAAAGTTACAGAATTTTCAGCAAATGTGCCTGTGATACTGAAATTTCCCTAATTTTAAAGAGTTACTGGAGTCTTTTAAGAGTTAAATGTTGTCTACATAAAAGTAAAAGGCCTGAATGACTTTTCTGTATTTTCCACTTTAGCTTTTTTTAATGAATCTATCTCTATAAAAACAGGATTTTCTTTTTGTTTTGAAGAACTGTTGAAACAGCCCACAAAAAAAAACAACTGAACAGCAATTTCACTGCTTTCTTTCTCATGTTTAAGAACAAACCATGCAACTACTTTTTCTCAGCAAAATAATTTACAAGTTAAAAAGTAAACAGTGTCCTCCATGACTAAGCTGTGAAGTAAAATTTTTAACTGCAGACAATAAAACTTTTGAAAAAAATATTTAGGAATATTTTGTTTAACAAAACCACCAAATTTACCATGACTGAGGGGAATGGAACGCATTACTTGTTAGGAAATATGAGCTTGGCATGAAGGACCACTCCTTGGTTGACATTGTATAGAGATGGGATCTCAGGGTTGGTTTGAGCAGCTTTTCACTCTGGCTCGGTTTGTGCACCAGGAGCATTATACCTTTAACTTCCCCTTCAAATTTTGCAGCTCAGGATATATTTTCTATGCTGAATTTTTTTCCCTGCTTTCTCTGAACTAACTGGGGGGAAAAAAAAAAGTATGATTTTGTAAAATCTCATATTCACTTGGCATATATTAACATTACATTTTCAGTAGCCCTCTTACTGTTTTGGTCATATTTTGAAACCAAGTTTCTCTGTCACAAACATGCAGTGGCTGTGACCAGTCAGCCACTGGTGGTATCACACAGCTGGTTGTGTGTGGAAGGAGATGAAAGGACAGACCAGGCAGACCCAAGCACTGTCTGCACAATGGATTTCTAAAACATTAGCAAATCAGCTGTGCTTGGTCAGATACTAGTCTAGAATGGTTATAAGCTAGATTTTACTCAACTCAAAATAATACAAGAGCTTGAGACATGCCAGTCAAGTGTTCTGTCTTGCTGTAATGCTGATTGCCAGTGATTTACCTGGAGCCAGTGCATGAGAGTTTTGATGCTGTCTTTACTAGAAGGTGTTTAAAGCATATATTGTTTGCACTAACTAAAAGGGAGAGAAAATAGAAACAGAAAATGAAAGAGTAGAATATTTTAAAGCACAAATATTATTATTTTCTTTATCTTTTCTTTTAAATCACTCATAAAATCTCAAGGGCCAGATCTGTGCGTTTTTCTTCATGAATGCTTTTCAGAAACAAATTTAAAAAACCATTTGTGGCTTCATGTTGTGATAGGTGATTTGTGATTGCATCAATCATGTCCTGTTACATCAGTAATGTGTAAATTGCATCTCAGTATGCTTATAAACCGATGCAAATAACATATTTCTCTTTGGGTTACCATAGCCACAACTGTTATTTTTTTTTTTTAGCTATTGTGCTGTGTTCTAGTGTGAAATCTCACAGCAAGGTTCCTTAGCTTATGTCACCACCAAATTGTTTACATTTAGTGAAGGTTTAGGACAAGAGAAAAAGAAAACAAGCTTTCAGCTTTTAAAAAAAATTCAAGGAGGAAAACTTTTAGAACTGCTTTAATATAGAGTTTTTATTACTCATGAAACAATTGTACGTAATTTAACCGAGTCCATAAGTGAAGTCCTTAAGTTACCTTTAAGTAATAGCGTTTGAAATCAAGTGTACTGCTGTTTTTGTCTTAACCTTCTTAAATGTCACTATTATGTTTCCTTTACATTCACAGTGATGCCTGTGAAACTGTGGTCTGGGTTATGACACCAAGATGACAATGACCTTGATTATATAGATGCCTACCCTAGTGGCACTGCTTTTCTCATTTTATCTGTGTCAAAAAAGGAGGAGTAACAATTATGTGAAGACCAGAACACCTGAAATCAGTGTCTGTGGTGATAATGACTCATCAAACTGGATAATGAATCACCTTGCCAGAATTCACATGCTCTTGGGGGCAGTGAAAGAAAAATACAAACAACTAAAGCTTTTGGATTTACTGGGAAAAGTCTTAAAATAGTTTGGAGCCTCCTATTAAGGTACCAGTCATGATACTTGAGGAACTTGGCTTTTCAGCAAAACTGGGGAAGCTTCAGGCTGGAAACAGCTATAAATAAATACATTGTTATAAACTCCTGATAATCAATAACTGGAAGGATTCCACAATATCTCAGGCATATCTGTATAATACCTAGATTTATTGTAATTGTTACGTGTCTTTACATAATAAGATGTGATTGTTGGAGAGATACTTCTTTTTCAAGCTGAAAAGTAGCTAGAATTCACATTATTTTCCCATTTCTTCCACAGCAGTGAGGCTAGAAAATTTTGTAATTAGTGAATTTAGCTGATCAAGTAATAGCATAGATTCACCTTTTCTGTTTAAGGAAAAGGTTAGGTATAATCAGATGTCCAAAGAAATTGTTGGATACTGTGACACGGTGTCTATGTGGCCTTTTTTTTTTTATTTTCCCTGGAAATATTCTTCATGTTGAGAGGTCCCAGAGCCTTGACCTGTCCAGGCACAAACAGACTGCACTACAGTTTTTTTCATGTTTACATTACAGTAATTAATATGAAGCTATATTGTGAAGCATTTGTCCCCATGAACTGTTTATAAGTCAAGCTTCAGGTTTCCAATTCCCCTTGCGAAGTTGTGATAAATTTAATGCAGGCTGCTGCTTTTAAAATTGCATGTCTCTCACAGAACCGTAGCTTAAAAAACCCTACAAGCAAACAAATGACTTTTATCTTCAACAAACAAATTACTTATTCTTAGGTGAAGAACGTTTCCTAGACATACACTTTCTTTTTCCTTTTTTTTTCCCTTCTTTTTTCTTTTTGTCAGTGGTCAGTGACGATGGAGATCCCGTGTACCGGGGCTCTCCTGGTCAGGGCTGGGAGCGCTGTGGCAGTGCGGCAGGGAGCAGTTCCAGCTGTGGCTCCTGCAGCTGGCTGTGCCCTGCCCTCGGGGGCCGGGCTCCCGGGGCTCCCTCCCGCGCTGCACCCGGTGCTGGCGTGGCCTTCCCGAGCCAGGCCCTGCACGGGAGTGACAGGCCTGCGGGAAAGCGGGAACATAACATTCACTGGGATAAATGGAATTACTGCCTCGGATGTTCGCATTAAATACCTGGAGTGGTGTAAGAGTTGTCACTCCCACATAACATTCACCTGATAGGGGAGACTAGTCTTTTAAATCTTTGTTTAGCTAAAAATAAAGGAACCAGACTCTGGCTGTATTCATTCTCCACGTTGTTTATTCTTTCCTTATCTGCAATTTCGGAACACCAGGCTTACCACCAGCCTAGCGCGAAGGAGAAACCACACCAAAGAGCCCCCAACACACAGATTCAAGGCTCTCTTAAAGATAATTTACCTAATTATCAGCCAGAATGTACATTATTTCTACTTTTCTCCCAATTACTAACTCAACTTCTATTCACGTAACACTACACTGCAGCAAATTCTAACCAATCACCCTGTGCCACCAAGACTGCAGAAAATGGAGTAGATGAAGATGAAGAAGCCTAAAAGCCACAAGGATCCTCCATCTTGTCTTCATTTACTTACCGTTCTAATAAACCCAAAAATCTACATTTTTCACCCTGTGATAAATTACATATTATACTACTACCTAATTTACATTCCTGATATCTCTGTTTCATCCCAAAGTCTAGGAAGCCCTCTGCATGGACAAAGGTTAAAAGCAGTATTTCCCAGAGGGTTTTGATCCTTTCAAACATGCAGAGGAATATTCCCTGCACTCTGGACTCCAGCAGTGGCGCTTTCCTGCGGAAGCGCTGGTGTGGCACCAGCCAGCGCAGGCGCTCACAGGCCCGTGACCTCAGCGCAGCTCAGGGCCAGCACTTCTGCCTCTTAGCTGTGGGTAATTGCCTTAGAGTGAAGAAACAGGTTTCTTTTCACTTTGTCATAACGAAATGATAGATGAGGTTTTTCTCAAACCTTAATCAAAACCTACTTTTATTGGAGATTGAACAAGAAAAATTTCTGCTGCAGAAGAGAGGGTATTGTTTTTGCAAAGCTGTTAACATTTGAGAGCAAGCTAGCATCAGCCTCTTTCAGCTAGCACATATGGAGCATTTCACAGGCATGACCCCGGACTATTTGTCAGCATTTAGTTTTCTGAAGCTTGCAGTTGAATAGATGGTTGAGCAATGTTACACTTAAACATTCACTCAACACAAGAGGCCATATCTCTTGTGGCATGATTTTACAAAGGGGCTCGTAGTAACTGGAGTTTTTTGGATGAATCAAATAAAGGAGTGCATGTTGTAGTTATTTGGTAAATATATATCCTGGTGAATCCATGGGAGTAAAACTGTCCTCATTCTTTGATATTTCAAAAGTGCAGCAAATTGTGTCCTCAGCTGAGACACAAGTCTGAAAGATACTGTTTAGGGTCACAAATGGGTTGCTGCCTCTTTAGCTAAAGTGAAAACCCGTTATGGGTTATCAGCTATGCCTACGTAGTCCACCCTCTTGCTTAAAAACTTTCTTTATTTTTCCACTGTATTTCCTTTACAAAAATTGTCAAAAGTGTATGTTAGTATCAGTAAAAGAAACTTGGGTGTCTCTGTAAAAAGCAACGAGTTAATAGCTTGTCCATTTGTGCTCAGATCAGAATTTAACCTGACTCCTATGAGAGTTGTTAAAAAGCAAAAATTGAGGAAGTTTTCTTGCAAAGTGTTGTTGATGAATATTTTGTAAAAATTTTTTTGTTAATAACTCTTATCTCCCAGCTGGGAAGAATATGGCTGATAATCTTAGGTATCTGATAAAGCAGCAGGAAGAATTGCATTTTGATGAAGAGTAAATCTGAATTCCTGTTTCAGCTTTTATCACTTAGGTCATTAGAGATGTCCTTCATATGTACTTTAAAAGCTTTCACTAGGGAACGTAAATTTCAAGTCCCAGGTATCCCTGTGAGCAGTCAGGAATACTAACTGATTTCTTACATCTTTTATATGTGGGCATTGTTAATTAGGGGTATTTGCAGGTAACTAGGAAAATAGCTAAACAAACTTCTTCCTAGTGTTGTGCATATATTTTTGTTTGTCTGTCACTAAATGTAACAGGGGCCATTTCTGTGGGCTCATTATGCTGATAGCCCAGAAATTTTGCTTTTGCTTTATCCTATTGTGACTAAGGAAGCGTAACCAGAACTTCCCAGAATAATTCAAAACTCTCCAGTTGGCTTCTCCACCTGTAATTGCATTGTCTATAGTGGGCTAATGTAGATATAAATATAGACTCATTTGTCCATACTGAAGGATTTCTCAAAACAAAGGCAAAGAACTATTATATAAAAGATGACCTCAAGTATGTTCAGGATTGTAAAGCAGGGAAAACAGTCTTGTTCCTCTGTATTGACTCTTACTGAAACTCTGCTGTGGCATAGGTAAAGTATGTGATTGCAGGACTGCTCCAGACACCCCAATGCAGCAATTTGTATGCAGTGTTGCTCAGTGTTTTCTGTTCCAACTCCTGGCCCTCCACAGGACACCCCAAGAGTCACACCACGTGCCTGCCAGCATTGTCCAAATCTTTCTTCAACTCAGTCAGGCTTGATGCTGTGAACACTTCCCTGGGGAGTCTGTTCCAGTGCTCAGCCACCCTCTGGGTAAAATACCATTTCTTGATATCTAAACCTCCTCTGACTAAGCTTCATGCTATTCCCTTTGGTCCTGTCACTGGTCCCTAGAGTGAAGAGACTTATGTTTGCCCCTCCAGTTCCCTTTGTGAGGGTGTTAAAAGACCACAGTGAGGTTTCTTCACTTTGGTGCCTTGATTCTGATGCAACTTAACAGGCAAAATTCGCTTTTTATCATCCACTTTTCTTTGGGATGTGTTGGCGCCTGCTTGGATAGGAATGTAGTGCACTACTGATAGAAATCAACTTTGTGAAGCAATAAACAGTAAATATGTTCTGTCACTATGCCCAAGGGAATCATATCAAACCTTAGTTATCCATGTGTTTGAGGCCAAACCTTAAGGAAAAAGAGGGTACATGAATATACAGTGTAAAAATATAGATTGCTTCTCTTCACTCTCCATCTGTGGACCTTCAAGAGCTCTATAAACACAAGCTCACTGAGCAGCTGTATACCCCAAGGAGGCAGATAATACAGTAATAAAATATGCCAAGCAATTTAAGGGTCCAAATCTTGATACATACCTCGGGGTTGTAAGAATTAAATAGAGTAGTTTTAACAGAGCGACATTCTTCTGGGAGACTTTTTCTTATAGAAACAGCATAAGATCAAACTCCCCTTTTGATCATTTTCCAGACTTCAGAGGTACTCATTCTTTGAGCAGAATCAGAAGGGATTGTTATATAAATAATGTGAACCTAGACCTCTGGAGGAAGGTGTTTGGCTCATAAGGTGGCTGGAAACAACAGGGATTCTGCTGAGCTTGTTTTAACTCTTGTGTAGGGCTCCCTCAGCATCCCAAACCCTTTTCTCACTTTTAGGTAGTCTCCTTTCAGCATTATTTTAATCTGAAAGATCTCTTGAACAAAAGAGATTTTAAAGCAGTCTGCAATCTTTGGTTCCATTTATTTCCTGGCTACTCTGATATCAAAGGCAGCACGAAGCAAAAGTGAAAAGCAGTGCAGTGAGGCAGCGGGGCCAGCTGCTGTGGGATCACAGAGGCCGTGGAAGGAGCCCTGCTTTGCTGTGTGACCAAGTGCTCACCGTGGGACTCCGTTCCATGACACAGCCAGGGGCTGTCTGCACTGGCACTCTGTCCATCAAGGAAGAAGGTGTGCTCAGATGCATTCTCCCCATGTGGAAAAGACAGGAAGCATGCAAATTGATGCAAACATCAGTAATGCTTTCTCCTGCTGCTTGAGAGAAAAGGGTTGAATTCCTGGCACTCTCAGGAAAACCGGACAAGAGCTGCTGGAGAGGCAAGTGGTGTCTGGCTAAACCCTCCTGGGTTCACAGAGGAAGACAGTCAATCCTGCCTGGATTGCAGAGTGAAGCCTCCCCACAGGGAATGGTTCAAGATGAGAGGAAGACAAATTATCTAAGTGCGCAAAATTTCGGTTTATTCTTTAAAAACCTTTCTTGCTAGATGTGATGAAAAGTAATGCCACAAAACAAAGGGATGTAAATTGTTTGTCTCTTGTCTGTGTGGTAACAATGTAACCAGAAACCCCAGTACTTTTAATGAGAACTTCACTGCTTTGTTATTCTTTCTCACTCTTCCTTTGTGTTTTTTTTTGAAAAAAACAATTTCCCTGTCTGTATAGCTCAGAGTGCGTGTACTTTGCAAAAATGCTGCCATCTGCCATTTACTTTCCTTTCTGAGCTGTGATCTTAGACATATATTCCAGGGAAAAGGAAGTCAAGTGGTTGAGTTTATTTTTCTTTTGTGTGAACAACAATGCAAATAATTCCAGAGCCAGGCAGTAAGGCTGCCTGAAATGCCAACTGCAAATCACCTTTTGAGCAAGGCATTAATTCATTCTGTGAAAAATATGCCAGGTAAAAAGCTCCTATTTCAATTCCTCCTCCTATGCATTGGCTGGATCAATTAAACTCCATATAGCAAGTTTCTGAGATTAAGTCAAATAATTTTGTACTTTTTCTAACCGTTATTCCAGATGATTTTCCTTTCAGCCCCTTGCTACATGTGCCTCTTGCAGCAGACAGAGGAGCAGTGGTGGATGCTGCTGAGCCACGGCAGGGCCAAGGCTGCCTGTCCTTGGGTCACCCCGGGCCACCTCCAGCCAGGACCTGGCCCTCCCAGAACTCAGGAACCCCTCGGTGGGTGAGAGGGATTAATGGTCCCTCCCTAACAGGGAGAGTGAGCAGGGGAAAGGGGCCCATCTTGCTCCTTAGCTGCTTGTGTCTTGCTTTTGGAGATAGTGCTTCAGGAGCTGAGATAAACACTAATGAGATCAAGATGGAAAACATTTCTTTGCATCTGGGAAACTAGAGCCAGTGAGTCTGTAAGCTGGCACTGCCACAAAAATATCCATGCATTCATGATTATTTTATGTTGGTTTTTAGTTTGATCAGTTCCCTGGTCAGATGTACCTTAGGGTCACACAAAAGCCTGGATCAGCACAACCAAGGGGCATCATCAGTTTGAAACAAGGGGATGAGGCAGAATGGGGCAGACCTGTTTTTATGACCACATTCCTGCCTTAAATGAGTGTTAGAGAGCTGAGGGCTCCCCTTATTCTCTTGGAAACTGTAGCCATAACCCCAAGATTTCCTTATATAAGAGTCAGACCAAGCACACAGCTCCTTTTCTCCTCTTGCATCAATTGAAAACAAGTAAAAAACCAAAAAGCTTTTGCTTGTCTATTAAATATTTAATATTTAATAGACAAGCAAAAGTTTAAATTTCAGTGATTTCTGGAAAGTTTTGTAAAACAATTCAAGGACTTGTCAAGAATTTAGAAAAATACTTTCCCTTTAAAATTTTTTTTGTTTTCACAATACCAAATGATCCCTTAGATCCTTTAACTCTCTGGAGATCACTCTGAAGTTAAACTGGAAGCCTAACTGGATTTTAACAGGAAATCTGATCGTGCATCTAGAAGCTTTAAGGGGCATGAATAGAATAGCATTTGAGAATGTGCTGCTATTTTGAAGATGGATGTGATTTTCTGATTTTGACAGAAAATGAAAACATAGTGAGAGGCTGTCATAAGCCTCTGAATCAGCCAGATTCTTCTTAGAAGCCAAAAGCAGCTTGGCTCAGGTAGGCTATTCTCCCACACATGCCTTTGCCAAAACAGAGTGTGTGCCAAGGCTTTTTTGCTGTTGTTTTTTTCCTGCAGATGGTGTAACGAGGGATAGACTGCTGGTCGCATGCCAAGGGTTGTACAATGTTGTGGCAAAATGCAATCCCAAGCTGCAGTTTTGAAGGTAGCATATGAATCACTTATTCATCAGGCTCCTGTACTTCTTGCATGTGGGGTAAAACCCTTGTCATTGGGCCAAGCCTATTAACAAGTTTACTCCAAATGTTTTGAGAGCGACAGAATTTGGTGTTTTCTCTCCAAATGTTGATTAAAGTGTCCACTGCTAGGAAGGAAAGAGCCAATATGCAGCTAATCCTTTTAAAAAATCTCTATTTCAAACTTAAATTGCTAAATCCCTCAGGTCAGCTAAAAATAATAACACTTTGGGTTTGCCTGTGATTTTTTTCCATATACATCTAAAGTAAAAGCAAGAAGTTATTTGGTATCACAAATTATTTACCTTTATAACTGTGGTTTGAAACAGATTGAGTTTTTTAAGTTTTAAAAAATTTCTTACACTTAAATGAAGTTATAATAATAAATAAAGCTAAAGATGAGGATCTTTTACTGAAGAATAGTTTTTTGCCAATCTGGCAGGTGTTTTGCCAGATAGATTCCTCCTGTTGATATGCATTTTCAAAATAAACCTGATATTAATTGCACCTTCACTGGCTAACACAATGGCAGAATGATCCACCTTCTGGCTGTCAGGCCTTTGAGGGGGATTAAACACATCCAGAAACAAAGTTTCCCCCTGAGAGTAGTGCATACACAATATTCAGTCACTGTACTTGAGAAAACTTCCAATCTAGATAGGGTGAGTGACCAAAACAGTCATGGAAGTCAATCTGCTTTATCATCTTTCAGGTGTAACTTTATTTTACATAAACTGTTCTTGTTCTAGGTGTTCACTCAACCTTGCAGCAATCCAAGACACCCAAGGCGATGATGACTTAAAATAAGTGCACTGGCATTTATGAGAATAAAAGCAACTTCAATATGGCAATATGCTGTTCTTTTCATAAACTACTACAAGTAGTCTCTCCCTTGTAGCAAGAGAGGGCAGGGTTGGTGTTGAATGGCAGTTTTAAATACTTAAGAATGATAGCACGTATGAAAAACACACATAAGAAGACTGCTTTGCTGAGTTATAAAACATAGGAAAAAGTGCTCCAAAAACCAAGATCAGTTTTGAGAAGTGACTTGACATGCTAAGTACAAGTAAGCTTGCTCTCTAATTCAGGCTGTTTGGGAGGAGTATGGATGAGATTTTTAGTGTCTTAGGGATATGACAACACATAAAATCTACAATCACTCTTTCGGTGCCCAGTACACTTTATTTGGACCACCAAAAGTATTTTCTTCCTCAAGCAATAACAGATTATTATCCTGGCTGGCAGGAAATAACCTGTAAATTATATCTATATCTAGCACATATGGAACAAAAGCCATCAGATAGTATCAGACACGAAAAATTGGTTGCCTTGCAATAGTAACAAAAAGTTTAGGCATAACATCTTTTAATTTGAGAAATGATTAAACCAGCAGTGGCAAGAATAACATTGCTAGTTTCCAAAAGTAGATATATTAGATTGAGAGGTAGGTCATTTGTCACCCACCACCCCTGTAGATAAAATTAAATGGAAGACAAGAACATTTACTTAGTATCACAAAGCCTGAGACTGCAGCACAGCATTCCATGTCAGTAAGATTGCATAAGGCATCTACCTCTTTTCCTGTATACCTCTAGAGACACTGAAGAAGGTCTCAAATTTCAGCATGCTCCAGCATCTCAAGTTCTGGAGGGAGAGAGAAATTGCAGGGAGTTGTCTTTATACAGCTGACATCTGTATCCTTGAATGCCATTCATAAATCAGACTCCTATCAAATAACAGAGCCCCTAGGCACCTGCTGCTTAAAAACTGCCCTTCAGAGGGACTCAGCAATCTTCTGCAGAGTGGATTAAGCATTTTACAATGCTCATAAGAAACCAATCTGAAAATAGATACCAGAGCAATTAAATCACCTCTGTTGGTGGATCTCCTTTAAGTTTTGAAAAAACCTGCTGTGTGAAGTTCCTTTTGCAGTATTTTTTAGAAATTCTTTAGCTATAACATCATGTGATAGATGCAGAAAAGAAATGTAGTGGGCCATTTCAGTTCTGCCTTTCTTCTTTGTTTGGCAGTTGATCTCGAGTCCATTAAACTCATTTTGCTATAGCTTTACTATTGACATTTGAGATTAAATGTCAGGGTATGAAAGAATTTTTTTTAAGGACTATGATTTTTTGTTTCAATACATCATTTTCAGGAGCACAGGACTGTAACAGCCTGCTGTGGTGTGTTATTTCAATAATTTCTTCTTGCCTAGGGAAAATATTTCTGATTAGCATAGTTGCTGTCCCTTTGTAACAAGGTTTGTACAAAATTCAGCAGTTACTGCAATTGAACTTAATAGGAGCTGTGAATGCTTGGCCCTGGCTTTTTCCTCTTGGCAGTGCTCCCTTATCTCCTCTTGTCCTATAAGCTACAAACCAGGATAACTCCTTTACCAGAGCAGTGGTGAATCTTGCTGCTACATCACTACAGTAAAAGATTTTTCAGTCCCAAAACAATGCTTTACACATGGTATTCTCACCCACCCAGCTGTCATTGAGTCTGAAAGAGATGGAGGCTGGAGACCTGGAGTGCTTTAGAGGCTGGTCCAAGATGCGGGGACTGCTCTCCCCACAGCTGGCAGTGGGGCTGGGTTCCCTGACGTCCAGTGCCTCATGGTTTTACCTCTCAGGTTGGTTCTGGGGCAGCACCCCAGCACATCTATGTTAAGGCTTGGGAATCAGGTGCTGTATCTTTCTACAAAATACCCAGGAGAGTCCATGGAAATGGGCTTCTGCAAGTGTGGGACACACATGTGTAAGTCAAACACATTTGTCAGTGTTTTTTCATGCTCTGAAATGATCTGAAACTTTCAAGGTCAACGTGTGGTAGAAGAGGTCTCATAAGTTGTTTATATAATTGTGATTGTATGCAGCCTAATAGTACACTTTCTGCTCTCCTGCTTGATGGAAGCTTTTCCTTGATGTCCACTGGATATTAAACAATTAAATGACTTGATGAGTAAGAACAAGGTGATTGCAGAAGTAGTCTCAGCCAGCTAAAACTGAGCATGCATCTCTTTTTGCTACTCTGCTTTCTGTTTAAATGGTGCATTTAATTATAGGCACCGCATTTGGAAGAGTTGTTTGGTTTGCAGCAGATACCTGACAATGTCATCTGGAGTTTTCTGTTGCAGCAAAGATTTTGCCTGAGGATTTGCCTGAACAATGTTGTATTTTGTATCCCACCCAGTGCATAAGAAAAGACCTTCAGGGGGCAAACCCAGCCCGGGTTCAGCATCTCTTGCTGAAGTCACCTAGGACTAATAATTTGGATGCAGCTTGGAGTGCAGTGCTTTCTCAGTGCCTTAAGAGAGGGGTTTTGGCCAAGACTGTGGTTGTCTTTCCTCTTGTGAGGAAACTTTTGTGAGGTTATTGAAGTCTGCCTGGGCCTCCCAGTGTTAATAAAATTTACACAAACCCTGTTGTCAGCTGCTGCTTGAGGAGAGATTCTTCGTTTTTGCTGCTCATTGATTTTCTCTGTTCCAGAATTACATGCATATACAGATACAGCTTCCAATTACAGTTTTGACTTCTAAATTTATAAATGAGTGTCAAGCTTCTTGTGCTACTGCTGTCCCTGTCATCTCTCTTTCATCTCTAGTGGGATGGGCCTTGTGACATTTGCAAACTTTTTGTTGCTTAGTCTCCTTCTTGAAGGACACCCAAGATAGTATTAAATACTTCTAAAATGGCTCCACAATGTGTTTCTGGTATGCTTTTAGGCCTCTGGTTTGGCTGGCCTTTTTTTTTTTTTTTTAAGTATTTTGAAGATAGAGCCTAGATTTGTTTGATGGATACAGTTGAGAGAAATAGAGTTCTTTACTGTGCACCCTGCCTTGCCCATGGTAGCCTGGTTCGAACTGATCAGCAGCTGCAGCTGTAGGCTCCACACATGAGAAATCCAGAATGTGTTCTAAGGAAAGGCTAATTTACCAAAGATCATTTTGAAGTCATGCTGATGCTTGGTTTTCTATCTCTGGTGTCTGTAATTGGCCTGGGCAATGCATGGCTATCTCACACCATGCACTGCTTTATTTCTCTGGTAAAGGTTAACTGTTTAACTGATTGATTATCCAAAGCCAACAGACTAGATTTAGCAGTGGCAGCTCTTTGATTTTGAGAAGATGCAGCACATTGACTTTATAAATGTAGCATCTGGCTTTTCCTATTTTAGCATGTGATAACATTTAAAGAGCTGGTCAGGCTTCTGGAATTTTAAATACCAGATGGGAATTTTATATTCCCTGTATACTTTATTATGTCTAGTAAATACTGAAAGAAGCGGTGGCTGTCTCAAAAAGAGGACCTGTGCTTTTCACCTCCCAAATGACTGGGCACTTATGTGTTGCTACTTTTAGAATTCTCATTATCACCTCTTTCCCTTCACACCTTAAGCCTTGTCCATGTCCAGCATGTCTGCTTATTGCTTCTATAACACCTATTTTAGGGGCAGGATGCTTCCTTCTTTTATTGTCACAGGAGCTAAACTTAAGAGAAAATGGCAGATAGGAACTCGGCTGTGCCCAGATCAAGTTTCTAATGCTCTTAAGCTTTTTAATATAAACACAATTATTTTCAAATTAAGTAAAGCTTTTACAGTCTTTATTCTATTTTACATTAGAAAAAGATAAAAACCAAGCAGCCTACAAGGCAAACAAAAATTCTTAAATGCCAGTGGACTTCTAATATTCTCAAATACAAGTCAAGTGTTTTGTGTTCTTTGTAATGCTTTACAAGCAGCACAGAAATAAACTTTACATAGTCAAGACAAAGTGAGTCTCACTGAGAGAATCTAAGCAGCAGCAGGCATTGCATTAGATAAATGGCTCCCCCAATATTATTTTAATTTAGATTTGAATGTGTAGGTGTGGAAAATGTTGGTTTAATTTTTAAAAAGAATAATTTTAAAAGCTCTGAAATAAATAATTTTGTTTTCCTTATCTTAATTAGAAACGTAAGCACCACGTAACTGGAGAAAGAGTGCCTGCTCACTTGGGTGCCAGCTCACTATTGCATGCTCAGAAATAAGACACTCATCTGACCTCCAAACTTTTAAATATTTGGTTTTGTCTTCTGACATATAGGAATTGCTTTGAAAATATAAGATCACAAAAAGTGCATAATTAGCACTGTATAAAGAACAGTAATCTAGAATTTTCAGACTATAATGCCTGTTCCTCATGATAAATCTGCTGCATAGCCATTAAGTTATTGTAGCATTATATAATTACGCAATTAAAATAAAGATGAAACTTGTGTTAGCTGAGATTTTGAAATTGTGGTTTTGATGAACAACATGAAAACAATGAAAGAAAAGTTTTATATTCCTTATATTTTGCTGACCCTCATCCTTACTTTTAGCTTTTCTGCTAAGCATCAAAAGATCTGGCATAATAGAGAACGACAGGAAGCGCATCTGACAAAACTCTCTAAGTCTTGTTGAATAAAACATTTGTTGGAAATGGTTCTTGGCACCATCAGGTTAGCATTAGAAATGTAATGGCTTTAAAGCAAGCCTAAACACCCCTTGACAAATGACAGTTCCAGATTTTAACATCAAGATTACAGATGCTGCTGAAGATATCAAAAGAAACGTGCCTAGCAGTTGTCTAGTGCACTTGCTCATGACAATCCTATTTGTGTCTGTCAGAAGATCACCCACACTGATGATCTAACACTGATGATGCTGCCAATTTCTACATTATGAAAAGTAGAAGCCTTGATCATTTTGTCAGTCACACAGCCAAAGTTCTTGCCTTTCTCTTCTATACAAAAAGTTCCCCTTTCAGATTTCTCTAGCATAGTTGGAGGGACCAGTTTTTCTGAGTTCTGAATTAACAAATTATTTCAATTTACTTGAAAAGTAAATCAGAAAAAAAAAAACCAGCCTATAAAATCTGTTTTATTTTGCTTACTTGTTTTCAATAATAACCAAATACTATATAGATTTTGAAAGATATAATCCTGGACTGAATTCTCAAACTGCACTAGCTTAGACCTAGATGATCTTTAAGGTGTCTTCTAACCCAAAAAACTCTTATGTTTCTATGTTGAAGAATAATATAAGAGAGCAAATTCCAGGCAATTATTTGGACTTAGCTGCACGTTTCCCATACAGGGGTTTTGCACATGATTTGAAAAACCATAGACATGGTGCTGAAGTTGACTTCTGTTGTGAACTAGTCAGTGTGGTTGCATGAGTTTTTTAGCATTCTCTAGCCCCCCCAAAGTCACACCACCAGGAAAAGTTGTGGCCTTCAACCTCTGATGCTAGCAGAAGTGCCTTATGGCACTTATGGATCATTATGGGTAATTATAAATGCAGAATTCTTTATCCGTGTTTTTATGCAATATGTTCAGTCATCTTGGATGCCTATTAGTATTTTTTCCAAATGGAATTGAGGAATACAGGCTTTTTCATTGCTATATGCAGACACTAAAAATGCAAGACTCCTAATATGGTCTCTTTGGCACCGGTAAGCTCAGGAAGCGTTCAAGGAGGATCAGAGTCGCTGGAATGAGAACGAAGGCCTTGTCATCGCTTGTTTTACATTTCTCTTGGAAAAGGTATCTTTCTGGGAATGATTTTCCCTCCACTTTTCAAAAAGGAATATCAATAAAACTTGGAAATTCGAATGTAGATTTCAAAGATTTCTATTTAAAAGTTTAAAATCAAGTTAATTGGGCAATTCTGACCAAAATTGTCTTTTGTTTGGTTTTCTGATAACAGAGCTTGGAGATAAAATGATCAGAACATTGCTTAAGTTGATAGATACAGTTTTAGATTTAGAAATCTTTTAAAACATCAAAAGAAAATACCTCATTTTGCTCTTAAATGCTCTGATATCAGGCAATTATTTAAAAGTAGAGGTATTTCTTATTCAGAGACAGTTATGGTCTCATTATCCTTATTAGACACAACTCTCATTGGAATCATCCTGAACTTTGCTTCTGTGTCTAGTATGGGTTCGAATGAGATACTGAGATTTTCAGGAGGCTCATTGTCACACTTCTGCTTTGCTGTATCTTCCATTCCACTCCTTTATTGTGGCAGACCTATTGTCCAGTTTACTTTTGTTCCATAAATCAATTGATTCTATTTTTTTAAGAGGAAAAAGATAGAGGACAAAAAATCTCTGTATCAAAGGAAATGAATATTTGTGTCTCAGGGAATACTTCATTTTAAAAGTTCCTAGAAAAACTTCAATAAAACAAAACTTGAGATATACTCTGAGTGGACTGCAATTCATAAATGTCTGTATTTTGACATAATCTTTTTCAAGCAAGTCCATTAACAAGAACATAATATATTTGACTTTTACATTGGTATAAGACAACAGTCAAACTAACTAGATGCTGAGTGTGTTTAAACAGTTATTTCTCCTTCCAGTAAGTCATATGGTGAAATAATTTTTCAACATTCTGGTTCTTGCTACTGTTGCAATCAGAAGGTTCTTACAGAAGCAAATGTGAGAACACAGCTTCATCTAATGTCATCATTTCATGTAAGAAGAGTTTGGAAAAGAAATTTCTCAATACTCTTGGATAAAAATCATGTATTCAATAGATACTTTTTAAATGATACACTGCATTTCTGTTTAGGACACCCTCAGTGTTCCAAGGATAATAATTAATTGGTTAGCTGTCAAGCTTATCCCACAGGACCTAATCATCTCCATTTTTGCTAATACTACTTTCTTCTCCAAAGGTGCTTTTTCTTTCAAATTTAATACATGATTACCATAATTAATTTAAACATGGAGATTTGTTTGCAAGCTGCCCTTAGGCTGAAGTTTGTGGCTTCTTTTTCAGGCCTTCCTTGTGTTGCATACCTAAAATCATGTCTGTTCTTTTGTTTGCTGTATAATATTATCTTACAAACAGTGCTACCTCTTTCTACAAACTTAGGCTTACTTAGAAAATATACTAATTAGTTTTCATTATCCATCTACTTTGCATATTTTCCTCTCTACTTACAGTTTTTGTGCAATTTGCTTTGCTGGGCTTTGGTTTTTCTCATTATGCTGTGAGTTTTAAGTTCGGGGATATAACTTAATAGGATCAGATTTAATAAAATGCCAGCAGGTAGTACAGGACATAAATAGTTGAAATAATTGTTCATAAATGCTTTTAATGCAAATATATCTCCAGTACTTACTGCAGAGCATATTATTTCAAATTTTCTATTTTGATATAGAAGTTCCCTTTGTATTAGACTCTTGCTCATCCAGCCCTGTGAAGTTAAGCTCTGAAAGTTCTGCTGCTGCCAGAGGGTCAAGGGGAGATGTCACGAGCTGTAAGTCCCGACTTGAGTGGTTTTAATTGTTATGTGCTACTAGTTTGTGAACTGCCACATAGGACAGGTGTAACTGGACAGTTATTCAAGGTTCCCTAGCTTTCAGTATCCTTGTCATGTCTAAACAGTGCTGACATTTCTGTCATCAACTTTGGCATTAGAATCTCAAACTTAAGCTAGATGGAAACAAACAATTTCATGATGATGATTAAAGTTCTATCCTCTCCAGAACATCAATGACAGACCAGATAACATTTTCCATCCTAGAAATGAGGTTAAGCACTTTGAAAGCCAAGGCATATCAACAGAAGTGAAATTGGGGTTTTCAGAGCAGACTCTCCAATCATCTCACATAGTAAGCAAATCACTCTGTGCAGTGATTTTATAATGTAGAATGATTTTAAAGTGCTACTGCAAACTTCATGTCACCCTGAAGCATAAGCCACCATAGGCCTGCTGTAGAAATGACCCTATTAGGGACAACTGAACAAGTGACAAATCTGCACACAGATTGCCAAATGAAGTAGTACAAATTCCATGAGTAGCTGCGCTATTTCAACCTTTCAGTTTTGTGAAATACACTTCTCTAATGATGCTCATGTTGTTATTCCAATCATAGATTACATCCAATCACTTCAGGATTTTAAAGCTAGTCTGGGAAAACATCAGAAAACGTAATTTATCATGCATTTGCAATCAGTTGTAGTGATTGAATTGACACACATTTCCTCCTCCTACAATTTTCTGGATCACTTAAAATCTGGTCATGAATTTGGGCAGAGCAATGCCAAGCCGTTCTACACTCTTCCCACAATTGTTCTGGTGATATTTACTATCTTTGTCAAAGGAGATAGAACAATATTTATATTCCTAAAATTGGAGAGCCACTTAAAAAAATTACAACCTGTTTTTGCACCTCAAACCAAATAGATCTATGCTGGAGCAAAATTCAGAGAGCAGTCCTCACCATATATCCCAGGCCACTAAGCATACTCAGCTTTTTTAAACCTTCTTATAAAGAAATAATGACATTTCAGCATACAACATTATTTAAATTCAGGCTTGAGATGTAACTTCCAAAGTTTTTAAAGTTTTCATATTTTTAAAATCTTTAATTTCCTCCTCATAGCCAGGTCATTTTGCAGAATGGAGTGAAAGGAGGGTATGGCTATATAGTTACTTGTTTTTACTTTCTAACTTGCCAGTAAAAAAGTTTTATCAAGATATAAAATTGTGCTGCAAAACTGGAAACTTGTGGAAGCTGTGGTGTCTGTCTAGTGTTTCTCAGATCTGGACTTCTGTTTCTACTTTGTGGCCAGCCACACCCATGTGGCTCCAGCACAGATGATGGACAGGGAAAGCTTATTGTTTGCCAGGAAAATACTGTTTTGCTTTAGCCAGTTGAGGCTAAAGTTGAGTTGTGTCTGCTGGCTGACTTGTCCTTAGTGTGACCTGCTTTATTCCTCTCAATTCTGTCTGAGGAAAATGAGTTTAAATTCTACATGTTATCTAAAGCACTTTGAATGTTTGTTTCACATTATCATTGGAGCCTTACTGGAGCTGTTTTTAATCCTTTGCAAACATGGTTTAATAGAAAGCATAGAGAAGAGAACAAAGTAATCCAATGTCCATGAGGATTTGCATCAGTGATGTAGGATAGACAAAGGACACATCCCCCAAAGCTGTAGATCCCCAGTTACAGGACTTGCCTCGTGCGTGCTGGAGCAGCAAGGAGTTGTCAAGTCTGCAGCTGCCCTCTACACCACTGCTGGTAGCTCACAGAGCTGAAGTTGTGTTTGCTTTGAGCCTCTCCTAAAGTTTGATTCCCAAAGGGATCTTCACCCTGCAGTGTCTGTGAGATGTGGTGGGTGGAGCAGCTACTTCCTTGCATCTCCTCACTCTCGGGCTGTTCCCGTGTTGGAAAGCACCAGTAAATAGATGCCTCTGTGGGGAAGGCAGAGGAATGTTCCTTTAAGTGTCTTTCAGTTTTCCCATCACTGAAGCCTGACAGAGACTTCATTATTTATAATTACTGTAATTTTCTGTTGCTGAGCTATAAAGCAAAATGCCTATGCAGATATTTTTATACATTTACACAATTGTCTGGCAGTTGGGGACATTGTAAAGATGTAACTTGTGAATTCTGGGTGATTTTATGAAGCCACTGTATCATGAATGCTTTGATATGCATGTGACCCATGATAAGCTGTTAAGGCAGAACAGGACTGAGGGCTGGATGAGGAGGAGGTGAAGTGGCTGCTGAGCATGCTCTTCAGGACGTGGGTGTGGGGATGTGAAAATTCAACCTCTAAAGATTGCCTGGAGAGCTTGGAGCAGTTATATCTGGTCACTGGAGCTGAACAAGCCTAACTGTACTCATTATTTAGTATTCTAACATTTGCCTGAAAACACAGTTTTATTGGTTAATTATATAGCATGCATTTATGTTTTCTCTCTATATAGAAAATATTTCCAAGCAAGTTCATAAGATTTCTTTTTTCATTCTCTGATTTAAATGAAACAGGAGAACCTTAATGTGCTGTAGCCATCTTTTAACCTTGCAGCACAGCACTATAGTAGTGTTAATATTTTTTGTGAATCTGATAGTTTTGTTCAGTACCAAATTAAAATGCTTACAAATTAAAAACACTAAAGCAGAACTCAGTAAATACATCATGTGTTAGTGCTGCTGCTTTGATGAAATTATCTGGTTGTTTTAATGTAGCAGGATCAGCTTTACCTTTCACTCCAAATGTCATCACATTGTAAACAGCACATACAGTGTTCTGTATACATACTGTAATTGCACTTAGGCTTGACTCATTCTCACTCCTTGTTTCACTGAAGTCAATGAGGTTATGAGGTTCAACGAGAGCAAAATGCACTCCTTTCATTTAGACTAAAATGGCAAATTACAGCTGTGAGTGCTTCTGGGAGCACAGTGAAAGTCACAATAAAATTTAAGTATAATTTATGCATTGATCTGAAATAGGAAACTTTGAGTGCTCAGGAATGTTACATAAAATTGGAGTGGCTAGTGTTGAATTTTGGTCCTGTTTGTTCATTGCATTTTCACAGCTCATTACAGAAATTCAGATCTGGTATTGCTTCTTACAAAAGAGGAAAGCAGTTTTTGTCTTGTGACAAAAATAAAAGTGTTGGATTCACTCTTTACCAGAAATAATTTTTTAAAAAAATAATTGAAGATAATTTTTTTTAAAAAGATTGTTTCTTATGGGCTGAAATTAATAACATTTTGTAATAAAATACCAGAACAATCACTTACTTTATCATCATCATCATAATTCATCAGTATTTTAAATCTGTGTGAAGAGGTGATTAGTACAAGTCAGTACATGCTCATCTGCATCAGATGTGCAACCAAGATTTGGCTTTTTCCTATCTCAGCTTTTTCTGTTCATACTATGGTATTTTCTGCTGTGACACATTGAATAAAACGGAAGATTATATCCTCAGATTCTAACACCCAATCTAAGCGTGAAAAATCACCTACATGTAAGTTTTAAAGACCAGATTGTAGGATATCTACTAGCTTTTTTTTTATCTAGAAATACAGAGCACTAGCAGCATTTGTGATTTTTCAGGCACTGCAAAGATGAGGCTGGTTTCTTAAACACAGTACAACACTTGTCTGTCCCAGCCAGAGCTGGTTCTTGGATCACTGCTGAATTTTCAGATTAGAGGGATAGATGCTACTTCCTTTATGGGGACAGTGAAATGTCCTGATGATGAAGTCAGGAAGGCTTAGACAGCCTCTGAGAGGCAGTGTGTGATGGGACAGGTAATGCTTTGGGGCATGTGTGAGAGAAGAGGTACGAGGATTTTGTGTAGATCTCAGAAACCTGGGGAGTTTGGTTTAAGGTATAACTTAGAGTAAACTGAACTGAAGATGAGTTGGTGATGTGTCAAAAGTAACAGGGATTAATGTTGATTCTCAATAGAAAGACATGATTATCTTCTTCTCTTTATGTGTTTAGCTTTATGTAGAAAAAAACCTTAGTTCTAAATATCAGAGTAGTATTTCTGCAGTAGTGAATATTATGCATAGATCAAACTGGACAGATCAGCTGCACTGGCTCACCTCTACATTACTAACTACTAGTAACACCACAGCGCAGGACCTCACAGTGAGTGGGTGGGTGTGTAGCATTGACCTGATTTTGCATGTGCTGAAGTGGAACATGGCACCCTTTGGGTCCAGTTGCTTTCTCCTGCACTCTCAGAAGCTGTGTGGAGCTTTCTGAATGCATGATAGGGAACTATAGTTTTATATGGGCAACTTAGTCCCTTTTAAAAAGTCATAGAGCAAATAAATGCCCCAAGCTATGGCTCTACTTTTCACCTCATACAGACTAAAAGTAGGCTGGTTAAATGGATGAAAGGAAAATGTAGCTTTTTCTTGTAGCTTGGCCACAAGAAAAATAAGTTTTCTAATTGATTGGGTCAAGAGGACCTCAGGGACCCCTGCTTGGATGAAAACGGAATGTCATTTACAGCAGAGACAGGAAATTTGATCTAACACAGCTAAAACAAATCAGAAGCCTCAGAGAGTCAAGTTAAAACTAAAGTTAGAGGTAAAGGTGAATAGTTTAAGCTATGGAAGGCTCTGTTTGTGTGCTCTGAGGGCATATTCATTCCCAAGCGGATAGATAGGCCAAACCACTATAGTTACACTTTGCATGAAGAGCAGCTTTCTTAGCAAACTGTGCTCAGTTACACCAGAATTTCTCACTGGCTTTTTTAGCTGATCCCTCCACCTAGCTGCCAAATCTGGCAGGCAAACAGCTAAAGTCAGGATCCTTAACTGATTTGTTGGCAATTGTTAGTTGAAATGAATATGAATTGGTGAGGACAGGTGAAGCAACAACAATAAAACCAGCCACATCTTCCTATACAAGGGAAATTGAGGAAATCATGGTTTAAAGTTACAGTTTTCAGGGAATGCTCCTGCATTTTTTCAGCTGCATTTTGCAGAGGAAACTGAACAATATATTCTTTATGCACCACAAGCAACCTGGAGTACTGTTGATTAGACAAGCAAAAATCTAAAATCAGTTCCTATGCCCATAATACCAAATATTAAAGCCTTTTAGGTCTCTCCTTCCCATACTCTATATCTTTTTCCACAAGTGTTCAGGTTCAAGCCCCCAACAGGATTCTTCTGGTAGGCAGAAATTGATGCAGCTGCCTCTTGTAGATGCTCCTAAACACCTTGCATTGGTCGTGGGGCTGTGGCAGGTGAGCAGGGTGGTTCTGTGTGCTGAGTTACAGCCTCCACTGATGACCTCGTGGGAGGACCACAGCCACCTGGAACAAATTAGTGCAAACAGTTCTCATGTGTTCAAGAGGTGGGGCAGAGAGCCAGGGCCCACCCGGGGGTGGTGTAGCTGCAGGGAGGACTCAGCAGCCTCGGGCTCTGTGTGAGAGGTGAGTGCTTTGCACAGCTGTGCGTTAGAAATGCAAGGGGGGGAAAAGCCAGCTACACTGGCACCAGCTTGTGGGCACAACTGTAAAAGAGTAAAGGATTGGTCAGTCATATTAATTATCCATACATGTTTGTGTGGTACAATTTGAGTCACTAAATGTATGGGTAATTACTTATATAACATACTTGTGTGTCTGTGTACCTATAGAGAGCTCTCTGTAAGTGTGTAAATACTGATGGTTTGCTATGGCTGAATGATGTGACTCTTTATTTTGAACTTTGGAATTTTTTTTTTTTTTTCCCTAACTAGGATTTTAATACTTGCTTTTCAGAAAGTGTGATTCTTACAACAGTTTTCTCTGAATTAATTGGCAGACACTGAGCTTGACCTCATTTTTCAGGCCTTGGAAAAAATGAAACTGAAGCAGTTGACAGCTACATAAAAATGACAGTTTTGCACAATAATTTATTAGTTAATTGTTCCTACGTGGAGAGGACTGTCCTTGAACATGAGGGTATTTTTCTGTTATCTTCATTTTCCATTTAGTCATTATAAACATGTTATTAGTGTTCTTTATGTTGCTCTAATCACCTGAGCTTTTTTTTTTTTTTTTGTGAAGCTGTTAATTATTTTTCTACAAAAGTTTTTAGTGGGCCTGCAGGAAAGAATGGTTCTGGTTTTGATTTATTTTGAAGTAAGATTCCTGAGGGCTGGATTCAATAATACAATCCATTTGTCTTAAGCACTGCAAAGGCTCATAGCAAAGCTCTAAAAATCAATTTTTTGAGAGACAGAGAAAAGACGTATAGCTGTACAGTGGTTTTAGCAGTCCAGAACTGTGAGGTGTTCTTTTTTTAACCAGTCTTTAAATGGTTATAGATTTGTTTGTTTTAATGGGATTATAATGAAATACTTAAGTCTCAGAATATAGAGCTAGTAGGCAGAAAAAGTGGACATAGTTTATAAAAGCAAATAAGATATATTAATAAATTCAAAATAAAATCCCATTAAAGCACATTGATTGGAGTGTAAGATCCCTCCTACAGAACTAGAACTAGAATGTGGCATAAACTAGAAATCATTTAATGCTGTGGTTCCATTCTGACTAAATCCAAAATATGAGTGGTCTGGATGTCAAAAAGTGAACTTGGAAGCAAATTCTGGGATAATTTGAATTTGGCACAGCAGGCGTGCAGAGATGGGGAGAGAGGGAAGGAGATGCTTTAGTGCTGATGGTGATGCTGTGAATTCAGATGCCCCCCCAAGTGCAGAGCTGCTCTCACTTTGCTGGTGGCTGGGACAGAGCAACCTCTGCATCCCCCTCTGGCAGGTGAGGCACAGCACAGTGTGAGCCCCACCTCACTGGGTTAAATCAAATTATAGGGGTTTATAAAGTAAGTCACTTTGTGAAATGGTTTCCAAATTTGTAATGTAAGTTTGGGAATGAAAATGTGGTTCAGGGTCATTTGAGTTACTCAGCCCTTTCTGTAGGGAGAGAAGTTGTGGTGTCAGACAGGTTTATTGTACATTTGAGTAAGGCCTGACTGTAATAATCCTGAAAAATAAGTGGTGAAAGTGTTATGGATAATGTTATGCAAAACAGAATGAAGGAACTGAAGTATGATTCTGACTTGAAGTACAGCAGGGGATATACCAAAAGATCCAAAAGATTCTCTTTTGCTTTGCCCCTGTGGGATGTGCAATATGAGTGTTGGTGATATTTTACGTAAATCCATAAAATGTTAATAGGAGTGGATTTGTTTGAACAGAATAGAGGTATGTTCAGTTCACTGAAATACTTCACAATATTCATTAATAACAAAGCTGAAAAATAATTAAAATAGAATTTTTATTAAACATGAGAGACCTAATCCTTGCTTCAAAAATGTATTTGCATGGTTTGAGAGGACTTCTGGGACCAAAAGATGGTGAAAAGGCGGCTTAAAAGTAAAGAATTATACAGTAGTGAGACTTTAAAAAGACACTGAATTTAATCCTATAAAGCCTATATGAGTTATGAGACCAGACTTGAGCTGATAAAAGTTTTGTTGGCCCATTAAAGTAATTCTTGTCTATTTATGGAGGAGATCGGAAGGTTTATATTTTCACATTGCATTCCTATACCAAAAAATCATCTCTGAATGGAAGTATGTGATCAGGGATTTATCTAAATACAGGTTATATGGTGCTGTCTTCCCCTTCTTGCAGAGCTGAGGACAGGGGTGGACAGAGGCAGTGCTGAAGAGCAGGTGAGGAGATAGACCTTAGTGCTGTTCTAGGGCAGGGAAAGGTCAGGTTAATCACCATCCTCAGCCCATGAATACTGCAGGAAAGCATCCTTCCCTTTGTACCCACCCTCCCAGCCTGCCGGCCGTGGCACAGTGAGTGTGGCAGGGCAGGTGAGCTGCAGCGAGCCGTGGGCTGTGCCCCGCACGGTGACAGCATCCCCCTCCTGGGCTCAGGGGACTGTGGGCATTGCCTAAAGCCCCAGAGGCTGTGACCAGTGCAGCTACTCGGAGAGGCACTGTTGCTGTGCTCTGCTGTCTGAAATGGGTCTCTGTGGCTTTTCATTTATGCTGTGAACCTCATGACTGGTGGAGATGAAGCAACTCCAATGAACTTTTAAGATCAAAAGTAAACCAATTCAGCTACTGGCTTGCTTGCAGGGACTTCATAACAAGGATAGGCACTTTTGCTTCCATATCACATTTTTTAAAGAGATGGATGCCATGTAAATGTTTATTTAGCAATATATTATTTGCTAAATTATTAATGGATTTGCTCCCTGTTATCTTGTTAATTTTGAAGTGCTTACTGCTAGCAAATTCTCCCTTTTTAGTAGTAGTGGTGACTACTTTTACAGTTATAAAGATTTGTGAGTCATAGCAATACATGAAAATACATATAAATGCTAAAAACTGACATTTTAGTTTCCCTAAAAATTATTAAAGTGAAATTCCTAGATATATATCATCCTAGTTGTTCCTATAACTCAAGAAATGAATAATTTATCTGATGAATGTAGTCTTTCTGTTTGTGCAATATCAATATTTAGGTCGTGATTTCTTAAGTATTTATGTTTATTTGCCAAAATACTTTTTGAGTTTTTATCTCAAAGAAGAACTGCAATTTAAAAAAAAAAGTGTAGTGCTACTTAATTGTACCTGTTTGGATAAGCAAAAGAGTATTGCATTATTTTAATCACTGGATAAATTTGTGTTGTTTCTGTGTGTGAATTTACCATTTTATTTCTATGAATTCTCATACATTCACTTTTGAAATTTTTCTTCTTTTTGTGCCAACAAATGCCTGAAAATTCTGAAAAGAAAATGCTAAGTAGATGGGAGAAAAAAAAAAAGATGATTTAGACTGTGAATGAGAGCTGGTACTTTTTTTTAGAGAAATTACAAGGAAAAAAGTGGGGTAATAAGCATAATATTGGAGGTCAAACATTTACTTAGTTATCTCCTAATCAGTATTAAAAGTGAAGAAATTCTGGTAATAATTCATAAAATGTGAATTGAAAAAAGCATAAATTACTGTAACCCTTAGAAATTGGACAGATTATTGAATGCATTTTTTGCATTGATTATAAATTTTCTGTTGAATACAGGGATGATTCTCCTGTTCTTAGTCATTTGACTGTTGATTTTTCTTTTTGGTGAAGGATTTTCATATCTTCTTTTCCAATTATCTAATTTATCAGTTGGGTCTCAGAAAGAACCCTTATACACTTGAACAATGTTACAACATGTTGCCAATAATTTAGCACTTGCTGAAGGAGAATGAGGTTGGGGATTTAGTTTGTCTTTATTTGTAAGTCTTCAAGTAAATTAGAGATGAAAATAATAAAAAAAATTATTATATGCTATAGAAATACGTTACTTCATATATATGTTATTTCACATAGAAATATGTTATTTCAGATAAAAAGGTGGGAGTTTTTTTGCAGAGGACCATATAAATGTGTCTTGCATTGATGCTTGACAGCAGCTTGAAATGAGTTTGCATTTGCTGGGACAGTTTGGAATTGTGCTGGCTTGTGGGTGCATCTATAAGTGTCTTTGCTTGTGGGATTCTACCCTGTGGCTTTTAAACCAATCAATTTTAGAAATCTCTGATTCTTGCATAAATATTTCATTAAATATTTATTTGCTATGCAAAAAATTAAGAAACTTAACTTTTTTTCGTTATCCACTCATGGAGATTTGCTTATCCATGTTATACCTGTCTCCCTTGGAGCCATGGGACAGACACAGTGATCACTGATGTCCTGCTTTTTCTGTGAACATCATCTAAAGGACATGGCAAGGAGCAGGACACTTCACAGACAAAACACCTTTTATGTCTTCAGGCCTCACTTCAAATGGGAAAGTCTAAAGCAGCAGGTGAGTCTGAATGAATGACTGTTATATTATCAGAGATACATATATATCACAATTAGGAAGCCAAGAACAAATGCAACTGTTTCCTGGGAAATGAGGCATGAGATTAAAGGCTGATGTCCAAATGTAAAAATCCAATTAGCAAGTGACTTATGTCTGTGGCACAAAATCAAAATGCTCCTACTTCAGTTACATATTCCAGCACTGTGTGGGTTCCTCTCCTTGCAAACTACAGAAGAATTTTTTATGACTAGTTAAATGTGTGCCTGGAATAACAATATGTGGTGTTATAAAGAAATGGCATATAAAAAATAATGTATGAGTGGTGCTTTCTTCCACTTCATGCTTTCCACACTGAGCACTGTACACCGGGGCCTTTAGTGGTGCAAGTTGTTATGGATACTGACTGCAGTTTCAAAGCTTCTGATAAGTTTGGGGATAAGCCAACTCAGTAGTTACACCTTGGGTAGGAGAAGCATGTTCTTGAGAGGATGCTTGCAGTACCAGAGTGCTGCATTTTGCAATGGTAATGAGTTCTCCACAGTCTGATGGTGCTTTGGACATTCCTGTGTTGTTTTTCCTAAACCTAAAGTAAATAGAGGGGAAATTGTACTGTTCTTTGTGATTTGTACCTTGAGGAGTGAACTTATGAAACTTAGAGATTGTTTTATGAGAGGAATGTGGTCCTGTTAAAGATGTGAGAGATTTTGGTGGGGGAAAGACTTGAAGGTTATAGACTAATTTAGATAGAGGCTTATTTCACAGGTCATTTATTTGGATGATTGGGATTTTACAAAAGGAGTCTGGGGAAATACGTTAATTTCTTTGCAGTGACTAAAGTATGGTTTTATGATCTCACTTTATTGGGTAATGCACCTTTCTGATTTCCTTTTAACAGCTCCCTGGAATGTATTTATAACTTAGCTTAAGCTCAAAATCTAAACATGCATGTTCATTGCCTGCATGTAGTAATAAATGATAATGGAAGAAGAGTATTGAGCTGTTAGTTGTAGGGATTAGAAACCTCTTCTTTGATGGCCAAGAATAAATACAGCTGATGGAAGATAACTGAATTCACACATCTGTTTATCCTCACAGAAACATTGGGCATAGATTATGAGACATATATACATGTAGGGAGGGGAAAACTGAGGCCTTATGATGGCCTTGCAAACAATGTAGAGAATGTGCATTTGAATATACTTAGATGTAGGTCTGTAAAGTTGATCTAAACACCAAATAAAAGAAAGTCAACCAGACATGACCCTGTATGCCTCTTATACCCTACTGAATAACTGCTTTTATTGCTTTGCACACAGCGCCTTGCTAAATATGATTATGGAGATCTTAAATCCACATTGGTTTAGGGTAATGTGAAAAGAGCTCAGTTTAAAATCAGCAAGTAAATGCATTTCATGTTAATAGAACCTACATCATCTAAGCATGGCCTTGTGGTTTTTATTATCATGGTTGCCTTCATCCTAAATTGTATAATTAAAATGTTCCTAATTGCTAGCTTATTAGAAGGGGCTTTGAATGAAGCAATTGAGAAAATGGAACAATTTCATGCTTTCATTGTTCTTTATTCTTAGTGATGCTCAGTTCATCCTCACAAGCTATCACTGTTGGTGGTCACTTTGCTTTGTTGTGAGGCTCTGTTCTCATCTTGTCATGACACCTGCTCACAGTCTGTTATGGATTTCATTACAGTGCCATTTTTTCCTGATGCTGTCAAAGTATCTTTTTTAAAAAAATACAATTCAGAAGGTAACAAACGTGAGAGTTAGTGATCTTAGTCTTTTATGTGAGTTCTGCTTTGCTAGATTTTCTGGGTTTATACCATGAAACAAAACTTCATTAGAGAGCAGGTAGTTACTGTGACCTCTTCTGACACTGTTTGCTGTTTTATAGTATTGCTGCAAAAATTTACAGTGCATGAGAACCTCCCGAAAGTATTCGCTATCAGTGTTAGTCACCACAGCACCACTGGCTCTATAAAACTGCCAGAGGCTGAGCTTCATGTTTCTTTTCTATTCCTTTCCTGCTGTAATTGCATTTTCTGAAATTAGGACCACCGAACTTTCTAGGGAAAATGTAAGATTTCATGCTAATTTTTACCTTACTTCCACTCTTCCTGTTATAATTTAGGGAAATATACGCAAGAGATTGAGAAAGCGATTCAGATAAGGTGTCAGATGGAAATGAAAGCCAAAAATTTTGGCTCTGAACTCACAGACGATATTGTCAGGCCATGTAGACCCTGTTCTATTGGTGGTATTGCATGTACTGTTTACCATGACTTATGAAAAAGCTTAATACAGAGAATGACGTGATTATTTTTTAACCCTTTTTCCTTTATACCTGGGACTTCATTCTTTCAAACCCCTTCTGCTTTTAAAATCCCCAGTAGATAGTTTTTTTTTCTGCTAATTAATGTACCAAAAGTAGATTGAGTTTGTCTTTGGATACAAACTGCATGAATCCTTGTCTATACAGAACATACATAAACTTACCTGTAAAAGGAAGATGGATAAAAATGAAAGATGGGGGAAGGAGCACAAAGTCATAGGGAGGAGAGAGAGGACAGACTTTCTTGATTTAGCCATGCAATGTGCAGAAGGTTTTGCTTATTCTTTGTTCAAGAGATTCAGTTTGTTGTTCCAAAATGCCCAGTGTTGTAATATCTATGGTGGAGTTAATTTCCTTAATTTCCAAAGATTTCTGCTATTTCTTGAGATGCAGGGAAAAAAAAATCAATGCATTTTAAAATTTATATTTTCTCCATTTATTGAATAAATCATCCTGCCAGGAGAGGAAATAGCTATCTCCCTGCTGTGGATATAAAAGAAACAATCATCTTTCTGCTGAACCTCTGGATCTTATGCATGCTATTGTAATAGACTTTGTTACTGCTGAGACATGGAATAAAGCTTTCACCAAAAGTTTATTTTAAATGCACTGGTTTTTGAAGCCTAAAGTAAGTGTTAAAGTAATGAAATGTTTTATATTCAGCTTTAACACTGGACAGTCATGGCAAAAAGGAAATACTGCTGCATTCAGCCAGGTATTTTGTAATTCATATTACTTATGCTAGTCAGGGAGAATAAGAGGTGCAGAGATAGGATAGAGATGTCTATGATTTTCCTAAAAATTTTGGGTTTTGATGATGTTTGTAGAAGCTAATGTGGATTGAAGGTGTTTTTTATTATTATGTTATGTGCAAACTTCATTATTATTAATACTGCAACTTGTTTTGTTAAATATAAATTGTGAAGCTCTAAATCATTTCAGCTTTGCTGTAACTTAGGGCCAGATTCCAAGCTCTGCATAAAGTGCCCATCTTTCTGCTAAATGGGACTGTATCAGCTTTGAGAGGTCCTTAATGTCACGGCAGCTTCTATAAATAGCAGCAGTAGTAGTTTAAACAGATGGAAAATGTCTGCTGTTCCCTGAAAGTTCACAGTAATTTCTTTCATTTATTGACGTGTTTTACCACTTCTTTAGAGAGATGTGCCTCTTCAGTCTGCTTGGCATCTAAAGGGTGTGATGCTGGACAGTTATAAACAAACCTTTGGTTTAAGGGGGCACATTAGGCAGACTGAGAAGTCACTCCCATTGGACCATCTGCTACATAAACACAGAGCTGAGTTGTTGTAGACCTGAGTAGCTGGATTGGTGAAAGCATAACTTATGAAAAATAAAGTATAAACATTTGATTTTATCTGACTCTTACAATTGGGAAAGCAGAGAATTCTGGGAAATGACAGTGCCTGGAGGGGCTGGTACCTCGTAAGGGTTGGAGATTCAATGCAGCCCTCATTTGTATGACTTAGATTTTATTAAAATCAGCAGGCGTTTTACCACTCATAGTCACTACACTATTCCTTGTGATATAAAAGCTCTCAGAAAAGTACAGAGCATTTGTCAAATCTCACCATAAACTGTACATTTCTGTGAGCTTGTTGCAGCACATAGTTTCTTTAGAATTTCAGTCATCCATAGCAAACCAAAGCATGTTATCAAACCTTTTGTCAAATGAGTATGCAGTGATGCACAAAGCATGTATTTTAGATTCTGGATTGTTAGGAGATTATGTAGGCTTACATGGATTAATATGAAAGTAAGCTCTTTCACATCTGTCCAGAAACTAATGTTATTTTTAAGTAACACTTCAGTGTTCTTGTATGTTTTTTGCTAGCAATGCCTTTCCTGCTGTTGCAGATACTTACAATGCAGTCTTTAGAAGACTGCAGCCACTGATTACTAGAAAGTGTGAAAAGAGTTGAGTAAATCAGGTCTAGTAGGAAAAACACAGGTTACAATAATGGATGTATTATGTTAAAGGAAGCAGAAGTTTAGAACTTGACATGCCATTGTTCCTGGAAATATGTAATTTCTGTAGAAAAAAAATTAAAAATACAAAAAAAAAGTCTATCAAAAAGTCCAAGGAAAACCAAGAAGAGAGTCCTAAATGTTTAGGTCCTGTGAGAGGCAAGAGGAGGAACAGGAGAAACCAGCTTGTGAGAGCCATTGGAGCAGAGTTGTCTGCCAGCCCCACGCTGGGTTTGTGGGCTCTGGGCTGAGCATCTGCAGCAGTGTCATGGCCTGCTGTTGGTAGGTGTTGATTTTCTCCTAAGTGGCTGAACCAAACCCCTGCTTGTTAACACACACTCATACCAGGCTTTCTCAGGGCAGACACAGCTTTATTTATAAAGAATCCAGATAGGTGCTGCTCAAGCTGGTCTTACAACATGTCTTTATTAAACAGTAAACTGAACCCTTGGTAGCCAGAATTGCCAGTGTCTGCCAGAAATAATAATCTGAAAAATGGAGATAGCTGCTGCTTTAATAAGTATTATCTTCCAGAAACATTTCCTAGAAACTAAAACAGGAATATCTTTCAGGAGATATTAATTTATGCTGTAAGGTTTCCTGCTGATTTGGTTTATGGCCTCTATCTACAAAACTTAGGTGGTCTTAGATTGTTCAGTGATGCTGATGTCATTAATAATTCACAGATGCTCCTTGGGAAAGTTGCACAGTAGGATAAATCTTCCATGTGTTACTATACTGTTTGTCAATAGGGAATTCCAGGCTTTTTAAAAAAAGTATTTCTCTATTAAAATGAAGATGGGTCAGGAACCCTGATTTTATGATGATGGATGCTGAATGAAGAGCTTTAGAACAGCTAGAGATGTATGTAAGTTATGTGTTGTTACTATTTTTTCTTGAGTTTTTCCCCCCTCATAATTTCTGGATGCATCCCTTTCTTTGGCAGGCTCCCCGAACAGCAAGTAACTGTACTAGGCTGTTGGACATATGCTGTTAAAACTGATTGTCCGTGGCAGTGTTCAGACAATTTATATATTCCCTAAAACTTCTTTTAAAAGGTCTTTTTGTTCACTCTCTGTCTTAAAAGCCAGTTTCAACAAGCATTACTGAGATTTTGATTTACTGTTATGAGTGATGTTTTAAATGTGCTGGCGCTTTCACACGAGGATGAAAAATACTCTTGTGTGTTATGTTTTTTCCAACCCTGCCTGTGATATCAGGTGCAAAAGGCAGACTGTGCTTTTGCTCTACAAAGCTTCTCTGAAATTACCAATGACATTTAGGTATGGATTAATATTTTGTTGATTATTTTTAGGTGAAGTGTTACGAAATACAAAGTCTGAGCATGCAAATCTTACTCAGAGATTTTTCATTCTTATTATCTGTAAAAGTACCTGTCACTCCATAATTTCATTACAGTAAAATAATCAGCAGTTATATACCTGAATGAGATTATAAAATACTAAGAATCTATGAATGCTACAGCTTTTTTAGTAACAGGATTACTAAAATTCTGAGGATTCTATCCATAAGTTGTTCTATAGAAAACAACAGAGGTGCCAAATTTGGGGAATGCTGAAATATTTCAGTGCTGAAATATTTGCATTAGGAAGATGCTAAAGTTTACAAATATTTTGTATTTATTAAGAATCAAGATATATGGGTATATATTCAGATTGGGTATACAGAAAGATAATACTATTAACCAGTCACCAGACAATAGTGCTTCCTCTGTTCTTTTATCCAGAGCTTTGAATTATGCTCTGTCCTGTGATATGGAGTTACAGTCTTGGCCAGCTACCCTGTAACTTCACCATGCCTTTGTCATGTTTGTTAAGTCAGCTCATAGTCTTTTTCAAATACCTTCTGCAGTCTTTGGTAGAGAAGCAAATGCCTTTGTGGTTCAGTGTTTTGTTTTATTTTTTCAGATTTTTGAGTAATGAAATTTCTAATCTGTGTGCATTTAGACAAACTTGAGGACTGATAAAAGTAGGAAATACACCGAAATTCCAGCCCAGCGAGTAGCCTAAACATACAGTCATTTCTGTTGGTGCCTTTTGCTTTATTGTTTAATTCTTCTAAATGCTATGTTGCTCCTAAAATACAAACAGGAAGTTAAAGTTCTGTGTTTATTTTTATAGAATAAATGTATAATGGCTGATTCTCAGCACCTTGACTGACATAATCCTCTCATGCAGTGGGCCAAGTTTGATCCTTGGAACCACTGATTTGCATGACCTACTTATGCACTAGCATGTAGCTAGAGTACAATAGATGTGCTGTGGGGTGACTTTGTGATGACAATATAAGGCTCCAGGTGCCCTCTTTAGACAGAGAGCTTTCCAATTAATACCTTAATACCACATATGGAATAAAAAGAAAGACTTTTTCTCTAACAATGTGTACAAAACCTGATATTTTTAACTGCATACGTGTGCCATAAAATGAAACCTAATTTTGACATAGCTCTGAAGTAAATGACAAGATGATTATATCATTGCAGGTATTGACTAGTGTACATTTAAACAACTTGCAGAGTCCATTCCTCTGAATGTGTTCTACAACAATTCTAGTTGATTTATGTTCCTTTAGATTTAAAAAGAAACTCCCTTCATCTCTTCCTAGTCTGTTTGCAAAAATAGAAGTATACCTAAATATGAAAAAATTAAACCTTTCCAGTAAACATGGCCACGAATCTGCCAGAAGGTACTCTGAGGTAGGACACACATGCATTATGGTTAACCACAATGTTATCAAGTGTTTTTAATCAATATTTTTGTTCTGAGTCACTGTTCCATTAGTGACTTATGTGATATTAACTTAGCTTTTGGGTCAAGGAGCCTGTGCAGACCCTAAAGTTTCCAACAGCTTTCTGAACAATTAATAATCTGTCTGTGCAAACAAGGAATTTTGGCTCTGTGGAGACATGAAATATCATTGCAAGTTTGAAACTAGAAAATAGCAAACAACAATTTTTATATTGAGGTAATCAGGCAAGCCAAGACAGATAAAAGATGTTAAATTCTCCCCATTCCTAATCTTGCTGCACATGAAAGTGTCTCAGCACCACCTTCAACATGTTCAGTCACCCTAGTTGGAAATGTTTTCTTTTCTTGCCTATCATACCCTGATGCAATTTTAATTCTATAGTCAATCCCTTTAAACCTAATATATCAGATTCTGTTTTCTTCAGAAGAAGAATTAGACCTGGATTATGTGCTTAAGCCATTTCCATATGATGGCAGGCAGGGCTCATGGGGTCTGAAGCACTTGGTAGCTTCAGTGCTTTGAATAGTGACTGAAACGACATAACTCTCACAGCACATGGGGAATAAGCAATGTTTGTGCATGGCATATTACTAAATTATTATATAAAGGGAGCTTGAAACTGAGGGTGTAATTGGTGAATGGCAATGCCCATCCTTGGCTGCTGTACAGTGTTTGCTGCCCAGGTGGGAGTTTGAAGCAGGGTTCTGCGTGGGCAGCTCTGAGTTTGTCATTGTTCTGCCATTTGGTTGTTTCATCCAGACATACTGTAGATATGCTGTGCATTCAGAAATTATACCATGTGCACCAAGAATTAAAATTAAATGGTCAAACTTTATATATATGTTTTTTTTTTTTAATTAAACACTTTTCAATTTTCTGGAGCATTTTTTGGTACTCTAGGGGAGGATATATAGTTTGATTTTTCATCAAGATTGTTCTGTAAATGCATAGGTATTTATCTAAATTCAATTTATATTTGTGTTTCAGGATCATTGTCTTGCACTGTCCAAAATACTTAGGCTTTACACTTCAGCTTTGAGCTTACATAGTAGGAGACACAGAGAACACTGTGATTAAGGTTAATTTCATACCTGTCATGAATATTCATAAGTTATGGTCTTGTGCCTTTGCAATACACAGAAAATTATGGAATTAACTAAAGATCCAAGTTCTGTTAGACCATTTTTGTGCTAGTTTTACCAGAATAAAAATAACCATCTGCACAGAATTAAAAACATTCTGTTGCACTTTTATCCATAAAACTGAAAAGGTTGAGGGATGTACGGTTAATACTACATCTAAAATCTGTCTTTGAATGTCAGTGGTGAGATGGTTCAAATTCTCTTTTCCTTTTTCTAAAATTTTTCTCTAAATAGGATTTCTGTTATGTATGTAAGGAAATACTTGGTTTTTCTTGTGTTTAGATTTTGACTTATTTAATGGTGTGATAGAATGCTCATTATTTGCTGAAAATTAACAGCAGTAGTAGTCCTATGCAACTAATTTCACTGTGATATTTGATTTAAGATGAAGTAGAAAAGGAATTAGTAGAAAAGGAATTAGGTGTTCAAGGTGTCGTTAGTATGCTTCCATTGCTTTGCTTCAAATGCTTTATCATATATTGCCAATGCATAATCTCCTTAGCGAAAAAGTTAGTAGTTCAACATATCTTAGCCTGAAAATATTCATCTTGGTGTGATGGATACACCTGGAAGGAATGTCAGCTTGTTTATATGTGAGCTGATGCATAGTTGACTTCTCTTTAACATAATCTTTCTTTACTGTCACTTTACTTGGACCAAAATCAATTTTTTATGGAAACTGTTTTATAACTTGTGTGGAACGAACTTGTGCTTTGATTTGTTTCCTAATAAGATGGTCTTGGTTAGCAACTGTGAAAGCTGCCTTTACCTGGCACATTTTATGGTCCTTTTGTTAAAATTAAAGAGATAAGAAAGGCAAATCCTCAGGGAACTACTAAACATGCAGAGTTTTTTAGATTACTAATGAGAGATGAAGTGGATAAATTTGATCCTTATGTTGTAGTGTCTAAACAAAGAAAATCTCTCATCCACTGATGTTTGTTTGGACATTTTCCCCAGAAGGTGTTTTCATATTTGAAAACTCCAAAACTTTGAATGTATTTTGTACCTTGGCAACCAAAAGATGTGCAGGCACTGTCAGAGAAATGCTGATCCTACATTTCATTATCCTGCCTTTAATGTAGAGGACACAGCTATGCTCTGTTGTATCTTTTATAGAGATATCAGGGTGCTTTTTACAACATGGGAAGAAGAAATAGAAGATTCAGCAGGACAGGAACTTTGTTAGTAGCCAAAACAATAAAATCTGCCCTAGAATTGCCACTTTGGAGCAGAAGTAATTCCAACAAAGACATAAAAAGTACTGTTGAGAAGCTTATATACATTAATAGATATGGATATGGACTAGTCCTTTTTAAGGTGAAGGGTGGGGGGAAAGGGGTAATGCTTCATGACTGCTGCTGGCTGGCAAAATGCTGTATACAAATGAATAGAAAGGAGTAATTGCTGGTTGAAGTGTTGATAGGTGGGTTTGTTTTGTTTGTTTTGTTTTTTTTTGTTTGTTTTTTTACTTCATCTCATCTGTTTCCTAAGTTAATTCTAAATGTAGAACCATTTGAAATCCACTGGTAAGCAGTGTGTATACTTATCCTATTACTCATTAAAAAGGATTGAGTGTACCTCTTGTTTTAAGGTTTGAAAATGTACCCTCTAGGTTCTAAGCCTCCTTTTTTTGTAAATTGAAATTCTGGCATATGAACAGAGATGGTCTTATGTCGTCAACACTGCTCTGGCCACAAGTTCTAAATACAAACTGCCATGAAGAAAACTGACTGTGTCCCAGGCAAAACCTGAACAGTGTCTGAAAGGATGGGACAAAGTCAACAAACAAAGAATTAATCCAAAATAGGTTGCAGTACTAGCCTGACCAGAAGAGATCAAAAGTTCCCATGTGAGCTACCAAGCAGTTGTACATTGCCTGTAAGTGCTTTGGCACAATAAGGGAAGGAACAGACTGGCCATTAGCATGGTGTACTTCAGTGCACCACCCGTGGTTATCTTGGATGAATAGGCAACCTTGACATTTCTGAGAACTGAGCCTATCTATGCTTCTGTCTTGCACATTTCTGCAGTTCTCCTTATAACAGCATTCAGTTCTCGTTTTGTATGGATGGTTGTCAGTATCCTCTGAACTTGTATAAACAAACCAAGGAAATGCAGTTTCTTTCTAGGAGATGTGACACTTGAGTAAAATGAAATTTCACCTCTTTGCTCTGCAATGGAGGCCTCACCATTATACTGAGCTGAAGATCAGTGCACTTTGCCTGGCAAGCTGAAGAGCAATTTCATGCCAGGCCAGAGGCCTTCTGCAGTTATATACATATATAACTGCAATTTTAGTATTGCTCTGCAAGTTGCCACCCTGAAAACTGCATTGGGTTTATTCTTTGATACCTTGATTGCAGTAGATTATTCAGTAGCAGAGAGACCAGACAAAGCCCGAGTAACTTGCCATGCTTGTGGCATCTGGACTGCTGTGTATGACTTTGAGAAGGTACAAAGTGACCTACTGATAATGTTGAACTTCATGGTGCAGAAGTTGGAGAGGGAGAAAACAGGAAGACGTATCCCTCTGACTGATAAATCCTATTTAATCCTTCCAATTTATTTTCCTATCTTTCAAATGGCTATGTGAACATATTGTCAACATTTTCTATTTTTTTCTTTGAACTAATGAAAGTAGTTGGTTTGTTGCATCTCCTGCCTTGAGGATTCTCATCTTTTTCTTTGCCAGATTCTCCAAGTCATTGTTCACACAATTTGCTTTATGTGATTTCTGTTCTGCTCTCACCTTCAAGATGCCATTTAGTTTGAACTTGAACAGGGAATTTTGCTTTTGGTAATGTAAGCTAAGGTTGCTTCAGTTTGTTTCTTTCTTGCCACCTCCCCCCCGCCCTCCAAGGCTTGTATATTTTTGAAATCAGCCTTCTGGAAGAACATGAAACACCACAGACAATCACCATGTAATGAAGTTATTTGTTAGTGAACTACAATTCTGAGGTCAAGTTTTTAGTTAATTAAATACTTGAAAAATACCAAGAACTGTAACAAGCCCTGCTATTTTGAGATTAATTTCCATCTATTTGAATCTCAGCTTTCAGTATTATACAGATTTTTCTGCATTAACAATAAAGTTTAAAAACCAAGAATGAATGAAAAGTGTGTTCTGCTCAGTTAACCAAGGAAAGGTGAAATCTGGTAGTTTAGCACCTGTCTGCAAATCAAAAGTCATGGAATAAATTTTGAAGCTGTGACCTCATAGTGTTGAGTAGCTGGAAATGAAATAATTGCTGCTGTAACTATTTAAATACATTTTCTGTGATCTAATTCTAGAGCTTAAGCTTTAAAGAATCATTTGCATTCCTCCTTTACCATGCCCAGTGCATCCACTTAGACTCATTTTGCCCTTGATTTAAGGTAGGCTAAAGTGGTAGTGCTGTTGCACTGAATCAGGAAGTTAGGACTTGGAATGAGTGATTGATTTGAAACTCAGGAAAATGCTGTTTAGGTTAAAGTCCAGCTCGTGTGAAGCTGGTCCCTGAAGGCACGCACTGGGCTGCAAGTGACACCTTTTGCTGCCATTGAGGGTTCCCTATATTTGTACAAATATTCTACACTTCAGGGTGACAGTATACCCTGAAGTATACTTCAGTATATAGCAAACAGAGCATGTGCACTGGGTTCCACCCTAGGCTGTGCTTTTTTGCACTTTTTACATATTCAGTTGGTGCAGTTTATTTTTGTCACAGAAAATGTATATGCCAAAACTGAAGGGATTTAGAATAGTCCCTTTTAAGGTGAAGGGTAAGAGAAAAGGATAGTACTTACTGCTCCTACTGGCTGGCAAAATGTTGTATGTAAATTAATATATTTTGCCTTTTTCTGTGGACAGATGGTAGTTAAAGGCAATCCTAAAGGTATTTCTTCCCATTATGATTTTTTTAAAGCAGCACAGCAAATTGTCACTTCGTACACTGTTCTAATGGGGCATGATTTTTTACTGCTGGGCTACTGTGCAGCACTAAAACCATGAATTATAGCTCAGTCCTGTATCCTGGTGAATCAATGTTTATAAGTGTCTGCAATTGTACAGATCAGATTTCTGAGTGACCCTGCCTGTGAAGAATAATCATTTCAGGCATCTTAATCTCCCTTCCTTTAGCACAGGTGTCTAAAAATAAAGGCCATGGTCGTGCTTAATTTCATGAAATCCAGCATGCAGCTTAACTTGGCTCACTTCTGTGGATCCATCCAACCACCTCTTCCTCCCAGCTTGCAAAGAAAATATTTTTCCTGAATCAGGTCTGTTGCAGTCCTTCTAAGGATGCTTTCCCGCTCTGAGTGGCTGAAGGGTCTCTGGTTTGTCCTTTGCCATCCTCCTTTTGCTGATATATAAAGAGCTGCTATTTGCTCTGAGAAACAGCTTGATATGCACTTCTGCAGTGACTGGGGACCATTACTGTCCAAATACAGCAGCTGATGTATGCTTTGAAACTGAGGAGCCTTAACACCCACCTTGGCAGGATTGACTCGGCATATTTGAAATTTCAACCTCACTGCTGACCCCTGTATTGTATCAGTTTGGGGGATTGAAATTAAGCCTTAGATCAAACTTGTTTCTGAAATTATATTTATAACAGGAGAAAAAAGCAGAGGAATGAAATTATATTAAAAAAAAGCCTACAAAAAATTCCTGTGAAGGAATGGATTAGGTTGCTAAGTACTCCCCAAGCCTCTGGTTTTTCTATTATGAATAAGAGAGCAATATGAGCAACGGCTGACTTGCTGCCTTCACTTAAAAGTCAGGGCTCAGGCATTAATTTAGAGGACTGAATGCTTTTTTTCACTAGAGCCTTTACAATTCTACCATTCACAGTTAATATTGATACTCTGCAGGGCAGGAAATTGAGCTAGAGGAAGAATACATCAAGGCTCATTCTACTTTTAATAGAATTAGTAGAAATTTAACTGTTGCTTGTAAAAGGAGGATGATTAGGCCAAAAAAGATCCATGTGTTAAATATGAATCCGTAGAATACAGATTTACTCACACCATTTTGAGTATATTTAAAAAAGGTTGCCTCTTACTTTCTAGGGCATTGTCTTGGTTTCAGTCTCTCCATAATTAGTTTCTATTTATGGAACAGATCAAGATAAGTAGCTTGCAGATGTCTAAAAGATACATGTTTTTGCATGTGTTTTCTTGCTTTATCTTTATGTAAATCCTTAATTATTGATGCTTTTTAAAGGACCATGGGAGGTATGCAAACTTAAATTATTTTTCTGTATGGTTAATACCAGCAGTTTAGTTCTTTCATTTGCCAGTACTTCAAACTCTGCCATAGGAAGGAAAAATTGACTTTTATATATTTAAATACACATCAAGATTAAAAGAATTGCAATCTTCATTTTTCAGTCACCTGCATTGTGATAATGGATCTGTAATGTGACAGTTCTATTTTACAAAGTGCTATTACCAGTGTTTGTTTCTATTTTTCATCTTGGAAAAATATTTTATTTCCAACCTAAATTCTTACTGCATATTTTTAAGTTTCCTTATATTATAAACACTTCTGTATCTCAAGAGCTTATGTAGTTTATTGCTTTTGACTCAAAAAAAATTCTTTCAGGCAGTTGTGCTACTGAATTTTTAGTAATATATTGTGTGGAATTAAAAAAAAACTTTTAAATAGTTACTGTCACTCAGATCACAAAGTTCCTGTACAGTGTCTTCTGTATGCTAGTATTGAATATTCTATTCTGTATAAATTCAGTATCAGTTGCAAGACCTTTGTAGTGCAAATAAAATGTAACTATTCCCTTTCAATTTGATGCCCATAATGAAGTGGTAAATGCGTAAATCCAATTATTCAAGGCATGTAGGTATTCAAGGTTCCACATTAGTGTAGAAATGAAAGACACCATGATCACTGAGATATTTATATTTAGTGTGAGCCCTTTGATAGAGTAACAGCAACCTCCATTCTCAACCTTCGATTGACCTTGTGTCCCACACTGCCTTAAAGGTGGCATAATAATGGAAATAGCCTTTGCTTATGGTTTCCTGTAGAGCAAATGGCTTTTAGTAGTAGCTTTTGTATTTCTGCTATGCAAAATTTCCAGAAAATTCCTTTCAGCCTTTATATTTTATCTCCCATTTTGGATTGTAAGGAGAGACGTTCTTAGGTTTTCTTTTCCTGTTAAACACTTACATGTAGTGTAAAGAGTGAAATCCAAATCTGTAATCATTAACAGGCCAAAGAACTGTTGAAGAATAAAAAAAGTCAGTCAACACAGTTTAATAAAACTATATACTCAAATGACATTATATATTAGTGTGCTTTTATACTGCTGGATTATCTATAAAATCTAAGCAATCTATAAATCAAGCAATTATGTAGGTGCTTACCTTTTAAAAGCAACATCAAGTGGAATTGGTGAAAAATCCCCAGGGTGTAATCAATAATTGTTTAAAATGATGAGCCTTTATGGTATTATTTTCCAGTACACCATCTGAAATCAGAAAAAAATTACAGTTGTATGTTTTGTTGAAAAAAATGTTCAAACATATTAACCACAAAATCCATGTCCGTTGCCTTCTACAGAGTAAAAGGAGAGTGATTTATTTTGAAAATGTCTTTTAGCTGGGTAACTAGGTAACTTACACTGTGCTACGTGAAAGAGTTTGGACTGCATTTCATGAAGCTGAATTCCAGTGCAATGAGTGAAGGAAACAGATGGAGTAAGAGAGGACAGATGGGTATCAAAAAAACTACAGCTGCTGTTTTCAGTACCTGTGCATTAACTGCCATAAATCACTTTATTTTCATTTACTGAAACAAGAAAATTATAGATTATTAAGCCAAAGCACTGCAGGTCCCAGAATCTATGTTTGTTGAAAGAACCTATTTGTAGTAGTTAATAAGGGTCCTAAATGAGCTACATCTGATAAAAAGTTTCTGTGGTTAAGAACATCAGCACTAGTCCAGTCATTTTGTTCTGCCAGGAAATTTAAACATCTCTCATCCCGTGGGGGGAGGATTAGTTGGTTATTAGTTACTATGTTGGACACCTTTAATGTTTTCCTTGTGGACAAGAGGTGTGGGATACCAAAGTGATTCAGTGAGTGCTAAGGGACTGCTCTGCCACAAGGCTTCAAGCAGCCTGTGAGGCAGCTGAATCTACAGAGCCCAGAATCAAGGCTAGGAGGGCACTTTCTCTCTCCTGCAGCAGCTTTGAATTGCAAGACATGAGATGGTGGTTGAGAAAATCAGAACACTATTACTATATATATATATATATCTCGATACACCAGCAGCCCTTACCTGCTGCACAGTTGCTCTGTCACACACCTGACCTTGACCTAATTTGATCATCCCTGTGGTTAAACAGGAAGTTCAGCTGAGAGTCAAGTAATTCCTCTCTACCCTCACCCCACCAGTTACTGCCAGCTTGTCACTGATACTGTTGAATTTTTATACGAACACCTGTCCATTAGAGATTGGATGGTGGCCATCCAGGCAATTTGCATTTATTTTAGAATGTCTTGCAATTAGCGGACTCGGAAAATTGTAAAATGCAAATAGAAATCACCCTTGTATTAGAAATATGTGAGAAATTAAGAAATTCAGGTCAGCATGTGTAATTGCTCTCTTTCTTGTTGAATTTATATCAGGGAGTTTTATACCTAGAGGCACTGCATGAATTGTCACTATATTTTGGTGCAGAAATGGCCTGTAAGGAATATCTTGGAATAGGTTTGCTGTGACATTTATATCACAGTTCCTTTTTAATTTTTCTATGTATAGTTTGAATTAAAAATTCACATTAAAAAAAAAATTACTGCTTAGTTTTGTAACTGAAAAAATATTAGGGGTTAGAATCACTACTTTTTGTAACAAAACATAACTGAAATATGGTATTTTCTGATCATATGTAAAAATATTGATTAGGCTTTGGCCCTCAATCTATTTAATGATATTTAAAGCCTAATGTGGTAAACCCTGAAGTTTTTACCTTTGTTAGCTGTTTGTAGATTACCTTTCCTATATTGCCTCATTCAAGGTGAGCATTGTAGTGGCAGCAGTTCCCCATGCTGAGGCTGGGTTACAGTCTTCAGCCATCAACAAACCCTATTTAAAATGCTTCATTTTCTCCCGCTGTTAAACAAATTTCTGTTGGATTGGGAAGTAGCATAGGAATTGGACAGATACTTCAGAAGGGGTGTGATGGGATGAAGAGGATGTAAGATAGTTTGCCTTGGTTTCATAACCGAACTGGAAATCAGCGGCTGATTTCCTTCAATTAGTAAATATTAGCAATTTCCATCCATTGTCAGAATGGCTCTATTTATGCAGATTCAAATATACTAGTTTTTTATTAAATTTTTTGAGTTGGGAATCATAAACACAGTTGTCTGGTTTTTTTTTTTCAGTGAGGCTTCTTACAAAATTCTATCCCTCCATAGTAATTGAGCTGCTTCTGCTTCCCCACCAATCACTCACTTTCTAGTCTTCTTTTCAAATAAGTATGAAATATTTCCTTAAAGCAGGTAGGAGATAAACTGTAAACTATGCAGCTTTTAAGCTGTTGATCCTCAGAGACAGTTTAAAATCTTAACCAGGTTCAAAAGAGTGAGAAACTATTTCTAATTTTTTTTCCATCTGTAATTTAAAGATGGAAAGGAATTATAATTTATTCATTCTAAAAGCATAGAATTGCTTTACAAATTAAACTCAGACTTGTATTTACAATTTACTGCTGTAATTCTTTTGGAAAACAAACATCCTTGCAACACACAAAGTAGTGACTGTTAAATCCCTATAAAGTGTAATGGCCACTAATGAATGTGCCCTAGCAGATAACCCTTCAGCCCATTGAAGTCTGGCAGGAGCATCTTGATACCAGTATAGAAGAGCAGTGTAATTATTTTGGTGTCTAAAGTTAGACTCAAAGAATCCTGGAAAAGAGAAAAGGCCCTGCTGCTGTCAATACTTCTCATCAGTAAGTGTAAGTGATATGCAATTTCATTTATGTATTTGATTTGTATTCAACCCAGGCTGAGATTGCCTTTTCTGAAACTGCCTGATCATTTTGAATTCCCTGGAGGGAATGCTTTTAGAAAAGACAGCAATCTTGCACAATGCTCTTGCTGATGACAAAATCTGAGGCTTCTTGCCTTGACATATAGACCCTAAGGATGTGTATGTACTGCAGAGAGGAGGGCTCTTTGAGAGACCCCCTGGCAGACCTCAGCTATTATGTGCTGAAGACTCTTACCCAAGGACTACAGCTAATCTAAGTTGCAGCAGAGGAAAACTCTCTTAAGTGGTCAAAACTCAAGTGCTTGGTCGTGTTTCTACCCACTAAGACAGATGGTGTGCTGGTTTAAATGTTTCCTGGAGCTCCCATCCTGGTGGGGTTGGTTATGCTGGTCTATACACTTCAGCTTGTCAAGGTTATATAAGGTGGCTGTGAAACAGCTGTGGGGCACACATGGCAAAAGAAATGTCACAATCTTCTGACAAGTACAAATGGGAATAAATGCCCAGTATTCACTGGATTTGGAGCATCAGTCAAGAGTTCAGTATCCAGCACAGTTCCCATACAGGGAATTACTCTTCCCAAAGAATTGTTTCTTCCTGTATTTCTGTCAGGCATTCGACCATCATCACGTAATCCAACAGTTGAAACAAATGAATTCTGTTCACCATATGTATGCAATATGCATGAAGCAGTCTAAGGGACTAGTTAGTAAGTTAATCAAACAGCAGATTCAATTCTGTACATGAAATTAGAAATTTATAGTTAAGCTGTATCAAATTTTGAGATAATGAAAAACCTTTAAAATAATATACTTTAGTCTAGTTCTGCTTTGTTATTTCACTTTCAAGTAAGAATGAAACTTGAATGTCAATATATTTCTTGATGTTTCACACAATTTCTGTTGTATCTCTGGGATTCTCACTATTCTTAGTTACTTATTCCAAAATATTTGAAAAGAAAAAAGGCCCCAGGCAAGCTCTTTTCCTCCTGACACTGATTTTTCTTATTGAGATCACTGAGATTCCAACTTCTTTATGAGGGGAAAGATGGAAGTATCAAGGCTTGAGGCAAGTTTTGAAATTTTTAAGCCATGGCTAAAGCTAGTTTAGATCACTTGGCATGGGCTTGAGTGAATGTAGAGGAGGTGAGAGGAGGTGGTTAGGTTCATATAATGAAAAATAAACTTAGACAAACAGGAATGGGATGAAAATAAGTGTAAATGAAAGTATCAAGACACTTAGACTGAAGACAGAAAAGTGATTATTATAGATAGCATAGCAAAAAAACAAAGGAACACATATGAAAAAAAAACTCAAGTGGAAAAGGGTTGACAAGTTTTCTAAAGATGATACTTCTCTGACGTCTTTTGTTCCAAACTCTGATTCCATGATCCTCTACATTTTTTTTTTTTAATTTCTCACTAAATAGTTGCATGAAAAAATTGCAACAACTAATCAGAAAACATGGAATGTCAAGCTTTTTATGTGAAGAGAGGGAATGTAGGGGCAATATCCAGGAAGATTTTGTAGAACACTGAAGAAGAAATAGGATGGAGAATCTGAAGATATTTTTTTGAATATTTAGCTCTGACAGTCAAATGCTAATAATTTGGAGTGATAGAAACAGGAATCAAAGCACCTTGTTGTCTGTATATTCACCTGTGAATGAGAATTTTTTTAATATCTAGTTCTGAATATTTGACAATACTTTTTTCTGCTTTTAGAAAGCTGTATTAGCAGAATAGTAACTAATTTTGTTTTTCCTTGGATGCTTAAAAAAGTTATATATATAAAATTTCCTACAAATACAAAATACTGGCTACAGACACAAATAAGCAAGTGTTAAGAAAAAAGCTTTTTAAGGAACTTCATTTTCTGATGATGAATGGTCTGCCAAATAGCTATCATGGTACCTCCCCCTACTTAGCAATAGGAGAGGGATGTATAACTAAATATCTCATCAGAATGATGAAAATCATGTTTAAGGCACATTCATTTTCCCCAGCCTTTTTTTCCCTACAGACATCCAGCTTGCTAGGGATCATCACTTCAAAGGATGATGCCTAGTCTGTGACTTGTTTTGTGCTAGTTGTCTTTCACTGATATTTGTGTGACCTTATTCCCTTGACTCCATTCAAAAGGAAAGGTGGAAGATCATGGGCCATTGCATGCCCTTGCATTGGAAGTAGGTTCCGATGCTTGGTTTTTGCCATGCATTTTCTCAAGCCGGAATTGTTCAGTAAACTTCAGCAGTAATATTTTAAAGTAAGAATAAACCAGTTATGACCACTATGATAGCTGATATTCTTGAGGACTGATGAACTGTTGATGAAGATTTAAAATCTGGCAGTTATGCTTAAGACTTTTAGAATGAAATGTTTTGTTGTCTCTACTTTCTGTAGCTGTTTCTGTAAACCTAGTATTGAATCTCAAGTGTTGGTTTGTTCTGATGGTGTTTCCATTTGGAAATGTCAAGTATTTCAGGAGAAATTTTATTCCTAGAAGATCTTGAATTGCAGCCTTTTTAAGCAAATATTTTTCTTGTGAAGCTGAATGGAATTCTAAATATATTCCATTCTAAGCTTTATACCTTTTCTTGAAAGCTTCTATTAGAATATGGGGTTCAGAGTTAGGAAAGAACCCCGACATCTTAAATTAATCTAAACTAATATAATAGACTTATCGTGTGTGTCTATCTTTACATGACAATGTAAGTCTAATAAATGCAGCCATAAATATCCATTTCTCTTGTAATGACTGTTACATGTTGTAGGTAGGACATCTGTATGCTGCCTGAGATGAAGTGGTTGCTCTTTCATTGAGTAGCAGCAGCAGAATTTTGACTGCTTTTCAAATAGGTGTTCATTGCAAAGTTCATGCCATCCTCACTAAACTGAAGCTCTTCTGTGTTTAGGTGAAATAATGACCAAGATCTAGTCCTGCAGCCTACAATTATTTGAGTTATTTTTGCTTTGTGCTGAAGTTCTCAAAAATTTATCACCGGCCAGGGACTTAAAACTGGCTTTTGGTGTTTGTTGAGCACTGTAATTCCATGCCAGCTTGACTTACAGTTATGTTTCTGACATCTTGCTAAGTTTCTATCTGTTTTATACTCAGTGACAAAGGCTGAGTATATTTTAAACAGAGACTTACTGTAATATTTTAGAGTCTTAATGAGACTTTTGGCCAGTCTGATCTACAGTTTCATCTTTTCTTAATGCATTTCCATTTTTCCTATATTGCCTACTGAATTTAGAGGAGGCTTCACTTCATGAAGTGTCTGCTTTTGTTACAGTCATTTTACACTTCTCTCATCATTATTGCATGAGATTTGTATTGAGTATATAATTTAGCTTGCCTCTTGCTCTGTGTTCAATCAAAACATGAATCTTCTGCCATAACACTTTCGTAAAAAAAGAAAAAAGCACTTAAACAGGATAAGGGTGTTTCAGCATGGTGTGCCAATGTGAAACATCATTCTTGTGTATGCAGGTTTGAATCCCCTAAAGCTTGGCAGTGTCTTAGATTTGTTAAATGGCTGATGAGTTTTTGGTTGTTTATGTGAAGGGTTTCAGGACTTCTGCCTGCAGTTCATAACACACAACACTTCTGGCACTGCTGAGACCCTTTTTGCGCTGGCTGGAAGTCCCAAGGCACAACGGACAGGGAGTCAAAATTGCTGCAAAAGACGTGAAATCCTGGCTATGCTGACTTCAGTGGGAGTTTTGCCATAGCTGGCAGTGGGCCAAAGCTCTAACCCACTAGTCCTCCCTTGTTGATAATCCTAGGGTGTGCCCTAGGGAGGCTTTTGCTTTGTTGCTGCCACCCAGCCTGTGTTTGTGCAGAGGAGATGTAAGTCTCTTACGGTGTCACACTGTGTCTTTCACAATCACAGCACTTCTGGGAATGAAACTGGGACAGAAGAGAGAGAGAACCTTTAGTGTGGACACATGCTGTCCTATTGCTTGTGTCCCGAGTCATTCCCAGGGACATGGATCAAGCACTCTGACCTGAGCAAGATCAGCTTCTTGAGACTGCAGAGGAGGGAGACTGAATGACTGCAGCCAGTGTCTCCCAGTCCCTGCTTGTGTGTTTGCACCCGATCCCTTTAGCAACGCTTTTGGTACATGAAGCAACAGTACCTTGATTAATTCAGTCCTACTTAGCCCGTGCAGACTGAGTTATCCATGTAAATGTGATCTAGTGAGCTATTCTGAGACGCTTCATAAATTTTTATGTTAAATGACAGCAGCAAATGGGAAGTGTTTCATACTTTTTTAGTTATGAGGAAGGTATGTGATGCAAATATCAGAATTTGTATCTAATCGATGCTGATTGAAAGGGGAAATGGTCTCCAGCTGCGCTGGGGGAGGGTTAGATTGGATATGAGGGAAAAATTCTTCACTGAAAGGGTTATCAAGCACTGGAACAGGCTGTCCACTTATGTTGCCATCCATGAAAATATGTAAAACATGTAGATGTGGCACTTAAGGACAAGGTTTAGTGGTGGACTTGGCTGTGATAGGTTGATGGTTAGACTTGATGTCTTAAAGTCTTGCATTTTTTAATGATTCTATAAGAAGAAAACCAGCTAAAAATAACTCCTTGCCCTTTGGGAAAATACTCTCGAGTTGTCTGTTTTCCAAAAGTATTTTTATTCTCTTATGCATCCTGTCTAAAACATCATTTTGCTGCTTTGTGAAATAGTCAGCGACTTTGAAAATTCAGAATCATATAGAGTTGTAAATAATGCTCATCTTTTCAAGTACAAAATAATAAACTATTACTTCACAGTGCTGGAAGTAAAAACAATCTTTGCTATGTGTTACTGTCTTAAGTCTTCATTTTTAAAAAAAAATTAGATAAGTAATTAAAATCATTTTGGGGGGTTTTGAAGAGTTGGTTCTTGCTGCCTATCTTTATATATCTCAAGTATATGAAAAGAAATTACTAGTGCTGCTTCTGTGGTACCAGAAATTAAATTCAAAGTGTGTTTACACCACTAACAGTTATTAACTTCATATTGAAGGTGGAACTCAGTATTTTTATCTGTAATAAACTGAGAAAGCTTGTTAACTTCAAGGCATTGCTACAGTGGTTTTTCCCATATGAATGAGAATGTATAGGCACAATAGATGTACCCATTATGCTTATACATGCCTTGTGATAATTTTACAAAAAAATGAAATAAACAAGTAATTTTGCTATAATTAACGTCACAGAAAATTACTGCATTTATTCTTACTTCAGTCTTCACAGAGCTGATTTCCTTATTACATAGGTGGTGGCAACCCAAAGAGCGCTTGCATGTTGGATAATCATAATTTTGGGGTCAGCATATGAGATACTATTTTAGCTAAGCATTATTCTACATTTGGTTCTCAATTGGTCCTTTCAACTGCTCTTGAATATTTGAATCCTTACAACATTCAATTCCTTCATAGAATTCAAGTATTAGTGAAGTAGATAAAATATTTTTGCATCATACAGAGCAATTAAGAGTGTACAAACACGAAAGATGTATTCTGAGATAATGTTTCTGGATTCTGATATATTTAGGGTGTATTTTGAGAGCAGATTTTAACTGATGCTTCTTCTGCACTTCACAGGAAGTTCTGTTTGCATTTTATCTTTTGTGTAATTTAATAAAAAAGGTTGTTCTTTGAGACTACATCCTTCCAGGAAATAGTTTCTGCTTAGGGTAAGACCTCTTTCTTGGATATGCCCATGTGGCTTTTACTGTTATGTATTTTCTAGTCTTGCACTTCCCCCCCCCCCC
>VZTB01001921.1:509276-532043 GCA_013397245.1 Thryothorus ludovicianus
GTCTTAGCACCTTACATTGTATAATGACACTTTAAATCTCATTAGCAAGACACTGGGTATTTCTTTGCTGGATATTAATTGCCTTTTTATTGTGATGACCAGAGGATAAAGCAGTTCCTATTCCACTGTAATTTAACTCATTCTACTTCTCTCTTCACGTGAATTCTGATTTTACATGCCTACACCTTGAGCTCTCTGCATCAATTTAATTTTTGTATGACAAAGCGCTGTACACTTCTGTGCAGGTCTAGAAATAAAAAGCAATAAGCTGACATCTTTCACCTGTATCAAATGTATTTCATACCCTTTTTTTCTGGTATACTTGTTATTAAACTTCCATCTCTTTATATATGTTGCCTGTCTGCATTTCCTATGTCCCTCTGCCCCATTTCTGTCAATTGACAGAATTTTCAGCTGCAGATGAAGTGTAATACCTCTTCTATCTCAGTGCTGATGGGTTCACACATGCATTGCAGACAATTTCTCTGCTATGGTATATAAAATAAACTGTCTACAGCCACATATTTGCTTTCACACATGCACTGTACTGCTTCTTTCAAACAATATATATATATATGGCAATAAAGTTGAGGATCTGACTAAAATCTGTCTCTGAAATGAAGACGAGACTAAAAACCCAGAAAACAATGGTAGACTGAGATCACTGTCAACTCAAAGCTCTCAATAACCTAATCAGGCCCCTTACCAGCAGTAGCTGAGATATTTTAAGTATTCATGTTACACTTGTACATGGAAATAATCCTATGTTTATAAAATTCATGTAGTCTTTTTTAAATACTGAACTACAGAGGTCCCTTGCATGGCACTGGTCTCCCAGGAGTTACAGAGAAGTAAGGAAAGGATACTTTGGGTGTCAGTGGAAATAAAAGATGCATTTCAGTTTGAATTCTATTCTCATTTAGCAATATATATAAGTAAAGATGTGTCTCTGGGTTGTTACAAGATGTAAATGTGTCAATATTAAAGAGTTTATATCATAGGAGAGGATGGAGAAAAAGACAACAAATTCTCACTGGCAAGGTAAATTTATGTGTCCTCAAGTGGTAGCAATCAGATGTTTGGGGGTACTAGATCACTTCTTGTGTATTTGTCCTTTTTTATTTCCTTTTTCAAATGTTAGGCAAAATCCTATTAAGTTGGAGGCAAGAATAGTTCAGGTGCAGAATCACTCTCTAATTGCAAACATCACTGTGGCTGCTTTTGGTATCAGTTGAGTTCATGCCATTCAGTATCACCAATGGAGGCAATAACAGTATTGCAGAGCCTGGCAGCATACAGTCTGTTGAACAGTATCAGTGTATGCAGTGCTCAGGTTTATTCTCAGAAACATCTATCTGAGGGTTCTGATTCTTTAGATTCATCTGTGATATTACAGTCTCATGGGCACTACCACACAAACTTCTAATTTGTAGAACTGAAATGTTAGATCATAATTTAAACAAAGAGAAACCACACAACCTTGCTCACCTTAGTTTAGGGTCTGCTTTTGCTTTAATACTTCAGTACTTGGATGACTAAATTTGTGTGTGTCTTTGAGATATAGCATTTCCTGTAGGCTTGTTTTGTGTAACATGCTGTATCATAATTGTTATTCTTAGTGGGTTTTTTGCTTCCTATTTTTCGGAAGCTGTTTGAATGCCAGATAGAAGCAATCATCTGTCAGATAATAGATAGGAATATGGGTTTGTAACTAAATGTAGCCATAGTACATGCACTTAAATACTAATTAAACCACACTGACTCTGAGGTCATAATCTGAGGGATTTTTCTACACTCAAATCATGAACAGATCTTGTCAATATAAAATTCATTTCACTCCTAATTTTTGTCTTGCATGGGAAATAACTAAGTAGTCCTTATTCAAAAGAGAATTTCTGTCTCAAAATTCTTACAACATAAACAAGCTTTTACAAAAATTTGATTCTCCACCGTTGGAATAGTATTTTAAATTGTTCTTGTGTTAGTTTGCAAAGTGTTTCATTAGTTTTATGAGGAGTTTTGTAATAAATGTATGTTAGCTCTAAGGCAGGAAACAAGGCTATATTTACAGTTCCCAGAACTTCTCATTGTAACTGTTTTCATTCAGTTGCTAAGAGCTTGGCCAAACTTTTAAAGTATTTGGGCTAAAATGTGTTGTATTATGATACAGACTTTAATTATGTGAGAGCACACTATTCTTCTCCAACTCTTTCCCTGCCTGCCTCGTTCAGGTCACAAGATGAATAGTACTGATTTAACAGACACTTTGCAAATATGTCATTTAAAGATGTGCTTCATTTGGTTTGTGGCCCCCTGGCTCACTGCAGCATTCAAATCTTTCTCTGAACATGACACTGTTGATTTTCTCATAAGACTAATGGCCTCCATCAAAACTACAAATATTAGTGTCTACATTTTATAATACTCTTGTGGAATGAATGTTTACTATTATTTCTGTTTTATAGCATGGTTCTATGGCACAGCAATATATCCTCAAAGCACAGACCAGTTTGAGTGACTAATGTGAAATACTCGTTCTCTAATTTCTCAAACAAGACAATTTTTAATATTTGTCTAGACCTGGAGTTTTTAATACTAGCAATTCAATTCACTTAACTTGTACCTATGAATTCTTAAAACTTCTGCAAAGCTAAGCCCTTTTGTGCTAGACTCTGTGCTCAGAATACACAGCAGTTTTGATTGCAGTGGCAGGAAGCAGTGGCAAAACTCAAAGAAATTCACTTTTCCGCTGTGCTTTCTTTAGCATAAGACCTAGACCTTCTTTCATTTCTGTAACAAAGGAAGTGAGATTACAAACATCAAGGTCATTCTCTACACAGCTGGCTTTTATCCTCTGAATCTCATCTTTTCTGTGCACTGCAGCAACAAGATTTTTCTTTTTAAAGTATAAAGTGCTGACTCTTGATATTTCACAGATAAGAGGGAGTCAGCAAGACATGTTTAATTTTCTATCTTATGCCCATAGAAGAAGCCATTTTATTTAAGTAATACAGAAATATTTCTCATAATCTTTGTTCTGGAGTTTAGCTTAAAACCCCCATTGGCATTTTTACTCCAGTCACTTGCAAAATGCTCATGCTTGGGATCTACATGAAGAGCAGCCCATGACATTTTCTATTTTAAAGTTATATCAATATTTCAGGTCCACATTGAGATACACTGGAGTGACCTAATGACCTAATTCAGAAATCTTACCTGATTAGATCTTCAACACAGCTTTACTAAAAAAGTGATAGAAGCTGGAAGTTTCTGAGAAAATTGAAAAACAATTTTTTTCCCCCTGTTCTCATGAAAGCAGCCTACTTTTGAAAATTTTGAAATAAAGAATCAAGAGCTTCTTTTACAAGGTGGAAAAGTGGGCAAGCCCCTGCTCCGGGGCTAAAAATCTGGATATGAAGGGGGACTCTGCTGCTAAGGCTGTTTAAGCACCCATGACCATCTGGTCCTGCCATAATGTGGCAAAGGACAGCTCTCCCAGCTGTATTGTTGGAATGTATGCTATACTGACATGGGCATGCTAACTTGGGAAAACAAGTTTTTTCTGGAGAGTTATTTTTAACCTCGATCATGACATAGTTTATAGCAGAATTTCACAGGCATTTGCAGTGCTTCAAAGCAAAGGCAGGAACTTCTTAAGCCAGCTTTTCTCAGAAGTCCATTGAATGTGGAATTATGAATTAAGCATGGCAGTATGACACCTAATTATCATCCTAAATCCTGTCTTTTTGTGTGGTTAGTTACAATTGATGCCAGTTCAGGTCAGGATTAACATTTTGTCTTCTCCAAACCCACTTAGATGGAATCTGTATTTATGGCAGCAAAACTGAGCTATCTTGCTCAGCTTTTATGTATAAAATGGAAAAGGATGGAGAACAGATATTGAATAAATCCATAGGCAGAATGCTGCTGCTGCTTGGTTTATTTTTCTGAACAGAACAGTTGTCGGTGTATGTTAAGGGACATAAAACCAGATGCACAAGGTAGTATATTAGTCTAAATTAAGCTTCAGAGAAATGAATATCAAGAACAAAATGAAGAATTTTTATGCCTTGTCATTGGAACAATATGAATATGTGGTCAGCTGTGATCCAACTGAAAACAAATCTGATCCATGAGATGAAAATGAGAAAATCAGTTTTGTGTGTGTTTTGATTTTTGGGAATCTTTATAATTTTCATGCAGTTCATCTTAAGTTGTCCCACAAGACCTGGCTGCACTGTATGCTTCATTGTGATCTGCAATGCAGCAAGGCATGGCCATGGTCATGAACAGAATATTTGGCACTCTGTGAGTAAACTGAGCCCTACGTCCTTAGAATCTGGCATTTTGATATTAATATCAAAATGGTGGGCAAGTGGGTGGGTGAAAAGACTTCAGTTACCTTTTTTTTTAGGAAATAATCAGTTCTTTTGGGAAATCTCAGTGGCTAATCTGTTTTGTTCATTTGTATCTGATGTGGCTTTTTCCATCTTCTATGCCTGATGCATCTCTAGGTCACCAGGGAAAGGGACTGCAGTAAACAACTACAAAGGTTGTTCTTAACAATGACTGTCAGTAGGAAGCCAACGTTGGAGAGCCTACATGTGTTAGGCAGAATGAGCAGTGTGGAAAGATGACTGGTTATAAAATTACAGGAAACTGAAAAGTTATATTCCCATCCTAATAGAAGTTATAACAGTATGGAAATTATAGGGTAAAATACTACTCCACAATGATTCCCCACACCCACAGTGTGCAACCACAGCATCTGCTAAAGGGGATGATTTGGAGGGTGGAGCAGAGGGGGCTCTGTGACCAGGCTCTGTTGGAATCTTTGCAGGGAGGGGAACTCGATGGTGCTTTGCAGCTGAGAAGCCACATAGCACCTGCCAAGCAGGGGAGAGAGGATTTCCTGCTGCTGAGCCAACAGCTGTGGTGAAATCCCTCTCCTTTGATGAACTTCATTCATTATAGCCTAATTGTGATATCAACACATCCCCAAGTGCTCCCAAGGTACAACAATTTTTACACCAATAAGTAAAAAAAGATATGTATGTCTGAAGTCCCTCAAGCACTGCCTAAACACCAAGAAATTGTATCAAAGTAAGCCAAGAATGGGGAAGAAGTTAGGGAAGACTCCAACACACTGAGTCTGTTTTCTCACCAACACATGTGCCTATTGTGTAAGAACCATGCTCTGTATGTGCTAAGTATTTCTGTTGGGGATTAGAGCTTGTCTGTATATTTCTTTGGATATGTGTTTGCAGTCAAATATTATCACTGAGAATCCTGGAACTTTAACCTGTCACAATTTTTATTAATAAGGGGTGTGATTTTGTCAGCTGCAGGTGCGAGTCCTTCACAGGCATTGTCAGTCTTTGGCAGGGGGTAAGATACTCAAATAAAGAGGAACACTCACTAAGGGGTCATGAAGTGGAAAGAGCTGCTGAAGGATTTTCCTTGTGGTGCAGGTGGGACCCTGAATAAGTCATTCAAGCCACCCTCCAATCCAGCAGGACTGCTCAGTGAAGGGTCTCCCTATGGGGACAGTGGCAGACTGGCTGGGCACAATGATCTCAGCTTTCCTGGGGTGCTGACAGGCAAATACGAAGACTGGAGTAAAGGAAAGGGTAAAAGAAAATTCCCCCTTTCATGTGATAATGATGCTATAATCTGCATTTTATGACAGCTAAATAGAGATGGTAGTACCAAAAAATAAGCCAGCAAATAATACTGAACTGCACCCTGAGGCAACTGTTTTACTAACAGTGTCTTTTAAACTATAATTCAGAATTTCTGCTATTTTTCAATTTTATGTAGCTACTTAGTTTTGTAAAACTTGACTGTTTTGTTTTATATTTATCCATTATCATTTTTTGTATTAATTTAACCATACCCTTCATAAATCATAGAATAGTTCAGGTTAAAAGGGACTCTAATTTTAACCCACCCTATATGTATGTAGATTAAAAACATTAAAAGTAAGCTTCCTTGCTCATTTAGATAAACCCATTACTGAAGGTGAAAGAGAGGGAGAACCCTAATTACTCTTCCTCAGTAACAACTTTCATGAAACTGCCTGAGGACTCTAATCAAATAAAGAGATTTTGTCCTGCTAAGCAGCTATCAGTAAGAAGGTTCTAAACTAATATTAAATGTCTTTCAGCAAAATATTATCTACACTGAATAAGAATTTTTATTTTCTGTACAAGATTGTAATAAGTATTTCTCTAGAAGTAATCCTTCAGCAGTGTTTGGAATTATTCAATAGATTGCCAAAAGGAAAAGGAAATAATTTAGACAATGTAGAGTTGCAAGGTGACACACAATTATAGACCTGCAGCAGTGTCAGCCAGTTAGGTATTATTAATTTTGGTTAACTTCATAGAGCTTGCTTTAAAGCTCAGGAAAGAAGACTGCAAAAGTGAAAAGATATAACTGGTTGCAATACTGTATTTATAACCCAAGGAAGAATAACTCTGTCCTGGAAGATTAGAGTCCCAAATGTCTGAGATTCATAATAAACAAAATACTACTCTTCNTACACATTAATTCTGTGTGTATTCTTCACCAGCAATTGGAAGTAAGATTGGTAGAATTTTCTTTCTATAATCAGTGTCACTTATCTGCATCTCTATGGCAGTACTATTGCAGGCTTACGGAAAGGTTTTTGAAGAACTGCTGACAGATAGAGATTGTCCTGATGAACCTATCCTGGCAACACAGAGAAAAACACACCCCAAGGATGTTCAATTCACTGGACCACTAGAATTTATTTCTAAAGTAGCAGTTTTCCCTGATAACTCCTATATTTCTAAAAGGAACCATCAGTAGGAACAAAGGGAAAAATCCCAGGATATGTGTTTTGCTTTCAGTATTTTATCTCCACTGCCTGATGACCTGAAGTGGTCAGCAAATGCACCTAAAGAAGTCCAAGCTAACAGACCATCAGGTGATATAAGGTCTGACATCTTGTGACCTAATAGCTGTATTTGTACTAGAAATAATTGTGGTTATTTTTCTTTTAAAGAATAACCATATTGAAGTACTTTAAAAATTTTTCTTGATCTTACACTGGCACTCACTAAAGCTTTCTTTTTTACTTAAACAGTGAAAGTGATGTGGTATGAACATTAAATCCAATGACAGTGCAATCTCAAGTGAAGTTGCTGTGGTGGTACCTTGCTATTGCTCAGGAGCTGACATCAAAATTGAGTTAAGGACACCTATGTTAGACAAAAGCTTCCTTAATGAGGCTGTAAAAATTTTGAATTTTCAGAAATTGCAGCAAAGTGCATGGAATAGTTTATAACATAGCTTTCACTAGCAGCATGTAGTTTCTTAACTGTGGCAAGCTCAGTGACATGACATGTGTTACAGTTTCCTGTGGGATGCTGTGTGTGCTGTTGTCTGTGGCTTCATCCACACCAAAATAACACGTAAGAAAGGGAAAAATCTCAGCTCCTAACCTGGAAGGAAAAATACCCAAAAATTGTCTACATGTAATATTCCTCTGAAGAGATAATAAGTAATGTCACCAGTGCATACATTTCCAGCTGGAAAAAAGCATTAACTGTTATGAGATGTGAGGAGTGATGGTACTAGAATAATTATTCATGTATTGGGGGAGAGATAATGGCTACATAATAAGTAAAATGTGTAAGATTAATACAAAAATATCTCCAAATATTTTTACAAAAGAAAAACCGAACAACTTTTCATTCCTGTTTTTTTCTTCCCATTAAAATGTGTTCAAATTACAGTATTTTCCCACTGTTCTGGATCAGTGTTGTGCTTCAAATACTTTTTCTTTCTAAACCACTTTTCCCACTGCACCATTCCCATTTTTTAAATAAGATAACTAACACAAAGATCAAAGCAAACTGGTAAGAGAATGTAACTAGCAATTCTATGAGAAAATGTGAGATCTTTCCTGGAAAGGAAGATATGGCTAAGTTGTCTTAGTATCCACTAGTGGAAATGAAGCAAAATTTTTAAAAATTGTTTTTCCTTTGTACATTTAAAAAAAGTTGTTTCTGAAAGAGAAAAATTTTGAATGGTTTCTTTAAAATCCAGTGGAATTATTAATTCTAGCAATCACTGAATTTTGAATCAGATCATTGCTAATATTAATCATATTACTGCCTTTGAGCACAGATTAAATTAACCATCAAGGGCAGAGTAAAATCCAGTGTAAAATTCATCCCTCTGCAGAAGGGTTTTTGTGAGTTTGTGTGTCATTTTGATATTATTTCAGTTCTAATTAGGCTACAATCCTGAGCAGTAATTTGCTGTGTGTTGCTAGGTGACTGCATGCAGTCAGGCAAATATTTTACCGCTCTCAAATTTGTAAAGGAGCTCTGGAACACTACTGCCTTTAAACAATGGCAGGACTTTTGTATTCATTGCATGTCTCTCAATACCTGGTGTTTACCTCTAAGTCCCAGCTGCTAAATGAGGGGTTTCAAAGAATTGTTGGGTCCTTCAGACTGCAAGAAGTCTGAAGACATGAGCAAATGTATGCGAAATCTCAAAAGTCTGTAAAAAAAACAGAAAACCAAACTTAAAAAGGCTTTAAATTCTTGGCATGTGATGGGAATCTCTACAAATACTTGGAGATCAGTTATGTGAAATTTCTGGGGCTCCGGAACACGTGTGCAATGTGTAAACTGTACACGTTAAGTTTGTGTATTTCCCTTTTCCTCTTCTCCTTCCCAGTAAAACCCTAGCAGTTTTAGAGTCCCCCTGCAATGATGTAGCAATTAAAAAAGTGATTGCCATATTGCTTCAAGCAGTGCTCGGAATACTTGGAAAAACTGGGTACAAGAAATATGCAAAAAAGACCATCAATTTTGCTACTGTGATGTTCCTTATTTTGACTAGGAAGAGAATAGGATCTTCTAGTTTGGTCATTTTTGCTGGTCTGTAATAATATTTTAAAATTCAGTTGATTCATGCTGTTTGCTTTTGATGAATGTTTTAGCAAAGAAACTTTACAGGAGTGTTCATGGAAGAATACAATTAAAGTTCATACTTGAGAGGAGGGTATTTGGAGAACTCATACTGGTTATAAGAATAATGTTCAGGCAAACACTGAACAAAGTCTAATACATGGCTTAATTAGTTTCACAGACTAAATTTTGAATAATAAACATTCACAATGGGATTGAGCTACAAAAGAGGAACTGTTTGCAGAATTTATTCAGCAAACAGTTGTAATGAATAATAAATATGAGAAAATTGTGATCCACTCCTAGACATTTCATTAGTAAGTAAAAAAGACAAAAAATTCTGAAGTAAATTATGAATGGCAAGTAAATTATTAATCATTTCCACAAATCTACTGTTGAGATCATGCGCTGACTTTGAATAAGCGTAGGTATTTGATTTCTTCTCAGTGGTTTCGTGTTATTTTAATATGACAGCTTCTGAGTTCAAAATGCAGATGCTGCTCACAAGGGTAATAAACTCTAGTAAATCTTAAAGCCTAAGCGCCATGTTGTTCTAAAGGCGTTTATCTAAAATAAATGAAAGGGTGTGTTTGTCTTCAGGCATATGAAAGTGCTGCTTGGCTGTGCTGGACTATTTCTGTACCTGAAGGTGAGCATATCCCCAGGTGTGTGCTGACCCCTGGGCTGGACTGCACGCGGGTAGCTGGGACAGGCTGGGTGGTCACAGTTCTGGTTTTGAAGTAGCACATAAAGTGAGGTACCAGTTTCTGGCAGTAACAGCTGCGTGTTTCACTGTGCTTTAACAAGAGGATTTTACAGCTCCCATCCTCACAGAATCTCACAATAGTTGAAGTTGGAAGGGATGTCTGGAGCTCATCTAGTCCAGCCTCAGGGCCACCTAGAGCTGTTTGCCCTGACCACATCCAGACTGGTTTTAGCTGTTTCCAAGGATGGAAAGTAGCAGCTGGGCTTGCATGCCAAAGGGGTGAATGCTGCTGCTGGATTACCATCCTTGGTGGATCCCCAACCATCATAAGGGGTTATCCCACTGAAACACTACAGAGTGAATATGGTGATATTTATTGGTTGAAGATCATTCAAGAGAAAGTGGAACTTTAGTGTTATAGGCAATTTCTTTAGGCTTTCTTGGCTTTTAATTAGTTATCTGTAAATGGAATTGAGTGCACGCCTCTGGTGCAAAGATTTCTCATTAAAAAAATTTTTGTGAGAAATCATTCTGAAAATTAGGAATATATATAAATATTTATTACACTAAAACACACTTTTAAGCAGAACAGTGGAAGAATTCTATTACTTGAGTCACATACTGCACATAAATAAAGAAAAAGGATGTTTTTTCCCACGGCAACGTTTATCAGTAAAAATTATTTCTAAAATGTCTTACTGGAATAAACTATTCAGGAATTGGAGTTCTACAAAAACGAATAAATAGTAAAATAACATTCGGTGGGAAATACACAGGAATTACAGTTTGTCAATCCATAAATTCTTCTGATTATCAATAACAGGTAGATTTTTGTGCTTTTCTCACATTTTTATATGCAATAAAGCCAAAATGCAGTTTTGAGATGAGATGACTGTATTGCTTTCAGCTTCAGTTTGTATACCATTGAGAGTAAAATGTGTTATTAACCATTCATCTATATCACACATTTAGAGAGAATGATGAGTGATAGTTTGCCACATGTCCTTGAGAACAACTTTTTTTCAACTTCCAGAAGCATTTAGTGCATTCCAGTTCTTGAAAAGCTTTTTGAAAGGTTTACTTTGTTATGCTTTTTATATCTTCTTATTTTAAAGGTAGTTTAGATTTCTAGATTAATGTGTTCCATGTCTAAGCTTTGGATTTCATGTCTCTATAGTATTTAAGAAGAAAATAGCAGTATTACTTGAGATCTTACTGCGCATTCTTACTGCTGTTATGCCTGTGAACGTTATGCTTGAGTATAATGAATTTGGTGTTTAATAGGAAGGGTACATGTAGTTACCAGTGAATTAGAATTCTGTCCCTGAAAAAACCGTTCCATTATTTTTCATCTCTTGCAATGGACTGTGATCAAAATTCCTTTCTTTTAATGGAAAATCTTGTGCATGAAAACCTAGTACATTTAATGTTCATTAGAGGACCAAGTTCTGAAATATACATAGAATGCATGAAAAGGTAACTGCAAACTCTTTGCATTTAAGCATATATGACCAGAAAAGAAAAAAAGGGCTTCAATTTAATTCCTGGACCCACTCCACTCAGGAGCATGAAAAGCAATCATCTCTTTTGGCTGCAACAAAGAATGAGATAAAAGCTTTTCAGTTCTGTGTAACAGAAACTGATGTCTCGAGTGCCTGGCAAGTTTTCCCTTCTTATCTGCTAATTCCCAAATGCTGATCTTTTCACTGTTGAGCTATAATGTTCTTACACAGAACAGAAAGAAGTTGGATGAACTTAACACCATTTTTGCCTCAGTCCTCAACTATATCTGTGGGTGGTTTTTTTAGAAAAATCATAAGGTAACATCTTAAATTTCCGGCACTGATCTTGGCAATTAGAGAACTGTTTGTTTATGCTTTGAGACAATCATCCTTGCTTCTGAATAAATGGAACATTTTACCCACCTTTGCAGATAACAGTAAGCATTACTTAAGACCAGGTGTAATACAGTTTCCCATAGAGAAGACCAAAATGCCAAGTTATATTGAATTGTAAAAGTTATAGAAAAACTGTATGATTTATTAATTTTAGATATCAGTAATTACCTATGTTTCTGTTATTATGTTTCTGTTCATAAGATCCTAATAGCAGTTATTTGCCAAGTGAAATGGTGATGCTGCTCCCAATGTTATTTATCCATTTTAGCCAATGAAACTGTAATAATATATGATGATTTTGAGTTTAGAAAAGGTTTCCAGTGACCTAATTTGCCTTAAATCTAGCCTGATGGATATGTCAGAAATCAATGAAGAACTTCTTTAATTTTGGAAATATTATACATTGGGCATTTTTAATTGCAATGTAGTGACTTTAAAGTTATTCAGTCTTATGCTTGATATGCTGTGTGAAGAGATGGTAAATGGAACACCTGCATGTTTCTGTCTGGGCTGATTTCTGTTTTAGCCTTCTGCAAGTTGCTGGCTAAGTGGATAAATGTGCTGACAGAAAACCAGGGAAACTTCCTTGTGAGAAGCTGGTTCTCTTAGCTTCCACTGAAGCTTCCACTGAACTGCTTTTGAATTCTGATATGATTTTATTGAAATCATTCAGTTCTCTACGTAATTGTTTGATTTTGAAAAATTGGCGAGTTCTCATTAAAAACCCCCTACTTATGCTTTTCTTTCTTTGACCCACTTATAAGGGACAGGATGTTCTAGAGGTAGTGCTGCTTTCTACTACCTCTGCTGTAAGCAGGAGTAAATATTTGTAGCAAATATTTCATCAGTGCACACCTGACAAGACTTTTTATTTTTAAACAATTGTCAAAACTACATAGTCTGAATATATACTGAAAATTATAAAATTGCCAGCCAGAAAAGGTGTCAATTTGATGAATTATATATGGGATATATTTGACATGTTTTCAAGGTTCCATTAAAAGGAAAAATGCTGGACTTTGTAGCATATTTAATGTTATGGCTCTATCCTTGTATTTTTGATCTGATAATTTAATAACTTATCTAATGGAAGTTCTTGGGAACATTTTTCATCCTAACATAATCAATTTTTAGTCTATCTCTTTATATTCATGAATGACTACATTAGATTCCTGCTGTTCAGACTGTGAGAACAGCCAGTGAAGGCACTGTCCCAATGCTAGCCTTTCACTCTGAACCACATACACAGGATGAGGGTTCAGTTATCTTTTGCAAATAGTTTTGTAATGCAGACCTGATCTCTAAAGGTTACTGTTATAAGTTTCTTGCTCTTGCATCTGTCTGCTTTAATTTAAGGCATTTCCATTGGGATGCAGCAGTCAGCTTTTCTCATTTGATATTTACTTTATTTCCGCTGTGATTTAAACCTGCCTACATGTCAATTTTCTTACCTCTTTTGAAAATTCAGTGATTGCTTTTCCCTTCCACTAAAATGTCTTGTTTCTAGGATTTTTTTTTCCTCTTGTACAGGTTGCCATGTTTCTAGTGAACTTCTTGGAAGTTTCATTGCTTCTTCAGTTTATTAAAAATCTCCTCAAAGTTTGAATGGTCATAGTTCTTGTGTGCTGAGAGATTAGTCAATGCCGAAGTGATATTCACTGTAAACTCTCATATTTCTTTTTAGTGTCTATCTGGAGAAAGTTAAAGGAGAGACATTAGAGTTGCAGTAAATAATATGGGAGCAGTAAAATAAAATGAAGTATAGGCTTCTTTTGTGTAGGAAGGTTAAGCTACAGTATTATCCATTCACCTTGCTGTAAGAGAGAATGAACTATTCAAAGATTCCTATGAAACAGTTAAAATTATAATGCTGTTGATCAAAAGATGCCTGAATGTTCTACTTTCTTAAACATAGCTACATACACTGGTTGTGGATTTTGTTGTTACCTTCAGGATTACTCAATATCTAGCACTTGCTGAGAGTTACTCAATATCTAGCAATTGGCTCATGATATGCTTTTTGTCTTAATTTGCTTAATTTGTTAAATTTGCATTCTTTTAAAACTGATATCTTTGTATTTTATGGTTTCAAAAATTCCAGTTGATAAGGAAGTGCTGAGAGAAGTGTAGGTGACAGAACTGCTGAGTGATGGATGCTTTTGCCCTCTGGCCTTTATATTTGTCAGTGCACAAGTGACTTTTAAGACCTAATGTTGATTACTCACTGGTTCTTACTGAGAAGTAGGTTATAAGGTACTGCCATAGCCAGTGGAATTTAGTAATAAAGTAGCAAATACTAGTTTTGTTTTGGCACTGCTGTTATGCTCTTCTGTTGGCTCAATGTGTGATAATTTCACACCTGATTTCTGTATTTCCTTTTTGGCATCACAGTCTGTTTCCTCTCTCATTGTCAATTTGTTTCAACATGGGATTTGGCAAGATGTGTGTTCTGATTGTGTCAGCCTTCTGCACTGGGTGTTGTCTCTCTGAAATGGCCCTGCAAACTTGGATTCTCTACATTTAAGAGAGGAGGCCATGTAGAAAAGGATTCTGGAGATGTGCAAGTGGGCTGTGAAGTCACATTGCTGACCAAAATGTGCTGTCACCAGGGCTTCAGCTAGCAGGCTGCTGATAAAGATCAACAGAGTTGCTGTCAGTGGAGGAGATTTTATCAGTCTCCAAACTCAGAAGGAGTAGGGGATAAACCATTGTTTCATGACTTTTGATAACATTTTAGTGCTACTCAGAGCAAGTTTCATTTCATTATGAACAGAATCAAGGTAAGAATTCCTGTTCCACCTTAGCTGTACAGGATTTGTGGAATCCACCATTTTCCTCTTCTTACAGCTAGTGTAAGGTCTCTAAGGCTGTGGAGATGAGTCTTTCTTCTCTACTTGCTGAAGGATGAGCCATAACCACATCAGTTTTTTGGGGGAGATAATGGAAGGGTTTTGTTTTGTGTTTTCATTTTTTTTGTTTTTTATTTAATCTCAGCACCTATCTATCCATCAAAGCAGCTTTATGCATTAAGATGGTTGTAAAAACATTTCACAGCAATTCTCTGTGGGCTTCCATCCCTCGTGTAGTTTTTGCCTCCCCTACATATAGGTCCTTGCCTTATTATTTGTTAAATAATTAAAACTGTCTGTACCAAAATACTTCATTGTTGCAAACTGCTACATGTCATGGTGATGGATTGCCAAAAAAATGTTTTCAATCGTGTAGTAATAATTTTAAAAGTTACAAATGGGCATTAAATGAATAGCTAGCAAAGTTAAAAGATTGTACAGTCAAAGGTCAGAATAATTGTGGTGCTGTGAGTACTTTTCAAAAGGTTAACTCATCCATTTTAACTTCAATGGCATTTTGGTGGCCTTTTAGAGAAGCAAGCAGGTCTGTACCAGTGCAAGATTAAAATACGCTTCACTTGGATTTTAGAATACTTTGGAAGAAGATCATAAAGGCATTTTTATATTCAGATTTCCATGTAATTTAACAGCAGTGTCCCTATGTATTTCAGAAATTAATTTAACTTTCTTGGCAAGCTTTTTGTGGGAAAGGGAAAAATTATCATTTTCATAATTGCAACTTGAGATTTATTTTCCAGTCAAGGTCAGGCCTTATGTTCTATAGGAAACATATTTTGATCTGACAGATGCTAAATCTTGTAATTATGATAAAAATCATTAACTGATTGCTCAACCCGTGCTTCCAATCATTAAAGAAGCTATTGAGATACATTTTTAAAAGTAAAGCAACATGAATAGGTAATCTCAAGCTGGGTCAGTAAAAATGTTTGTAGGTGCTTCTGGCATCAATTAAATTATAAACAAATTATAATGTTAAACAATATATACATTCTAAGAGATCTTAAAAGTGTATGTATATGTTTGTTTATAAAGAACAAATGACACAAGAGGACCAAGAAAAGTAAACCCATTAAAATATATATGTTCTTCTTTCCAGTAGGAAAAATGAATTAGGCTTCTACAGACACCCAAGTCCTGGCGTGGACTGCAGGCAGGCACAAAGAATCTTTATTGTTAAGACAGAAGTAATTATAGCAGCTTTGTTGACACTTTTCCTTACTAGGGATATCTTGTTAAAAGGAACAAGTGCTGTGCCCAGCTGCAGATTTCAACTAGGCCTGAAGGAGAGCTAGACAGTTTTCTGAGGTCACAGAATTTCCTGTAACCTTGCTATTGTTTTGGATGATATTTAAGGACCTTTCCAAATTGTCTTTCTGAGCTGTCCTCATTATTTGTGTAATTCTACCTGTGGTCTGCATTGATGTTGCTGATATTGCAAGCACTGGAACAGATTAGCTCTGATTGCACATGGAATTCAGTATGCCTGTCACAATATCAGTGGCAAATAAATTTCAATGTTTGCGAAGACATTTTAATTAGAATTCTGTGTATCATTAAGAACATCTTTATTTTTGCTTCTGTTTTTCCTAGCTGATACTATCTCTGACTCATGTGTCACTGGAGACCCAAAACTGGACTAGTTTTTCCTGGAAAAAATTTACACTTACATATTCTAAAGGCACTTATTTGAAAGATGGTTCTTATTCCTTGGATGAATGCTCTGTTCACACTGCATGGCAGCAAAAAGGCATTTGGCCCCCTCCCTGGCTTAACAATAGATGAAGTTACAGATCATTGGGAAGCTGAGAATGATATGAGCTCTTCTGTGTGTCTGGTGACTCCCCCCTATATCTAGCTAGGATTTCAGGGACTGGAGTTTGCCTGGGGTACAAGCCTGAGTGCAGCACATGGAGGCATAGAAACCTCAGCAAAACCATTGCTACTAAAGCAATGAATAAGTGAAAACCCTGTATCAGCACCATGGAACAGAAATGTGCAGGGAGCCTCTTGGCTGGGGACATGTTGGTCTTCCAACAGATGGGTGAGGCCTCTTTTATCTAAGTAGCTGTAGCTTACCAAGTACATCCACATGTGATGGTGTTAGGGGGGTCCAATCAGCAAAGAGTGAGTTATGCCTGTTTATCCTGGACAGAATAGAAATGGGTAACTATAGCATAATCCAGTGTTCTGTGAATTGCAGTCATGGCAGCAGGACAAGAGAAGACAAGGACCCCGATTGAGTGAGAATTGAGAAGAGGGTGCTATTAAATGTGACTGAAATTAAAAGAAGAGTTGCTTTTATAAATGAAAGGCCCTGATTGCACAGGCTGCAGGAGTTTCTATCTATGGTGTATGGTATGAAGCATCCACACAACCCTGACAGGATATCATGCCCAACTCAGCTTTAGGAAACACTGTTTTACCTACACAAGATTGACATCTTAATCAGTTACAACATGGTAATGTAGAGCAATTGTATCCAACTTCCCAGCACTTGATCATTCATCCCTTACTCAGGGTTATTCTCCAGCTATTTTCCTTGCATTTGCTCTATGTCCTATCATCATCACAAATCCAGCACATTGCAAAGCAAAGTTCAGTTGCTCTTCCTCATGTTTCACCATCAGTTTTTGTTTCCAGGTCTGCTTCTGGCCCATCATGACAGGACAGTTTCTATAATATTCTCTCCCCTATTACTGAGGCTCTTTTTCCCCTTGTGTCCTCGCTGCCTTCTTGAAGACCAAGCTCTTTTCTAATTCTCTCCCCCCACCCATGTCATACCTATCTACAACACTTGTATTTTCCTTAGTTTTCCTCTCCTGCCTTATTCACTGCTTGTCAACCCTCTCTCCTTCCTTCTTCTTTGATTTTTTAATTTTCTTTTATTCTCTTAGAATGGACATACCTGGGTCATGGAGGGAATGGAGCTAGTGGTAGCTCATCTGAAGGGCCAGTGCTTAAGCTAATGCAGCAAGGCAGAGCAGAGTTTTGTGTAAGCAAGGTAGACTTGCATTCAGCTCTCTTAGAGCCTGGGCTGCCTGGGGAGACCCAGCCTTCTGTTCCTGTGTTTTACTCACACTCAGTAATATCCTCAACTCATGACTATACCTAGCATCACATGGGCCTAAACAGGAAGGAGAAAAAGAAAAAAGTTTCTTCATCAGTGTTTTGGAAGCATGGCCACACTGGTATGATTGTAATGCTTCTGTTCTGCCAGGCAGCTACAATTGCTTTGCAACTTTCTGCAGCAGTGCAGCTCTATAAACCGTCCCACACAGCAGTCACTGGGTGCACTCTGTCCCTACTGGCTTCAGGTAGTAACCAGCTGTGACACATCTGTCTAATCCTTGTTAGGGGTCATAGGTTATCACACCAGAACATAATTTCCTGTCACAGTGCAGATTAGTCTGTGATAGAATAATCAGTGTCATTGCCCTTCCTCTTATGAACATTTTCTATGTCATTGTAGCACAAGTCACTTTTTACATTAGCAATCTCAGCTACCTCACAGAAGCATTCTTCTGTTTAATCATTTTTCTTTCTTTTTCCCAGAGGATAATGGAAAAAGTGATTCTGTGACAATGCCATTCTTGACACTCTTTGAAGGGAGGAATGGAAATGCTAATGTTTGCTGTGGAGATATGTCTAAGTCTCAGTCTCTTGGTGCAAGACTAAGTCTCTTGGTTTGTTGTAGAATACTTGGATATAGCTTGCTCTGGCAATTGCTTAATTGAAAAATTAGCTCTTAAAAAATTATATAAACCAAAGATTTGGTCAGTTTTTTTATCTGATACACTTATGCAGTATATTTAAAATGTAGATGACAAATGAATACACTTTTTTTTTACTGTGAGCTAAAAAAAGCACTGAAATAGCTGAAAACTTAAGCTATATGAAAAAATAGTTTTTCACAGTTGTAAGTGGACATCTGAAGGAGAGAACATGTTTACATTAAATGCTTTTATTCCCAACAAAATAGAAAGTTACAACTTTTGATATAGGACTGGTATTTGTTAGAAAAGGCATATAGGCATGACAGACTGGATTTTAAAAATACTTGCATCCCTCTTTTAGCATTTTACTTTTAACTAATTGCACAATCACAGAGGGCAGAAGGTGGAGGATGACTCAGATCTGGGAACTGGAATATGGAGCGGTCATGAAGTTACCCCTTCCAAGTAAAATGAGTATTACCAGACAAAAGGAGAGACACTGCTTCAAAATAGCCATTGCCATGGTGGCTAAGGTGATACCTGGAAAGGAGGGAGATGAGCTCAAAGAAAGGTCGTGGAGAGAAGTGAACCTTTTGTTCCAACAGTTTGTCTGACATCCAGCTAGTGAATGTTTGTTCTGGGGGAGCTTTGGGCAAGGGGGTTGAGAGTCACGAAGCTGACATATCAGTAGTTCTGATTTACTTGCAAAAGCAATTAGATTATTTTTATTTTACAATCCAGGTGTGGACACAGAGTTAGAATGAAGTTTCTGATTTGTCTGAAACTTAGTGCTCAGCTTTACTAAGGATCACTGAACAACATATCAGTGTTTTTTGTGGTTTGTAGGTATGGATCCTTTTCACCTTGATGTAATTTTTTAACAATTTTATCAAATAAATGCCATGTTTTTTCTTTCTGAATGTAAAATTCTTTATCCATGTTAATAATTTAGCCTTGACTCACTAGTTAAATCTGTTTCTTGAAAGACCAGTTAAATCTTGTTTCTTGCATTAAATCTTACTTGAGCATATTGTAAAAACAGAGATTAGTGAAATTAGATGATGTTTTGAATGTGTTACATATTTTCAGAAATTCTAGTTGGTGGTCTAACAGCATATGTTGTGCTACTGATTAATTATAGTGAGGAACTACAGCTATCATGAAAGACAGTATTTAGTGTTGAAGAATCATCAGGTTTCAGGCACTTAAAATCCTTCTATCTGTAAATATTACTCTGGAATTTTTAATTTTCTATCTTTCACTTTAGGGCTGTTGAAGTCTTCTTTACTATATCTGTTTCCTCAACATAGAAATAGCCAAAATTCTCATTGTGTTCCTTGCATATACTTCCAGATAGTTTATTTGGCTCTCAGATTAAAGAAAACAGATTTTACAGAAGAGCACGGGGTTCTTTTATCATCTGAAGAAATGTACTTCAGTATAAAAGTTGGAAAATTCAACATAGCATTCAGACAGGTAGGTTAGGCCAATTATTCAATGGACAGGCAGTCTAAGTAACAGAATGGGATTTCTGTGACCATGTGGCTCTGTTAAATTGAATGTTTGGAATATAGCTTCAAATAACTTTGTACCTGCTGCAGGCTGCTTTAGAATGGCATATAAGAAGTTGTACATCTTAATGCAGAATTCCAGGCAATGAGAAAATGGAGATGATCTATAGAGACAAATTATTTCTTCAGCAGCTCTCAAGTCCTAACTGTCCAATTAGAAAAGCCAAGATGGCACTACAGTTGCATCCTAAGAAAGGTTCTTAATGAGATGTTCTGCAGGGCCATCTTGTTCAGTCTTTTCTCTGGAGGACCCTGAATGCCAAGGAATTCTAAAATAGCTGCTTTCCTTCAGTACAAGGTCTGTCTTACACTGCTCAAGCTTGTAAGGAGGCCAAGATGTCAATAATTACTGACTTATTTATGATCTGAAAGTAGCTTTTATACATTAATTGCTACATTTATGTAAATTCTGATTTAGTTCTCAGCAGATTCTATCAGGATCCTCCTGCTGTTGAATTTTTAGAAGTTGGATTTGTTAATTCTGTCTTTTTAGAGAAAAAATTAATGCTTTTTGAAGGTATGGAGCTCTATGATCACCATTTTTGCATTGAACTAGTTCGTTGGCATCTCTTCCCTCCCTTCTTCTCAGAGTTAATCAGTCCCATACAAGTTCCAGTTCACTGGTCCTTCAATTGCTCTGCCCATTTAAGCACAAGAAACTCTTACAAAGATGAGCAATCCTTGTACTTCATTTGCACAAATTACCTGCAGCCACACTACCTGGACAGTGCTGGCATTTAGGAGCTCAGTAGAGTTGGTCCCTCTGGGCTGAGGGATGTCTGTGGACGGTCAGAGACTCTCCCATTGCAGGAAGCTTCAACTCCTGGCAGGGATATGATTCACCCTCAGAAGTGGTTCCAGTTTTTGAGGTAATTGTGTTTAATTGGACCTTACTCTGCATTTTTCAGATAAACCAAATAATATGTTCGTTTGAATGTGCTATCAAACTTCTAATTCTTGGTTTAAAAAAGCCTAAAGCCAAAGAAATTGCACGAGACAAAGTCCTGTGTAAAGGAGAGTAAGGAAATTCAATTCCTATTTCACAGTTAAGTTTTGGGTTTTTTTAACAGAAACTTGGCCATAATATATATATAAATTTAACTCACAGCAGAAATAGAGGAGCTTGAAGACATTTTTAGACATAAAAGAAAGCTTATGGGAAACATGAAGAAATGATATTAAAATATATCATAAGAAGATGAGAACAAGAAATTAGACAAAGGACAAAATTGTTGCATTTTTTTTCAAATACATTGACTTGGGAAAAAAAGGAATGTATTAGGCTATAATATTTGTGTATATAAGAATTCATGCAGTCATACATATGAATTACTTTTGCCTTCCCCAGTAAATGCATTTTTATGAACTGCTACCATGGAAGTTAGTGGTAGAACTCTCATCAGCTTTAATGGCAGTGAATCAGACCTTAGTTGTACTTCATTGTAAATGTTTTCCAACTTCAGGCATTAGGATCAGGGATGTATGTTTATAGTGAATTATTTCTGTATCATCATAGAACTCAGTTTAACATTATTTTGATGCATTTGATAATTATTATTACTGTTTCCTTATTTGAAGCATTAAGGAATATATTTTCAAAGGACAAAGTCAGTGGGACTTCCAACACTTGTAGCTGCCTGCCAGTTCCACACAAGCAGGCCCTCCTGCATGTGATAATCTGTTTTGCACAGCTGAAGGCTGTTGGGAAGGCATCACTTGGATCTTCCTCTGTAGGTAAAAAAGCACTTATCAATGTTTATGGAAACAATATACCCATAGCAAATCCTACTGCTGTAGGAATGGAAACAGTAAACTTGTGGGAAAAAGCCACAGAAACTTGCCCTGCAAGGGCCAAGAGTCTGTTTTACTGTCTAGGTATTCAAGAAAAATACAGATTTAAATTAAGGCTTGAAATGTGTACCCTTGCTGTACACAAGTCTAGCCTTTTTCAGTCTGTTTCCTCATATTGTCCATGCCACCTTCACACAGGGAAATCTTGTATGTGTTCATCATCTAGGACTAGAATAGTTTAATGGGGTCAAAGTGAGCTTGTTTTCTGCAAGCACTCAGTTAGCACTTAATGTACCTTATGTCCAGTTTTTCTATATGGTGTGTGGTGGTAGAAAATCATAAAATTTTACAGGGGGGCTAGTATTTGCCAAAAATGCTTTTCTTGCACAATATTATCTCTGAATTCTCTCGATAAATGTACGTTACCTCAATAAATGCAAAACCCAGTATTTATGTGTGTTACCATAGCATCATCACTACTTGAAAATGTTTGTAGTGGTTGTGTTTTATCTGTGGCAATGCAGAGGGTGAAGTTTCAGCAAGAGAGGGTGTATTTTGTTAAAAGTAACTGATATGGCTGGGTAAAATAGATGTGCTTTTGGGGACATAAAGCTGACAGGCTGCCATAGCCTTTGTATGAAGCAAAACCAGACCCATAATGTCCATTAAAGTAATTCAGCTACAATGATGAGAAAACAGACTTACTTCAAGTTTTTTATCCATAATGAGGTTTCAGTGAAGAGTATTGTGAGGCTACTCTAAATAATTACCATTATTTTCTTACCCAGAACTGTAATTTTGTTTTACACAGTGCATGCCATAGGGGTTTCTTTTGGTTTTATGGCTTCTACCTCGCTGGTACCATTCTTTTGCTACAGCACAAATTACAGTAAATTTTACATTTGCAGGTCAATGCAGGGTAGAGATGGAATTGTTTTTCTATCCATAAGTAATCATCATCCCTTTAAAAATTGCATTGTTGATTTGTACACACCAAGGACATTTTATTGCTATCTCCCAGTCATGTGGATTGTTAAGGCAATTCATCAACACCATGCTTATCTGCTTTCAAATTCAATAATCTGTTACATGAATTTTCTGCAGAATAGGAAAAATGTCAGATTGTATTTTCAAACTTTGCAAATTATTCTAGGATCCTGATGTCTAAAGCATTTATGATTAGAGTGGAAGAATAAGTTTTGAAAAGAAAGCAGAATTTAGAAAAAAGTTGCAGCTGGAGACTCCTGTTGTAATTCTGGAATATAGC
>VZTB01001921.1:537386-614761 GCA_013397245.1 Thryothorus ludovicianus
AGTTTTTTGTTTGGTCCTGCCTGGAGATTCTAGTTCAAGCCCTGAAGCCAGCTGATCTTCAGCAAGGCCAATTATTTCAGACCAAGTCATGCATCTTCTGCTTTTGGAGCCAGATGAGCAGCTAGCTGAGATTTCTTTGCCTCTAGTCTGTGGTGAGGAGTGTGTATGCTTGTTCTGGAAAGAATCTTCAGCTGGTCCTAAATCTTGTCACTCAGTTCTGCTTTGAGGAAGACTACACTGGCTTTACTCCAAGGATTTATTTAGTAGTGTCACTAAATTTTTTTTGAACAGCAGGCTCTTGAAAAAAAAAATTAAGATACTTAAACCTGTAAATTCATATTAAAAAATGTGAAAGGCTGTAAAGAAATAAGAGGTATATACATGCAAATATTTTTTTTGTACCCTGGTTCTTTCTTTGGTCCATTAACACTATTGTAGTTGGAAAAAAAAAAAAAAAAAGTATGTCAGCTCTTTAACCCCTCTTTCTATAGTCAAAGGCATCAAGAAAGTGTCAGATGACCAATTTAACATACTTTGCTACATCTTATTTAATTTACATGGGCAGTTAGACATATCAGCATGTGAGAAGGCCACCTTCTTTTAGAACAGTTTCTTAGGAGAGGCCGCTGTTTCATAAATTGTCTGCAGTTGAGGCAGCCATGGGTGAAATGGCCTTTCTTATTAAATGTCACAAGATTTAATGTCACAGTATAATTGGGATGGAGGGATAACCGAGCGAGGCTCAACATGTCTTTTTCTGCTAACACATTATTAATCTACAGGAGTGTTAAAATATGTCTTATAAAGGCCCTATTCTACTGAAAATTGTTGGCTCATAGGAAAAAAAAAACCCAATCTATTTTATTCCAGAGCTCGTGAACAACAATTATGGACTTCCTTCACAGAGAATTTAATTAGTAAGTAAAGTATACAGCAGAATGGGGCACAATAAGGAATTTATGAAACCTATAGCCTTAAGTATTTTTTTAAAGCAGCAAAGACCTACATATATAGCACCCAAACACCATAAAAGAGGTGAAAACTGCTTTCATTTGGAAGTCTCAGGATTTTACTCTCATTTGAGAATTTTCTTTCAGTAATTTGACTTGATTTAATTTAAGAAATAGTTATTGATATAATGAACTCCTAGAGAGTTATTAGTTAAATACAACTAACCAATTTGCTGATGAGGACTTTTCTGTCTGAATAAAAAAACAGTGTAGAACATTAAAGACACTGTTTGGTCTTGAAATTTTAGATTTTTCCATTGCTTTTCAAGTAAAACACAATACCAATAGAGAAGCCTTTTGCAAACATTGTATTTCTGATGGTTATTTTTGAAATATAAACTATTTTTATGATAAGAGTTATAGAATCATGGATTTAGGTTGGGAAACACCTCTAAGATCATCAAGCCCAGCCCTTAACCCAGCACTGCCAAGTCCACCAATAAACTCTGTCCCAAAGAGCATCTCTTTGTCTTTTAAATACCTTTTAAAGACAGAAGCACTGTCTGACGTCATATAGCTTCTGCCACTAAGAATAATTTTGAAAGTAAGTTAAAAAAATCCCCAAACTCCCATATTCCTTTGTTACTGTTTCTCATTTGAAAAAAGTGTTGACATGCAGTTTAAGTACATTTATTTTCTCTCAGAAAACTTTCTTACCAAAGAGTGATTTTGCCACACAAATGCTACATTTTTACACTAAAAGTGAGAAATATTTCTAACCAGAAATATTTTGTGATGAAATTATACTTTCTAAAAAAACAACTACTTTAACTGAAAATTTGAGTGTCACTTTGCTGTAATACAGAGGGATACGAAGTCTGCATGTGTTGGGATTTTCTTTCTTGGTGGGAATACATGAAGTTTTTTATGACCAATAACTTGAAGCACTTAGGAAGCTAAATCTTTAAAAATGTTCTAGAAAAGCAACTCCTACAATTTAAGAGTAGAAACTCTTAATTTTAAATGAAAAATAAAAGGTTTACCAAGCAATATATTCTGTCTTCCCTTCAAAGAAATAAAAGAAACAAAGGGTGCTTATGCTGATTAATCAAACTGATAATAGACAGTAAAAATGTTTAGAATTTGATGCAAAGTCACTCACTTTCCAGTTCTTTCTGCCTGTTTACCATTTCCTCATCAATTAGGTTCTGCATAATTTATCACATTACCTTAATCTATATTCACACTCTGAGTTTACAAAATGTCTTAGTCATGCAGAATGACTGAAATAAATTGTAGAGAATGTTAGGACACTGCCTTTTCTAAAATAGATGCAGTAGAAAAATATGGAAAAAATGCGTCCATCTGATAGTATTTACAGGAGAGGTTTATCATGAGGAAATCCTTCTTACAAAGTAAATGTTTGTATTAAAGGACTTTTCTAAATCTTGCTTCCAAGAGGAAGTAATCAGAGACCACCAGTGAATTTGATAGCACATAACTCCATGCTTTTTAATAGCATATCAGTTAAAATGTATTCAGGCCTCCAAGGAAGTGGGATGCTAGGCAGAGCACATAGACAGAAGAATTCTAGAAGCTAATGTGTTATTCTGTTGAACTGTAGTGCAGCTTCCCCATCTGTCAGTTTTTTGTAGGCTGAAAGAACTGAATACAGCCAACCTTAAATGACTAATTTCAAAGTGGTGATTCTGAGTAATGCACATTTAACAGGTATTCTGTCTTCCTTGTTGAACTGCCAGACAGTAGCCCCAAGTTTACACATACTTTGCCTAGGATGCCTATTTCTGCAAAAAGTAGCTTAGGGGAAATCTCCTCTGTAAGACATCTCCCACTGATGTAGTTCACTCTGAAATATTGCAGAGTTGAAACTCAGAAGTGTAACTCTCTACAGAAGAACCATATACCAAACTCAGTTATTCCCAGGTACTCATAAATTACTGTGCAGCTCTCCTCCTGGTATTTGTAGCTTAGCATTAGAGAAGATGAAGATCTTTGCTTCAAAAAATGGAGAAATATTAAAAATCAGCTTTTTTATTCCAGCTGGCTAAACAATTGCTGAAAAATTTTGGGCCAGCTTGTATCCTTGTGAATTCAACTGGAGGAACCCTCATCAAAGTCACATCCCAATGAATTATAGACAAGGTTCAAGTGGTTTTGTTTGTTTGTTTTTGTGATGTTTTGTTTGGGGGTCTTGAGGGTTTTTTGTTGTTGTTCTTTTTGTTTTGGTCTTGGAACAATATAAATACTTAATAAAAAATCTTAGTGCTAAAAAAGAGAGGAGGAAGAGCTTAAGGTGCATTTTTTTCCTGTAGGAAGGAAAAATATGGCAAAGTATCTCTGCAGTAGCTGTTCTGTGAAATAAGGGAGACAAAGTGAGAGTTGTTCTCAGAATTAAATTACTGCTAATTAAGCTCCCTATCTAGCATGAGGAAAAAAAGCTTTTTATTCCCCTGGGTTCTTGTCTCTACTGATAGTCATACAAATCATAAGATAAAATCTACTCTTGTAGAAACAATTTGTAACTGACATAGGCATATCGAGTAAACTTAAAGCTGGCAAAAATGATTTCCTGAAAGTTGCACTAGTTCTGTATCTGCAAAAACATCTGTAACTTCTTTTTTTTTCGGATTTTTTCTTTTGTTTGTAGGATGAGGTAGCTGCAGTTGCCTACAGAATTATAAAGGCTTTAAGTAGCCATCACCAGTTTCCAAAATTTAATGTCTTAGAGGTCGTTCTCAATATTACTTTGGGAACCAGATGTGAAAAGTGGGAATAGTATGCCTTTGAATGCTTATTAAAAGAAGATTTTCATTTTGCATTAATTAATCCCAGTTTTTCTCAAAACATCGTATTTGTCAGAACTAAAAAAATCTGAAACATTTTGGATCTCCTAAGGCAACCTGTCAGGAGTCCAAACAGTGAGCCTATCAATGTGACTTCCATTCAGTGAAAATTCATAAAATCCAAAACACTTCAGGAAAATACGTCTGGTTTATGAAAACAGACCTTGAAAAAATCTGTTCACTGGAATATTTCCAAACAGTTCTGTTTATCGTGGTTTCCAGGATATCTGGGCATAATTTGCTTAATGCACATAGGTGTCAGCAATATTTCTAGTAAAATGGTGAAACCACAATTATTCTCTTCAGTGTGTGCATGTAAATATGAGCTATTGAATTAAGTCGGGGTGAATGATGACAATGTAGTCTTTCACTTTCCAGGATGAATGAAGTGTTTGATTCCTAACACTGACAGTGTTCCAGGACTGGTTAGTTGTCTCTCACCAAGACAGTAAATTTCAATCAAATGTAAGCAAAATTCAGATGAATGAATGATGAATTGCTGACTCAGTTATAGGTACAGCCTCTTGTAGGAGTGGATAAATAGTTCTTCCTTGAGAGAAGCCATACTTGCCAATGTTTGGTGCAAAGAAATCGCTCTGGTCATTAATACAATCAGTGAATATCAAGTGAAGTGCCACCTGCAATAAAAGTCAAGTCTTCATCTCCCTCTCCCATGTGCCAGGGAGGTCATTAGACCTGTTAAAATATGTGTGTGCTTTGAGTCCATGTTCTTCTAGGCTAAAGCCACAAAATTTAATTTCACTCTTTAAGAGACTGAACTGCAAGTGCATTAATTAATTATTAGCAACTTATGTGTGTTATAGTGCTGCAGAGGAGAATGCAGAGAATAGAGCAATTGCCTCCTGCTAGGATAGCTCAGAGAAGCCTTCATCTGCTTATTGAACACATGTTATAGAAAGTAAGAAGGATGAAACCGAGAAGGCATGTTTGAGAAACCCATGCACCTGCTAAGCACAGCAGTGATGTCACTATAGAAGCTGTGCTACAGACATGTGTCGAAAACTTCTTGGTAAAATTGTGTGGTCTTTCCTGCTATTAAATTATAGCCTATACTGATGAGTCTTCTATTGAAAATTGTAGCCAAACTCTTTGAGAGTTTTGGGGTTTTTTTCGTGTAGGCAGAAGTAGAGCAGAGAGAATTTTTACACTGTCAGTGTAGGCTAAAAGAATCTTGCTTCTTCTGAAATTTGGGAATGAAGCTACAAACAGTGTAAGCATAAACATAGCAGCAGTAAAATGTTAATTTTTTAAAATTTCTTCTATTAGATCAAATTCTGCAGTGCTATATTCATTACTACACTTACCATTAGTAAAAAAAGCAGAAAACCCACAAATTCTAAAAATGCATCGGTTTTAGAGTAAAGGATAAAGATGGTCTTTATCTCTGATGTTTTAGTCTTCCAGAGAAAAGTACATGTGGGGCAATTTATTCCCACTTCATAGTAATATAATTAGATTTCTGGACAGAGCCACTAGAGTATACAACCTCCTCTGAAAAGATGGAGTTAGCTAATGGTTTAGTGAGAGCTTTTCTAGCAGATGTTTTGTCTGAGTTTATAAAACATACTGAGACAACCTCAATTTCATTTGAACAAAGGAGTCTTTGTGTGGCCTGTTCCTCTTTTCTGCTTCCAGCTCATGTTCTGCTTGCCTTTGCTGTGCTCAATACTTACAGGTGCTATTCATAGTCAAAAAAAGCACAAACAATTCTTCAAAGCAGAAAACATGAGTTGGTTTCAGCCTTTTGCATACATGTTCTAATGAGTTTTATGCTATTGAATATATGCATATTTGAATTATCTTATGGCCAAAGGCAGACTAAAACTGCTGGGTACTTAAGAAGGAGCAAGGCACACAGAAGCTGGAATCTACACCCTGGGGTTTACTTTAAGGAAATATCTGGTTCCCTTATGTGTTTATAAAATAATATATTTAAAAGTAATAATTGCATTACCAATATGGATTATATGATGTTACCAGAAGTTATTAGGTCATAAAATAAGGAAGGCTCACCCAATAAATTCAGTGTTGGATATGGGACATATGTTATAGGACTCTGTGGATATTTTCAAACCTGAGAGTTACTGACCAGTGAAAATTATTTGTCTGAATAAGACATTGGAGTTGTATCTACAGGCATTGCAATGCATGAATTTATGTTTTACAATAGAAAGATTAAAGTTGCATTAAATTGGATCAAAGAATAGAACTGAATTGCTTTTTTCAACTCCCTTGTCCTTTTCCATTGGATTACTGATATATGTGCCATGTATTTTGTTCTCCTTAGTCATGATGTTTTACGTCATAATTGTGAATTTAATTTAATGGCTTCTTTTTTTCCAAATACCATTGGGCATTGAAAAGAAATTATAAGAAAAACAACTGGTCTAAAAAGCCACCTAATATATACTCAGCCAAAATTTACTTTGGGAATTGCAAAGTTGATTCGTTTTTTATTTTAGTCCCAACTTATTCTGCACTTGATTTCATCTGGTCTATACAGTCCCTACCACAGTAGAACAAATGCTAATTAGAGCTGTGAAGTGCTAATATACAATAAATAACTAATAGTAGTATCGTGAAAGCATAAGAAAAAATATTTCTGAACAGATGGTCCAAAGGCCACAAGTAAAGTAAGTCAGAGAGGTTTTCATGTATCTGTATAATCAACCAAACTTTCATATTATGATTTTTCCAATGAAACAAACATTTTTCATGGAGGTTCCCTTATCACCAGCAGTAATTTTCTGCTTTTGCAAACCTGCACAAACTAATCAAACAGTAATAAGAAAGGTCTTGATCGTTTTCTCATTGACATCATTCTGAGTTTAGCATTGACTTGGAAATGATCACTGCTGGATGGAGAATTATTACATGAAATAGAATGTGTAACAGGTGGCAGTTTTGACTTGGAATTTTGCTGGATTTATCATAGTCAATTTACTGTTGACTCTTTCCTTAAAATAATTCAGTGCTTTGTGAGATAGGTTCTCATCTTAGCTTGTATTACACTAGGATAACTTCTTGTTTGGAAGAAAATTACAAGACTGAATTAGTAGAATATTCTTTATTTGGGAGATATGTTAGATAATTTTTCTAAGAGTAAGCTAGAAGAGTAAAATTATCAGTAGATTTTAAGACCATTTTGAAATAAGAGACAAAGCAGAAGAAACATTTATTTATAGGCTTCTCATACAATTGGTATTCTCTGCATCAGAAAATTGAAGTCAAGGAGAGTCCTAGGCAAAAGTACTTATGGAAGTGAAATCAGTAGGTGCCTTCCTAAAGTTTATAAAACTCCTTCTCTGCTTTGTTTCTTTTTCCACTTTGTTAAACTTTATTGAATGATCTGTGACTTCGATCCTGACAATATAGATGTCTGTGTTAGAAATGCACTGGCTTCCTGAGTGGCAGAAATTTTTTCCGTACACTTACATTTTCAAGATTTATCTTACAAGCATGTTAAACTTCAGAGCCTTTAACAGCTTTTTCTGTTAAGAAACTTTAAAAATTGTTCTATGAAGTTTTATGTTGTCACATAAATAAGTTATGCTCTTTCCAGTCTCACATCAAATTGTATGAACCATTTTGTCCTGATGCAGACAACATTTTCAGTCAACTTTATTTTACATAGCTCTTTCTCTGTCATGGGCTTCTCTCTGCCAGTCATGATTCCTTCTCCCTTCCTGTTGTGGTGTTTTTTTGGGTTTTTTTCCCATCTTCAGACTGAAGGAAGTTGTTGTTTTTTTTACTGGAGAAAGGGCCAGGATACTTCTCAAGTTTGGAGGTGGTTGTCCATAAACCTGTATCTTTCCCTTTACTGAAGATTTCCCCTCCTCTCTTCCACTGTTTTGGAGAATGATGAGATGCAGTTACTGCCTGCTGTACAGCCCAGCCAGCTGCAGCAGGACTCTTGCAGCGGGGTGCCCATCCCAGGTGTCATTCCAGCTGGTGCTGGATACCAAGGGGCACGAGCTGCTTTTGCATCCCCTGAACATTGCATCTCGCCCATCAAATACTGGGACAAAACCAATGTAACTGCCATTAAAAACTGTCTTTGCTGATAAAGACCAAAGCACTCTGTACTTTTAAAGGAATGTTAACATGTAATTGAGTAGTTTTAATGAGTATAGAGACAGTAATTCTCCAGATATACATACATGTGATGAAAGCGATTACTATGCAACAATAAACCATCACTGCTATTATAAAACCATAAACTGTTATTCAATATACTATAAAATTCAAAATCTAATTGAATGTGCTAGTTTAGCATAATTCCCACAAGCCATCATTCTTTTATATTGTAAAATGAATGGGGGGGTTGTGGAGCTATTAATTGTTACTGACAAGCAATAACCACTGGAATGAAACTCCAATTATAGGCAACCATTAATCACATTTACTGTCATCTGCAATGTCAAAAAAATAATATTCTAAATAGCCAAAAGGAATTTATATCTCTTACATTTTGACTCACTTTACAGAAATCAGATGGTCTTTAGCTGGGATAAGCAGGGAATTACAAAAGGGTATTTTCCATCCTGCTCAGTCTTGTATTTTCCAGTTTACAAAGGACCCTCCCACTTGATTGCATTTTGATGGAGGCTTAGGTGTCGTGCAGGTTCATTGCTATACAGTTACCTATGATTTATAATACAATTGTTGCTAGCATGATGTTATTGCAGTCACTGGCTTTAAAAATAAGAAATTACAGAGATCATCTGAGCATTCAGTTTGCTAGTCTGTTCCAGGAAAGCAATTAATGTTGCTTTTAGGATGCAGCTTGATCAGGTGTAGTGTTCTTGGAGATGAGAGCATAAACAATGGTGGCAGAGTCTTGCTCTGAAAATGCTGTTTTATACTTTTTCATCTTGTTCATTTTTTCAGATTCTGTTGTTTACTTCAAATAATTGTTTTCCTTTGAACCTACACAGTGTATCAAAGGCACAGATGTACGTCTCTGGGAATTAGGGGATAAGAAGCTGTTCAGTACTCGTGAGTGGATTGGCCATTTGCACGGTGTGGGCATGGCAGTTAAAAGGCCTGGTTTGTGAAATGGGATCTGCTTACCGAAAATTTCCCCTAAAAATAACAAATAACCTTGCTGGACTGTTAAGGGCATACTGTGGCCCTTACTCTCAAAAGATATTGAGGTTTCTTCTGAACTAGAGAAAATCATTCTGAGTGATCGGGATTTGAGACTTTGCCAGTTGTTTACCTTGAGAGTCTGTCAGCTTTTGCTGGCATAAAAAGACAGATTTAGAATGAGGATGTGTTTTGGAAGCAAAATAAGGAAGAATTTGGAAGCACCGGTCCACAATATGCTGTGAATAACTTCATTTAAAAATGCACTGAAATCCTGAATCATTTCTTTACTATATTATTGTTCTCTCATGGTTTCAACACTTCATAATCCGTTGAAGATACAAGTGCTCTGACACAAATCAGCAGAGCAGGTATAACATCTGTTGATAATGTACTGCGAATATCCAGCAGAGTATCTTTGTAGAAGAAACATATGAGAATTGACAACTCAACTATAGATCAAAAGAAGTCCTAAAATATACACAAACTGTATTTAGCTAGGTGTGATGCACCTCTAAACCACAGAGCAGTTTCTTATTTTTCAAGCTTTTGAATAAAAGTGTATTTATAAATTTGGATATAGTAGTGCCTCTGGAAGTGAAAATCAGAAGTTGACTGTACTAAAAATTTTATTATTCCAGTTTTTATTTTATAGAAACAGTTTATTATTTACATAACCAGTTTTCTATATTTTCAAACACTGCATTTTCACTAAAACTGACATGTATGCAATCGACAGGATGGTTTTATAGTGTTCAGTGTACTCTTGAACAGGTTACATCTTTTAGATTCTGTCCTCTCTGAAATCCTCTTAGATACTATCACTCACCAGCCTTGCTTACTTAAAAACTGTGGTCGAATAAAAATACCTTATTTCCGATTTTCTTACTGCATGTAGTTGAATGTTCTTCCTCTCAGACACACAAAATTCTTGGTCTACCAGCATTTTTTTAAACTACTGAAGACATGGAAAGTGAACACATCTAAGATGTTATACAATAACATGTCATGATCAATTAGTAAAAAAAATTAAGTGCCTAAGTAAATTGAACTAGCAGAAAAAACTTCATAATGAGAAAACTTTGGAATATGATTCTTTCCTTGACTTCAACTCCCAAACTCTCTCATTTATCATTTTCTTAATGTTTTTCTGAGGTGTTCAATGTGAAACTTGAATAGTTTGTAAATTAAGTAAAAAATAGTAATGGAAATAATAACCATGCTATGGTAAGATTTTAGTCTGAAGAATTCATACTGACATTCCATTTCCCATATTTAATTAAACATTTCTATCTTTTCAGAAGAAATTAAGTATAAGTTGTTTTCCATTCCCAATTTAAAACTGCTGCACTGAAAATTTATCATAACTAACATATTCATTTATGCTTGTTGTCAAGGTGACAGAGTTTATCAGAATAGCAGAAATCAAAGTATTTAAAATGTAGTTTTAAATTCTCAATGTAGTAGGGTAAGGTAAACACTAATTCTGTCTGACACTAGTTATCTTTCATTAGTATGGAATTAAATTCATTCTTAGAAGAAAAAATATACAAATATTACTCTATCATGTAATATTAAACAGATTTCCCTTAAAGAAGCTAATAATAATAATAATATATATATAGATAATAGATAAATGTTTGGTAATTTAGCAAGTGTATTTACAACACTGCGTCTTTAAACTTGAGCTGTCATTTAACTCATATTCAAGGTTCCTGCTTGCTTAAAAAGGAAGAACACCCTTGAGTACAGTAATGAGAACTGGCTTTTTCCCTCCCTTTCTTTCTTTATCTCTCACTGAATAATTGCCCTCATTTAGTGACATCAGTCATTTTTGTTATCAGCCTTTTTTATGGCTGGAACAGAAAGAAGCATGAATGGCACACACTGAAATGTGTGACAACTTCATAGGTTTTGATAAGACACTGGAGAATGTGTCGTGAGTTGGTGTTATCATTAGCTGAGAAGTGAAAATGGATGCAGTAATTTGCACAGCAATTACAGCTTGGCCCCCCGTACCATTATTGGGCAGCAAGTATTTACAGATGTTAACCAGTGGAGTGGCAAACCTTGAGGCTGCTAAGCTGCACCCTGTGGGTTTTGGGAGTACAAGCTACCAAGGGCCATACAGCCATGATCTTCTATTTGCTTTCCTGTGGGCTTCTGTATTCTTCAGATGACACTGATTGAGACACTTAAATGACTTACCAAAATTAAAAAAACCCTTCCTAATAGCGGGTAAGAACTAACAGGAAAGCACAATGTGTAACCCGTAATAGGAAATATTTGGAGTTACTAGAATTTACCTGATTTAATTTTGCTAGAGGTCTGGCTAAATGGAGAAATCTACTTTTTGGCTGCTCAAACTGAGCACTTGAATAGATGACAGATTTGAAGATGTCATCTGAAATATCGCACAGTTATCATGAGTAATTTGAAAATGTTCCGTTCTTTTAACAGATCTTAAAATGTCTTATTCAGTAGACTACAGCATTTAGAGCCAAACTACTCCTAGAACCAGCAGGCCTATATGTTTCTCTTATTTGGTATCACAATTTGTCATTTAAAATTTCAGTGGTGACTGAATAATAGCTCCCAAAGAATGATCTGACCTTGGCTGGATTTTGTTTCAGTCAGAAAATTCTGCTTGTGAATTTTGATATATTGTAAAGAGAAAGTCTTTTTAAATTTGGAGTTTTTTGTTTTGAAATTTCTTAGGCTCTAGGGACAGCTCACTTATCTGATATCAAATGGACACAGTTAATTATTATTTTCTTATTTTAACTGTTTTCAGCAAAAACCCTTCCACTTTATAGTTTTAATAATTCATTTATTGGTTTTATGATAGCTGTGCCTATGGAATCTCATTTGGAGATTACTGATTAAATGTTTTTTCTAGCCTACTCCATGTAAAATTATCTTTGATGTAAAACCATATTTTGGGAATATGCGTAGCATTGCACATGGCATTTCTGACTTCTGAGTCAAATCTGCTTTAATGTTGTCTGTAGGCCTCTACATATTGTGTCTGGAAATTTCTTCCTGTTACAGTATTCCTGATAGAGTTTATTACTCTTCAGTAGCTGGGAAGTATTGCACTTTCAACTCTTGGTTTAGTTTGATCTCTGTTTCAGTTACAGACCTTACTGATATAATTAAGAACTATGCAATTTGCCCTCATTTTTCTATATGCCTTTAGTGTGTTCTGTTCTTTCATTTTAGTGCCCTCCCCAAGGTAATATGGAATAATAACACACCATATGGCCAATGGAATCAGCTGTAGCACTGTCTTTTATCATGTAGCTTTTACAGTATGACATTCCCCAGTTTGTAACTGATGAATATTGCATATTGTAGAGAAACTCCAGCTGCATTGATGCTGCCTCTCCCTTTGGAGGCATCCTTGCTGATACTCTGCAAGCATGCAGCAGCTGTCAATCAGCAACACGTGGCAGAATGTCTCGATGTGTGACAGTCCTACCAAACTGCTGAAAGTTATCATGAGCAGAGTATCGTGTTATCATTAATTGTGCAACACATAATTGATATGTTAACAGTAATAATGGGTTTTGTATAGTTTGTGAAGTTTGGCTAAGGATTTTTGTATATTTTCATGTCTTCAGAGCTCTTGGGAATTCATAGAATGTGTTTTTCCAGTCATGAATTTCTGTAGGTTTGGAGTCAGTGGTCTGAAACATGCTGTCTGGAAGCATTAGATGCTGTTCTATGAAAACTAAATATTAGCATAAATAAAGATTTTGTAGATGAGTTAAAGTACTTCTACAGGGCCAAACTCTAAAGGAGTTTCTGGGTTTTTGTGGATATACTAAATGGGTGTGATAAACTGATGGTGTTACTTAGGAATGCAAAAACCTGTAGGTACACATTTCTTAATACTTGAGGTATGTTGCTATACCAGCATCTTAGGTTAACTTTTGTTTTGTGAGGGGAAGGGAGAGATATTGATTAGGTAGATAGATCTGTAATATTTAGCTATGGTTTTCATTCTATCTTTTTTTTGTGGCAAAAATAGAATTTCCGACTATTCTGAAAGTAAGTATCAGTAAAAAGTTTTTAGGCTGTTTCTGTCATGGACAGTTCCATCAGGTAACATGCAGTTAGCCCAGGGTCCTGTTTGTTTTAGGGAAGAGAGACTGCACAGTCTCCACCAAGTTTATGCTCCCACTGTGACACTACACGTGATGCAGCAACTTTTCTCCAAAGCAGGAGAGCAGAAGAGGAAAGGATGAATTGTTCTTCCCTGTTCATCCAGATTTGGTCTTTGGTAAATATATTTCTGCTCCTCTCTTGTCATGCTTAGGAAATGTAAGTGTGCCCAAGCTCTGAACAAACTTTCCACCTGTCACCTGGAGGAGGGGAGGGGCGGGTGATAACAGATGGTGCTTTTCTGCAGTGTGCTTGTGATGCCCCAGAGATCAGTCTGAGGACAGGACACTGTAAGGCTTGAGAACTTGTGGCTGCTGAGAAGGAACAGGAGCACACAGCACAACTCACTTTACTCCTCTGTCAAACCACTACTCACTCAGTTGGCTTCCTGTAGCAATTAGTACAATGGTTTATTTAAAGGAAATAAAATGAAATATAGGAAATGGATTTTATTAAAAGAAATGTAGGACACCCATATAATAAATATTTGCACTGAGGGCAACAGCAGTTTTGCTCAAGAAGGAAATTCATTGTGTAAGTGGAGGTTAGTAGGGTATATGTATTGTGTGTGTACACATGCCCTAGACACATATAGAAGGAAATTCTCAGAAATTCTAGGAAGAGCAGAATAACATTTTTGGCACAATTCTTTGTAAATTTTACACTTCATAGAGAATCAATTGAATTCCTTACCTGATTTTTTTTAGAAACAGCTCCGTCTTTTTGTCCTTAATTTTTCTTTCTTGCTTATCTGCATTGTGTCTGCTGTTCTCCACTGCTTGCTTGTCTCCTCATCACATGTGAAACCAGTGTGGACTCTATATTGAAAAACCTGCATTGACAAAAATAGGTTAGTTATATATGTGTAAATGACAGATTTCTTGTTTCATTCCTTTTTTTTCTGTCTTCTATGAAAACAGAGAGAGAGCCATTAGAGACTTGGGGTCAAGTACTGAAGTAATAAGTTTGCAGATATGAATATTGACATAATATTATGCTGCTAACCACTTAAATCCATGCACAAAACCTATTTATATACATTTTTTTGCACAAAATGTGTCCATACAAACATGTAGAAATAATGTGTGTCTTACAACAGAAAATGCATGCTTATAAGAAACTGAGAATACAAGTTTATGTCAGGTGATCCTCTGGAAGCCAAACACCTTTAGAGTGAGCACTCATGCTTAGAGGTGTCACTGACTAGTTTACTTGCAGCACTGACCTGATTTTTTTTAGGCCTGGTCCTGAAGTTTACAAGGGACCTATCTGAGACAGCTCTGCAAAGTTCAGTGCTTTTCACAGAATTCTGATCAGGCTTGGAAGAATTATCCTTAGATTGCAAATGGCAAATTGTAAACTGTGGCTTTAAGGTTTGTCTGTTCTGTTTTCTGATTTATCACTTTTTGGTGGTGTGTTTTGTTTCGGTTTTTTTTTATGGTTTTGAGGTTTTGTTTGTTTGATTGGTGAGTTTTTTTGTTTCTTTTTGTTGTGGTTGTTTTTTCCTACAGAAATTATATCTTGGCTTTTTCCAGTTCCTGACAATCCCTTCTCCATCTCTTATGCATCTTTTCCCCAGCTGTGCTTTTGACTAATCATGCCTTTAGGTGAGAATTTGTAAATTAAAATTGTACTGTCCTGTGTTATGACCTTAACTATTACCAACATTCTTATTTCTAAACCTCTGACTTCCTCAATTAAGTCAAAGATAAACACCTCTTTGTGGAATCTGATGATGATTATTTGAAACAACCCATTTTTGTCATACAGCCAGATATGAAAAATAATTAAAACTTGAGAATGTACAGTAGTGCCAAGGAATTTCAATTGTATTGAACTGTTGGCTATTGGGATACTATTTCTAGAATTAAAAACATACTTTGAAATAATTTTTATGTTCATGGGGAATTCATTTGCTTGAGAAGGACAGCAGCTATATTTTTTGACCCTTTTCTAGTAGGATTTGTGTCAGAATGAATTCAAAAAAGCATAGAAATAGTTAAAACAGCTTCCTTTAAAAGGTTCTACCTTTAGCAAGGAGTCCTTGAGTGTCCAGTCTCAAGGACTGCACAAACCTCTGCACAAGCATGCCTGAGAACTGAGCCTGGACTGGGAGCTTTCTGTGGCTCAGAGACACCAAATATTGTACAGTGGACAGAAAAAAAAGATGTAATTAGCTTAAAAAGAGTAGAATTAGGATTCATATTTCCCTTTCTCATTGCCGAAAAGCTTTAAATATAATAAACACATCAAAACTCACTTATGACAAGTGAAAGTTGGCTTGTACATCATTTATTAGAGTTCTGCCACTTGTCTCACCTTCATACACCTTATCATGTAAGATGTGTTGCCTTAGAGCATGCCACATTTTATTAAGTATCCAGCTTTTCACAGGAATGATATTAAATGAAAAGCATTCTTATTTGCCTAGAAATTCATGCCATACACCAAATACCATTTTATCTGTGATTACTTAGCAGGAGCCATCTGTCACATCCCCACCCCCTCAGTGCTCAGAAAGGCAGAGACTGAAGGTGAGAAGTATATTTACTTCTGACAACAAAAGCAGCTGCTGTTGTTACTTTTAGCTGTAAGGCAAACTGTTGTGGTTCTAGTGTGCAGGGACCTGTGTGTTGATGACAGCAAACCTCTTAAAATTTGGAAGAAAATTGCTTTATGGATTGTGTCAGGAGGGCATGTACAACCATGGCTCCAGCTGAGAGGTAGAAGCAAGAAGAAACTTAGGACAAAATCAAGAATTTCCCCCTTCTCCTGCCTTCCTTTTGGTAGAATATTATATTGCAAAAGACATTATTTTTCCTTAATGATAACACCAGATTCTGAAATTAAGCACAGCAGGTAGAAACACCCAACACAGAATTAAAAAAATAAATTGCATATTCATATGCTGAAATTTTTTCCAGTGCTGACAGCTAACTGTTCCAAGTGGAAAAGGTACAAGTTCTGCTGTTCATTCTGCCAATTTCCCTTTTTAAAACTCTGGTGCTGTGTTTTGAGGGCTATGTACCCTAATTTCTTTTATTCTTACCGTTATCCATCAGGCTAAGAAAGATATTTACCAACAATTTTTTTAATAGTATTACAGAAAATAAGTATACCTTTAAATTTATGAGAAAGAGAAAAGGGGTATTTCTTGAGTAAAATCACTTAGTTCCTGTTGCTTTCTTTCATAGTGCACAAGGGGAGCACTGTGCTAGGATGTAAACATACCTAGAGTGCATTTCAAGACCAAAATATAAACGTTGGTGGGAAAGGGCACTTTATGCAAATGTGTTTCCTGAGTGATGGCTCTCCCTCCCTGATGGTTCTAGTAAGACAGAATAATTTGGGGAAATAAGTGGAGTGCTCTGCCCTTTAGGTCTTTTTTCATGTATATTCCCTTGCAAATATGATTATGACAAAAAAAAAGGTTCATTTTGGAGCTTCTTCTAAAATATTTTCAATATATCACCATGGAAAATGTAGAGATAAAGCAGAGCTATAAATGAGAACACTTATAGGAAGGGGAAACAGATCAAAATGCCTTACTCTGTATTGCACTCATTTTCCTTTTACAGCCCACCTGTCAGTCCTGTTATCATTGTCTAGAAAAGAATTTACACTAAGTCTTTGCTTCAATCAGTTTCCATGGTAACTTGGTTCTGTTTTAAAACCTTTACATAAAGATGGTTTGGTTAAAATGGTAATGAGCTGCAGTGCTTGTCCATACCTGAACTACCTTTCCCATTGCTCCAGAATTATCAGATAGGGGTGTCACTCCATCTGCTCTAGGTCCTTTAGTGTCTACAACACCATTTGAGTAACCAAGTCAGGTCAGCTTGCCATCTGGCAATCTCAGTTTTCAGAGATGTAGGGGGTTCAGGCTACTGGCTAGTGTTTGTACATGACATGTTTGTTGTGAAGCAGAGAAAATCATGTTGGGGTCTGGAGGCTGGAGTTCCCTGGGGAAGGATCCCTGTGCATGTACAGGACCTGCAGTGGGGCTGAGGGCTCCGAGGACCATGGCATCCTTTAACATATGAACCAGGAAAGGCAGACTGTCCCCCTTGCAGGAAACGCTTTTCTCAAAGGTATGAAAAATAAATTCCCTTCAAACTACATCAAGGGAAAGAAAAGTTCAGGGAAAAAAAACAGATGAAATTGAGTCAAAGAATATTCTGATAATACCCCATCGTTGTGGATATATATATATTTTATCCAGCCTTTAGGTATCCCTTATCCTAGTTTCAAGCTTCACTCTTGCACTCATCATTTCTGATTCTCTTGTCTGGTTTGACAGTCTTGTTTTTAATTCTGATTATTTTATACCAGTTCTCATCTAGGAGAAAAATCAGCATTTTTTAATGTAACTTAATAACACAAATTTCAGTTACAGAGAACAAAGAACTTTTATTATGTATCTGATAGAGCTCTTCAGCAATTACTCTGAAAAATTGCTGTATTTCATAGAAGATGACACCTTCCATGTGCTATCAGAAATTCTTAAGATTCTGTACTAGATCTGTTCCTGTTGTTTTGGGTAGCTTAATGTTTATATAAGAAGTCTTTTGTTCCATTAAAGGGACTGATAGAATTTATGAGCAAAATTTCACACATCTCTAACTTCCAGGCAGGCATTTAAAATCATAAAAACTTTTCGTAGGTACAAAAAGCTGCTGAATGTAGGTATACACCAGTTAATTTATACTTGAGTTTTTCCAAAAACTAGATAAAGATCTCACGTTTCAGCATGGGACAATACATTATTTTTCCATGGTAAGTGGTTGTCCAGCAGGTCTGTATTAAGCACCTTAAATAACAGAGTCAGCTTGGTTATCTACTAATTCCTTTAGGTGATGTCATCTCCCTATAATTTAGTTGCCCTTTAAAAGGAGTCAGTATGCTTGTCCCAAACCAAATAATATGGGTGTACTAGAAGTTTGATTTAGACCTATGTAGTTCCTCCCCAAAACACTGAAAAAAAAAAGAAAGCTTTCAAATGTATTTTTTCCAGCTCTTATTTTTAACTAACAGTTTCATTTACTCCTGATGTCCTAGCGCTGTCCTGTAGTCATAAATTTCTGAGGGAAGGGCATTGTCAAATCAGGGTGTCATAAATCTGCTGAATTCCTTTCATCAGTCATGGCAGTAACGTCTTCACAGCACTCCTGTGTGTCAGTAAAGCATGACCTTCTCTGACTGATCTGTGCGGGCTATGCTTAATTGAACTGTGCTTTTCCAGTGAGCATTTTAACTTTCACACAATGATTTTTGCAGCAGCTGACATCCAAACAACTGGTCTCCGTTTGCTGGGTGAAAGAATAAATAACATCTGATGCTTTGTCAGTTGAAAAAAAAGTAGTTCTTATTTTTAGTACTTTTAATATCTTTTATCTCAACGGAACAATTAAATCTGCTTAAAATTTCCATGTTTTTTAATTCCTTTTATAATCCTTAATATAAAAAAAGAGGGCTGATTCTGTGCCTCTTCGCTTTTGTAGCATTATGGATTCCATCCCCATGAAAAATCAGTGCTCCAAAAATACTTTACGTTGATATGAAAACTAAGCATACCAGTTGGTTGCCTGAGATGGGAAATTCCTCGTTATACATGGGCGTTAATATAGTTCTTACTTCGTTTAATTAATCTGCTCATTACAGTCTAATGCAACAGGCTATATTTTCTTTTGCCCAGGAATTTTTTCATATATACAGCAGATCAATTGCTAACTGCAAAACCATCTCAGTTATATTAATTATTTGGTATTTCAGTCTCTGATTAAAAATTGTTAAAATTAGAGCATCTTATTCCTTAATTTTTAGCTCATTATGCTGACTTACTTTTTTAGATAAGACTTTTCTTGATTCATTCTTATTTTGCAATGTCTTTTATTATCTTACAATAATTATTACTAAAATATTTGACACTATCAGTATCTATTATTAATTACATTATCTCCTGGTAGGATTCTAAATAGTTAATCTCTGTGCTTTAAATATTTTTATAATTTTTCTCTTTTTTTCCCTACCCTAATGTGCTGCTCTATACAGCTGGTTTTTTTTTATTTTGTATACAATTAATAAGATTTTATTTAATACCTATTTTCCCCCTCAGTGCTTTCTAAAGACATATATTTTGAAATCTAGTTATGCTGTGATTAAAGGAGAACAAACCTGTTTGGATAAAATAATTACAGCTCAGATATTCATGCATCCATGAAAAATCACATTGCAAATCTCAGACAGCTCTGCTGCTGAAGGCTGAGTGGGCTATGTATAAACAAGTATGTAAAATGAGAATCAGGAGGGTGAGGAGCTCACTGTGTTTCCAGTTGCTGCTGGTATGTGCCCTTGAGCTGGATGAACTCTGCAATGGTAACAGGATCCTGTCTCCCTCTTTCCTGGCCCCTTTGGTCCTCTCACATCCCGCATGATGCATCGTCCATAGTTCCAGTTTGTGTCCTAAGCTTGCTTTCAAGGTACCTCTTTCTCTGATTTCATTCTCAGTGTATTTCCTCTCCCTGGTTACATGTGAGAAATCATCTGTTGAAGTGTGTTATACAAGAAGAGATTAGCAGAGGAATACCATTGTGAATGTTACCAGAGGTGCAGAGAGGGTTGGAGAGTGTGAAGACAAAGCAGTGCTTTGTTTCTCCTCTCTGCTTGCTCCTTCTGTGAGTAGCACAGAAGGCAGGAGTTTGAAAGCAAGTTTATCAGGATCACAAAGTTGTTTGCTGCTGAATTATCAAAGTAGAAGGACCATAGAACTGAATCAGACACTTCCCCATTCGTTATGTGGTTTGTTTGAGTCAGAACTGCAGCACATAAATGATCTCACACTCCTTCCTTCTGCTGTTCTCTTCCTCCAGTCCTCCTCCTGACAGAGGCACTGGCCTAAATGCTACTGATATTTATTGTTTTGAGTAGTACCATAATAATTTTATAATGGAGCAGGATAGGACAGAGCAGATAGTTGCAATGGACAGAAGAGTTAAAAGCTCACACCAAACTTTCAGGCACAGTTCAGAGACCACCAAACCCTGTTCTGGGCTCTTTGGTCTTTCGGGGACCAAAAAGATATTGTCAAGAAGTTCAATTTAATTTATTTTAGTTTAACTTAATTAAGAGATTCTTGTCTCTAGAATCTCTTTGTGATGACCATTGATGCATGGAACTATTGGATCAAATTATTTGTCTTTTAAAGAACTGTCCTAAAAAACATACCCATTCAGGTCACACTAAAATTTTAAAAGTTCCACCTTCTTTGGAAGGTAATTGGTTATCACAAACATAATGTTTTCATGTCCCCTAATAGCACTGAATCAGTAGATATGTATAGGTTCAAACTGAGTTTGCTGTCTCAGGGTGACAAAGAAGTGGTTAACCATTAGGTCTGGAATATAACAGAGTTTGTCCTTTATGGTTCATATTCAGAACTTTCAACAGCTAAGTAAATTGTTTATGCATGACTTGCATAGGAAGATACTGTAGTTAGTGCTTATTAGATCAAAAGTGTAGTGAATCACTACCCAAACTTAATTCTTTTGATGGAGGAACTTAATAGGCAAGCTTTTTTTTCTAGTAATTTTCTTTCAATAGTAATATACTAGTGGGACTTGAATTTTTATTAGGGTGGGGGTTTTTTGTCATTTTTTGTTTGATTTAGGAAAACACGTTATGAGAATTTTTTTTACTCAAAATGCTTAGTAACTCATGAGAATTTGTTACCTTTACTACTATAAAATTTAAAAACCCAGTCATTATTGAAGCTGTGAAAATTAAGTAAAATCAACCATGCTAGACTTAAAAAGACGTAAAATAATTTTTTTAAATATGTAGGCTCTTTTCCATTTCTAAATGATGGCTGTAATGTTCTCAGTAATGCAAAATTTAGATTTTTTAAATTTGGGGAGTGGGAGTTGAGAGAGAACAATGACGCATTCTACAAATACAATGCAAGAGCTCAGTATTTTTAAGGTCACTTCTCCTTGTTATGAATACCCCTGATGGCTGTCTAAAATCAATTAGATTTAATATAATCCCACTAAATTTCTGCTCCTCAGGATTACAGTAACACATTTTATTAACAGCATGAGATGCAATTTTGGAATTTTTAAAATCTAGAATTAAAAAGAAAGATAATGGAAACAAATGCTACTTTTCTATACACACGGTCATGGGTTGAATTATGGGGTTTTTCCTCTTAGGTTTGCTTTTCATTGCTATTACATTGGGAATTCATCTTTTAGCTATTTTTTGTGTGTGTTCACCAGATGCTCAGGTGCTATAAGTTAACTACACTGACTTCACTGATGGAGTACAGATTTGTATCCCCATGGAATGGAGAGTTTAGACATGTAGCATGGCATGGCATAAAACCTGTCTCATCTAGCAGAGATTATCTAGCTCCATGAGAATTTCCAAGTACTTAGTATCTTGGACTAAGGACTAAAAAACTTGGTGTGAGCTTTGCCACTGCCTTCTCTGGAGCTAGTGGGAAATGATCACATTACTCAGTTTTAAGCTACTAGCTCAGATCAGATGATTACACAGAAATTTAGAAAAGGTAAAGTTGATTTTTTATGGTCCAAATCCCTATTGAACAAAAAAAGAAAGGACTATATTCTGTTAAGCTCTTTTTTGAAATTCAAATTATGTTGATACCTTAGGGAAATGTCTGACTAGAGGCTAACAGGGTTTGCATGAGCTCTAGATGATTAACCTACTTTATATTGCTCTCACCACCCTGCATTGGTTAATCATTATCTTCAGCAGTGTCTTCAACAATTAGATAAAACATCATTTATTTCTTTTCTATATTTAGAAAACCTCAAACTAATCTTTTTTGCCCTTTATTTACCATCATGCTTGGCATATGATGGAATATGTGAGACAAAACAATGTAAGACAAAAACCCAATCTCTGTCCTTGATTAGATTCAGATGAGTTAATTCTTTACTGTCCCTCCAGGCCCAGTATCCATTACTGTTGAATCAGATACTATGAGTTTCTAACTGGCAATGAACAAATTTTAAAATTCAGTCAGGCATTTTCTCACTCAGAATCTGGTTTACCAGCTGTTTTGCTTTATTTCCTGAAGCATTAGACAATGATTGGGAAGTCCAGTAAAACGAAGGCAGTCTGTGTTATGGTAGTTTTGTGATGCAGTTCTGAGTATGTGTGATGATCAGATGGCGTGTTCCACTCAGAAAACAATTACACTAAAGTAGGGGGACTATTGGGTTGCCAGTTATTATAGATGGGCTTTCTAATGGTGACTACACCATGGAGGTGAAAAAGAGTTTTTCAGGTTCATTTCCAGGCCTACCAGCTGCAACCCTGCAGCCACAACACAACTAGAAATATGCAATCTATCTACTCTTCCATTACTCTCTTTCAGGGATATAAATTTTGGTCCTCAGCTTTTCAAGGCAGTGTTTCAGAATGTTGTCAATTACTGGTAATTTCAGATTACATGAGATTTTGCAATGGCCAGTTCTGCTCTACGTGCAATATATTTGCAATTCACAGAGGAATCTGACGAAGTGACTTTTATTGGATCACTAGAAAATTTTCTTTCTCTAGTCTTACATTCTCCTATAAAGTTTCTAGAATTTTTTTAAGAAAAATATACTAGCTGGTTCGTACAACACTCTGCATGCTTTAACCATAATGTCACATATGATATTTTTAACTTTTCTTAAGATGCTCAGTTAATGAGAATTCAAAAATATATTCTTTAACACGTTTGCAGAAAGGCCATATGTAAGAAAGGAGCATACAGCTGTGCTTATCAGTGTGCATAATCCTTTTTTTTTTCTGGTAGAAAACTCTGTCAGCTCATTATTAAGTAGAAATACACTTAGACATTTGCTGAGGAAATCTTTTGGAGGAAAATAAGTGCAAGCAGTTCATAAAATTGTTAGGTATAAACCAGACATTTGCAAAAAAGTTTTATCTTTTCCCACAAGGAATGCCATCATAATACAGAACATGTAATTTCTTCTGAGAGAAGGTACTTATCTATCCCCAGTATTGGGGTAGAGTCAGCCTTTGTGGCCTCAAATTAAGGAACCAATTATGATGAAGAAAATGTAATAGCTAGGAAAAAAACTAGGTTACAACATATGTACGTTTCTAGATTGGGTAGTGGATCTGATTTTCATTCAGCTATGTTCTGAATTCCAAAACAATACCTAATTCTTGTAATTCATGGGACTATGAGGTTAAAGAAAATAATTGGACTTCAGAAAATTACCTAATGGCATTGTCAAGAATAATCCCCAGGAAAAGTCAGTCTTTTTTTTTTTTTTTTTTTTTAGTTTTCCTATACACCATCAAATGGAAATATGTCTCACCTACAGATAATTATTAAAAAAAAACTTTTAGACTTACTGAAAATGCACAAATCCTTGAAAACTTTTATGTGGCATTGGAAGAGTGCAAAAGACATTGTGTGACATCAGCATGTCCTACACAAAGAACAGAAAGAATGCTAGCCGCTAAAAGTGCTCTGAGAAAGAGATTTGTACCACATGCTGCAGAAGGATGCAAATGAAAATGAGAGCCTGTCTGATTCTCTGTTAACAACTTCTTCACCTGACTCTGGTGGTTGAATAACCTTGAGCATGTGCCTGTGATGCTCTCCTTGCAGACCCTCTCAGCCCCTCCAAGCGTTTGTGCCCTGGGCTCAGCTGCCGGTCCCCTGCAGCAGGGTGTGAATCTGAGCCGTGCACAGGGGCCCGTCAGCCCCACCTGTGCTGAGAGCTCTGCTTTATTGCCACTGCCTCCAGCTGGCCAGTGCTAAAAGTACAAATGTCCACTGAATAACTAGGACATCTTTGGGAGGGTAAAGACTGCCTGATTTTGGAGACCTTTTATTTATGAGAATCCTACCACAGTTAAGAAAAGAACCACATATTGTGAGCATTTATTTAAAAAAAAAAAAGAACCCAACATGCAAAATTTATGCATAATTTTCTTTTTAAGTGCAGTTTCTTTAAGGAATTCAGTGCCACATTTTTAACATTTCCCAAGCCCATGCTTCAGGAGCTACATATTTAAAATATCTCTTCCCCAGAAGTGTAATAATCAAGGATGTCATTAACAACAATTAGGAGTTTAAATTACTGCCACAGAAACTGATATATTATAGGGCACAAAGGAAAAGAGGGAATAGTTTCCTCCCAGCATATTCTCAGCGTATATTATTATAATACCTTGGAGAATAATAACATAAATAAACTATGTTTTTCTGTTTGAAAATATATAAAGCTAGATTTATATCCAAATTAAGAAAGTATTATCAAAATAAAAATTTTTCAACAGCAAGAATCTTACATGAATACTAAGCACATACTGTATATTCTGCATGCAAGCAATTTATATTTGAAAAGGTTCAGAGCTATGGGGTTTTAGAAAGAAACTGTGAGGAGATGCTGTAAATTCTTGAACATAAAATGTTTTGAAATGTGCTATAATACCTAATGATCCTGTGATTTTTTTGTTTTTTTTTTTACTATTTCTACACAGACTATATAATAAGATAAATTTCATCATCCATCCATCCAATCTTCATTGCACTTTGATTAGGTTGCCTGCTAGGTCTCATTCATTTAGTAGAGACTCAAGTCTTCCACGTCCCACCCAGTTCCATGTTCTTGGTGGTGGCATGTCATGTACTTGCTGGGCAGATCCTCACCTGATCCTGGCCCTTGCATGCTGCACGTAGTGGATCTACATGAGACAAGAGTTTTGCCTGCAGTTTATTGTCCTGGAACAGAACAGAGGCACCAGCATTGCATTTCATGGGAATTGTTTTGCTGGCTGTTTGTGCCACCACCCCTTCAACCATGAATTCTGTCCATGTGGAGAGATATTATTTCCCTGGTGTTACTAATTCATCTGGTCAGATTTGCAAAACAAAGGAGATCACTGTGCTAGATTTGAGTATAGCCTTTTAAGCCATGCTAATATTGTTTTAAAATTCATGTTTACTATTTAACAATTAAGATAATGTAAGGCTACCTACACACAAGCTATTTAATTTTATTCTGTCCGTGACCTCTCGTGTCCATCGGTGTACTTTGAATTGCAGCTAAAGTAACTTTATTTTTGACAACTCAAACACTGACAGTGCATCTGCTGCAGAAATGAGCATTATGTGGGATAAGAGTCTGTGTGGGAACCCATTCTGCAGGTGGTCAGTTCACAATGAACTTGCCTGCACTACTGCCTTTCCCTTGGTGAGTTGATGCAGGCTGCAGTCTAATTTTAACTAGTAGACCTTTCACAACAAAACTCAAAATTTGAAAATCTACATGGTCATATTTCTTTTGTGCTTCAGATGCTACCATTACAGGCACAGAAAATACCTTCACTGGTAGTTTTCAGCTTTGAAATGCTGTAGTAATTCCTATTGAGAGAATCCACATAATCCTGTGTATTTTTTTGTGTTTGCAGTGTGTAATGTAGCTCTCTCAGAAGTTTGGATGTGTTTATCAAAGGCAATTAAACACTAGAAAATTTTCCAGCTCAATTCTCAGGTGGAAGAGACAATTCAAATGAGCATACTGTAGCCTCAGTACAAACCTGTATTGGCATAATGAGGTACTTTTAGCTAGGTAAGATGGTATACTGTAGTTGCAACTATGTTTATTTTAGTCCTCCTTGTTGAGGAGCAAACAGTCAGAAATTCTCCCTTCTGCTGAGCAGAATTTAGTTTGTGTATCCCACTGCCAGAGCCTGTTGATCAGATCCAGGGGAAAGTACACAATGACTTTTCTGACATTTCATTCCTTTCTTTGAAACAAAGGTTCCATTACGACTGTAAGGAACTGAAACTTCAGCAGTGAATCCAGAGTAGATTTTAGGGGTTCTGTAGGTATGAAATGTTAGAAAAAACAAAGGTTAGTAAATGCTAGTTGTAATTCAGCAGTTCGTATGGTGTGTGACCCAATACTGCAGGTGTGGTCTGTTAAGACTAAGCTGTCCTTCAAGCCAAAGTAGTAAGAAAAAAGTTAACAGGACATTTTGGATAGCTCTGAAGATCTAACTGTTGGCTTGGCCATACCCTCATGCTTTAATCATACAGTATTTTTTTCCACTTTTTCAAGCCAAAATACAAGTTTTATAGGATATTTTCAATCTCTTAGTATTTTTCTTTTGAATTTTATGACAATATAATATCAACATGGTGAAACTGAACTGTGACATTTCCTGGAATGTTCTGACTGTATTAAACCTTGTCCTCTCTGAACTTCTGTCTGTACTTAGAATAAGACACAAGGTATTTATTGCTGGAATCTGAGAACTGCACATGTCTTCACCTGATACCATTTCATGTCTTGCAAGTATCTGAGTATTATCATGTTACAACACAGAATTTAAGCTTACATGATCTGGGAAAGCTGCTGTGTACTCTTTCCCTTAATTTCCCTGGCACAGATCTCAGGTAATACCTATCTTTGTGTTCCTCCAAGTATAGGTTTATCGGTGAACTTTTAAGATTTCACATCCTGTCCATAAAATTATTGCAGCAGCAAAGTAACAACAGTGTATACAGATTATTGACTTTTTGTTACTACAGATATTGAATTGGCTTGATAGCAAAAGATTTATAGACAGCTAGAAAAAGCAAAACAAGAATTTGATTTAATACATAATTCAAACAAACTTGCTATTGGACTGTTTCTGAGAGGTTTGAATTGAGAAAGAAATTTAAACATACATATTTGCTATATAGTACTAAATATTAAAACAGAGAACATGCTATAGCATTATTCTTAATGTACTGCATAATGAGTGGAAGGGGTAATTGGCACTGGCTGTGACTTCAGTTCATTGCTAGCCGCAGCCATTACTGTCCAAAGTTGTATTTTAGGCTGAATGCTGACTATTCTGTCTGTGGAGAAACTTTCTGTTCCCTCTAATTAAACTGGATAATGCAATTCATGAACTGTTTCTGGATCAGTGCTCTCCTTACTTTAATGGAAATCAATGAAAAATAAGTAGGCTTCTGCAGGAGGAAATAAAAGTACAAATTCAATCTCAGAAAAACAGCCCGTGAAGATTTGTCAAAAGGAAAGCACATTGGTGACCTGCAGCCTTTGCTGGGCTTAATGCACTGTGCTTGCCTTGGAAATGGTAAGGGCCAGATGGAACTATTTCATGCTACTGCGAAATGAGTTATCAAATCCTGCTGCTAGTACGTAGCCAAATAAGCCCGAGTTTTGAACTAAGTTATCAAATCTTGGCACCAATGCACCAACAAGCAGTGGTTTTGTGATAGACTTCTGTGGAATGACCAAAACAAATCTTGGCAAAAGGGAGGCCAGAACACTTCTGTGACTGCAATTACAATAAAAAAGGCTGCAGCTTTCCCACTGCAACAAATCCACCACCTCTAGAAACCTCATCTTCAGCAGATTTTGCTACTTCAGTCTCTCTTGAAAACTGGAAGATATAACAGTCCCTACTAAGAACAGAAATGCAGCACCAAATTAGATTTTCCTAGCTCTTCTCCAGTTTCCTTCCCTTCACCTGTGCAGAGGCAGCTTTAAATGATTTGCATTTTGTCTGTGGCCTAAAGCATTCTTTAACAGAGAGAACAGCTCCCTGTATTAATCTGGAGAGACATCACTTGGGTAATAGTGCATGATGTGTTTTTCCCAGAGGAAACCAAGTGGGATTTTGGACAGTAAAGCAGAAATTAGGTTGCTTTTCTACTTTTAATAATGTATCTGTTCAGATATAAGTCTCTTATTTTTTGGCAGGGGGTGTTGAGGTATTTTTAAAATATTGTTAGAAGATGCAGTAAAGGTGTTTTCCAATTTCTAACATGTGATGCAATTTGGAGAAAAATATTAATTTGTTTTGGTATGAACCAACATTTTCATAACCTTGTAGTTGCTATGATAAGACACCTTTGTTGTCTTGAAAGCTAGAAAAGCCCAAACTTTGTGACGATGTTCCAAGTCTGTAAAGAAAAAAATCTGTCAAAATTCTAGTTCTACACTTCTCCAAGAATCTTTCATATGCAGATTATCTCAGAAATCTGAGTACTTATCTCTCATTTAATGCACGTACTGTATAACTACCTAGGATGTTTAATGATGATACTTAGGTTTCTATGGAGATTTAAGCATATTATAGACCAGCAGCAAAAACCTTTCAGTCCTGCAGGGGCAACAAGGAGGATGACAACAGTCAGATGTCAAGTGCACAGGAATGATGCACATCATTGTTAGGGCTTGGCAGGAATTGGCCAGGCCTCTATCTTTAACTACAAAGCACAAGCAGGGAACTTTTAAAAGCTGCTTATCATCATGTCTCAGATTCTCAATTTCATCTCTCTATCCAGTGCTGGTTTTGTCAGTTCCAGCTGTTTCCCCCAAACTATTTCTCTGTGTACTTTCTCTTGCCTCTTAAGCCTCAATGAAATTAAAATGTTTGAAATCATTAATTCATTAATTGCAAAGGCATAATTTGTTTTCCATGATGTGAAATGGATTCTTCCAGACATGGTCCGTCTAGATGGAAAAAAAAGTGAAAATTGTCTGTTAACATGTTAAAAACATTGTCAGCCTTAATATTGTATATAATAACACATTCTTTGTCAGTATTTTTGAAATTTTCATTTCTTAATAACTAAGATTTCATCCACTTGAGTTAGCTCCTATCTCTTCTGTGTAGCAGTAATATTTGTTGCCATCTAAGAACCTCTCTTAAAAGAGGAAGGAAAAGAGGTTTACTGTTTAATTTGAGAAATTCCTGTGAAAACCGTATTTTAATTATGAGAGAATGCAGGTGAAATAATGACAAGAGGATTTCTTTCATGAGACCAAGACTTGCCTTGCATAAGGAGCTGTACCATAGCATGCCTAAAATGGATGTCTATGACTGTATCTGTCAGAGGTTACCAGCAGCTCCTGGGAAGAGAATAAGAGGCTTCCTGGAGTTTTTCTTAGCATGGATTTAACAGTTTAGTCAGAGTCTAGGCTCAACAGTCATTATCTACCTTAGTTTTGTCACCTGCAAATGATTCTTTAAATATTTATACATAAAACATTTAAACATGACAAATGCAAGCAAAATCCTGTGAAATAAATTAAAAAAAAATACATTAGAGCTAGACTACAGTTTCCTTAACAGTGTGTAACTGATTTTCCCAAATGAGAGATTACTTAGTATGCTTTAATATAAGACTCAAGATAGTTTCCTGAACTTACTTTTGAGTGAAAAAAAACCCAGAAATACAAACTGAAAACCATGCAGAATATAGATCTGTGAACCCTTACTCATCCCTTCCTCTGTATTTGTTATCCTCCTACCAGAAATAATTACAGCCATCTCAAATTCAGCTTCTTAATCTGACTAAATAATTTCCATGCAGATTTCCCTTCCAGGGGTCTGTTTATGATCTTCAAATCTGTTTAATCTTAAGAAACCCTGTATCTTTGATCATTTGTTTCAAAATGTATCCTATCATTCCAGTAAAAGGAATGATAGGACACCTTCAGGTAATTCAGACTCCTAAAACAATATAATCATAATTACTTGGAGAAATACAAATACTTGGAGATCAAAACAGGGATCTAGTCCTTTCTTATTAAGGGAAGATTTTACAAAGAGAAGAACCCTTTCTAAGATTTCACTTGTATCAATAAACTCTGTGGTGTCATTTTTCTCTGCCTTTACATAGATTGTAAATTTTAGAGAATCAGGAAAAAAATCAAGGACATTCTTGCAGGTAATCTCAACTATGTCTTTTGTCCTGCATAATTGCCCCTCTCTTTTTGTTCTAACTTTAAGTCTGAACAAGACTTCAAGGCTTGGGAAAGCCCCTGTCAGAGCAAGGGGAACATGCTGTGTGTCATCCCCATTGTGCCCCCTGCCTGAATCCAAAGTGTTGTGACCTACAAGGATATTTCCTTCTATGACAATGGCTTTATGCCAAGAAAGACACAGTGAATACTTGTGGCAGCTTACTTTACTCTAACAGCCAGGGATTTCCTTCTTTTGCAAAACACAAATCCGTTGTGTCTATTTGGGGAGAGTGAAGCCCTAAACTGTGGGGTTCAGTATGGCCACATCCATGCAGTCTGCAATAATCAGGTAACCAAAACACGGATACCTCCATTGCCACTAATTAAATCTGACTACTGCTTCAAAATCTCGGAGCAAACAGAATCAGACTCTCTGCCAAGTTGCTGCTTTGCCCCTCTATTTTTATAAGAATGATATTGTCCTGCCCACTGAAACTCATTAAGGTACGAATTACTCACAAGTTGTGAAGGAAAGTCATCCTTCATTGACCATTCATGCTATGTTGTTGAAAGTAGTTTTATTTATGTTGCTTCACTGCTTTTTCAATTTGCCATATATCAGATGATTTATCAGAAAGTTGTAGTAAACTCATGCTTTGATGCCATTAACAGCTGCACAAACAACACAAGCTGTAGATCTTCAGTTTTGAAAACTCAATTTTATGTTCAAGTCACAGATTGTCTAGAGTTTAGGCTTTAAGTAGTCCTGCCAAAGGCTATTTCTTTGTGTAGTATCTCTAGCTGATTCCTAGAGTACTTTCTAAAATTAAAAATATGAAACTTCTGAAATATTTTCAAACTTGAGGCCTTGGCGATTTGTACAATTATTCTGATATAAGGAAGTACTAAAAAACAGCTTTGATTGATTCTTGAGGACACTACAAAGTTCCAGCTCTCTCTAGACTCAGTTAACCAAAGTTGTGCTATCTGTATACATGTCCAAATAGCAATAGCAGGAATACCTGTTCTGTTCTCTCCTTTACTACTGGAAATACTAAAACCTATTCTATACTCATTTTAGCAAAGGCAAAGAAATTTGAAGTACTCTTTTGTGAATCATATTTATTTCTCCCTACCTTAACATTTGAAACAGTATATTTTTTACCAAAACTATTCATATTGTTTCTAAGATACGCTGTAAGCCAAGACTCAATTTTAACCAGTAATGAAGTTTTTGTGTGAACTAAAAGAAAATGCTATGACTATTTTGAAAAATTCAAAGGATTGGAAAGGATGTCACTTCAAAATGTAGAAAATAGTAGTGGAAAGTATTTGAGATCATATTGTAAATTGAAATGACCCCAATACAATAACTATTCATAGATAAATAATGGCTATTCCCATAGTGCCTTATAGAATTTAAAAAATATTTTATGCCTTCCAATGAGTAAACAATAATTTTGTGAAAACACTGTAATGGTATTACTTTTTGTTCTGAACAGTCAGCCTTTTTTTATGCATACTTTTGAATAAGTAGTTCTAAGGATAATACTTTTTGAAATACTATAGGCATGTGCCAAATAATCCATTTGAAAACTCTGCTCTTTGTGATTTTACACTGCCAGTAAGACATAGCACTTTAAACTCGCTCTGTCAAATACGCCATCAGAGATTACACAGCACAACCTTTCTTTTTTAAGCTTGTTAGTATTGAGTGTCCTTCAACACTTTGGGGATGATATTTAACACTTTGCCTCTTACCACTCTCTGAAGAGGGAATTGCTTTGTCACAGATAATTCATAATACAGCCACATACTTTAATTCTAAAATATGGTCATTTACAGCACAGAGTTAGCAATGCCATCAAATATTTCCTGTAAGGATAACTACAGTGTTTGAATTAAGAGTACATATATGCTAAAAACACAAAAAACATATTTGAACCTGAAGGAAAGATTAATTATAAGAAGCTATCCTCGTATAATGATTCAAGGAGAGGAATAAGAAATTTCCTTTAATGCAAATGAAAACCAAATGTCAAAGTGCAACTGTGAAGGGCCATAATATTTGCTGTCCCTATGGAAAGAAGGGCAAACTGAGAAGGGACAGTTTCTGCTGAGAGGTTGTCATGAGACTGGCCATGGATTTGAGTCCATGGTAGTCATTGCAGGGACCTCAGTCACCTCAGCGTGGCATTCTTCATTCCTGTGGTAGCAGAGTTTAACTTCTGTTCAAAGCCTTACTTCAGAATTCTCTCTTGAGAGCCCACAGTTCAATATGCAGTTAATCTGATAAGGGTGCTGCTACAGGAGTCTGCAAAGCCACAAAACTAATAAGCAATATAGCAAGGAAGAGAATTAACTTTTCTCCTTCCGACACATTTAGTAGCCTAAATTCCACAGAAGAATTACACACATAGACAATATTTTTATACCCCATCTCATGTTGATAAATGCAGGAAAAAATTAGGAGCTTGTTCTAGTATCAGATGAAATCCAGTTTATCCTTTGTAGTCTTTTTCTTTTGCTCTCTTGAATAGACAAAATACTGGCAACTAGAAATCAAATTTGAACTCTGAAATGTAACTTTATACTGAATCATATTAAAAATGTAAAGGTTATGAGCAGGTCATTGTAACTTTTTTATCCAGGCACTTAATTCCTTACTCTTCAGTCCTAAGTATTTGGTGTAGTTCTCTTGCCTGATTTTCTCACATAGTTTTCCCCTTTGTCTCTTTGACTGAGATAGTGAGAGAATAACCATTGTATTTTGTTTAGAATGTATTTTTGGTGAGATAGTTCTATTTTCCAACATTTCTTGCATCTCAGTGTGTTTTTCTGTTGGGAAAGAACCCATTGCTAGAGAAACTAGGTTTCAAATAAAAACATTTTAGCTTAGAGACCTTTTATTATTCTGAGTTCCAACTGTGTAGAATTCTATTTTTCTTGGACAGCAAGAATAACTAGTTCTTAATTGCATCTTTGTCTTTTGACTCATAATCCCCATTGTTTTTGAAAGTTGTGGGCAAGTTAAATAGTAGAGGAGAAATGTTACAGGAAAAAACTTAAAAGGTTGTAAGGGAAAAGAAATTTAAAAAATCTAGAAAATGAGATAAAGAATAAAGAAAAACTACAGGAAAACAGAGAATACTGATATTTTCTTGAGACTTTTATATGAAGTCTGTTAGAACTGAGCATGATCCTATTTCATTCCCATATCACACCTTCTGCAGAAGAGGTACCACAACCCTACAACTGCAGCACTGCTCCAGTCCTGCCCCAGGATCCCACATGCCCGAGGCTGCAGTTTTCCATGTGCTCTATCAACCACGTCAGCTTCCAGGCTGAGAAGAGGCCAGTGCAGCTTAGAGCCACAGATACTCCTCCAAACATTGCCTTAAGAAGCACAATCCTGGTGATGTCTGCCCTTCTTCCTCACGTGACAAGGCAGGCACAGCACTTCTGATTCATAGGATTGAATGCCTGCACCCAACAGGGGGTGAAGGCCAGCAGAGATACCCAATTCTGCTGTGACAGCCAGTGCTGCAGTTCAGAGCATTGAAGGAAGTTGAGAATTCAAACCTTCTGTAAGGCCACAAAATTCCCAGCTGGGGATTATGCTTTTCTGAGTGTTTGGGGCAGGAGTCTCATGTGTGCTGTTGGTTCAATGCTACTTCCATATGGGATCAGCCGCTTACTGCTTTCATTTGCAGCAGTAAGTGTCTGGTATTGAATGCTTTGGGAAGCTCACCTGAAAAAGGAATTCTTTGTGCCCATTCTGATATCTGAAGTGAAATGCAGGCAGCATTGGCATACTTCTAAAGATGACTGTGCTGGCTGAACTGCAGAGCATTTCACATCCTGATAATTAGACTCCAAATGCATTGAGGAGAACAGCTAGGCAGCTAACAGGTTTGGAGATTTCTTGAATCTTGCTTATCTCTGCCACATTCCTAGCTGGACATATGACAACCAGGTTGTCAGTCTCAGCAGATTCAACAAGGACTTCTCTTGCAGGGAAACCCTGCCCTCATTTGCATTAGAATTAATTCCTCCAGCTCCAGATTTTCGGCATGCTGGTAGAGTGTGCAGGGTCCTTCAGTTTATAAACAGCACACTGCTCTCAGATCAGTGCCTTCTGAAGAACACAAAATTCACTATGGAGCAAAAGAAAACATTGATGTGTTTGGCTTTTCACAGGCACATCTGATAGTTCACATAGATTTGGGGGATTTTTAAAATTACAAAATACATTAATTTCAATATTCTGAAAATGGCTGTGGGAGACATGCCATAGAGTGCTGGAAACTTTAAGCAGTATGAACAAAGGCTGAGGTTTTTCTTCCATTGTGAAGTCAAAGCTGTTGGAATATTTTGAATCTTTCTATGGATTCTATGCAAAATTAGTCTTCTGCCATTTCACTGATACTTGGCTCTCTGTTTCCTTTATTTCTTTAGTTGTACATGTAGCACTCAGTACTGCCTCTTTTCTCTTTCTTATTTATTTTCTCTCTTATGATTCATGTTGCACAGTATTCTGGTAGAGATAGGAATTTCCATTTGTTCTGTCATGTGAAGCTTGACTGTATGATATTTCTTTGTTCAGTCCTCCTACTGATTCATTCCCAAATTGCAGAAACAGTGGGTTTCATATGTATTCAGCTATCTTCTTGTCTAAAGTATCAATACAAGTGCATTATGTTTAGTTGTTAAAGCCAGTATTTAATTCTAGTTTAAACTGCAACTTAACTACATTTAACACTAAGCTAAACTTAAAATTAAAAGTTTTTGAGATCCAATATAGAAAACAAAGTGTTCTGGAATTTGTGATGGAATGAGTCCTTATCCCTTCCAAAATCAGTTTGGTTTAATCAAAGTATTCTCTATCAATAAATCCAAAAATATTTTTAACCTTTAAATTACATGATTTCTTTACAAATTTCTTTCAAAAAAAGCTGTTTCAAAACTAAGAATGCACAGCCTTTTGTTTGGCCTTTTTAAAATGTCAAATTAGGGCATATTCCTAGCTGAAGCAGTTAAATCATAAACTTTAATTTCAAGAGGCATCTGTTTTTGGTATAAAGTATTGCAAGTATTTATTGTTTTACAGATTATGATGAGCATGTATTTTCTTCCTGGTAAAGCATTTTGACAGAACACTTTAATCAGCTCTGTGGAGAACCCAAACAATTAAGATGCTGCTTAACACACCCCTAAGCAAAACCAGCATTGACAGGCTCACACTATATCAAGAGCACAGAAAACATCCTCACTGAGACAAGGACAATTTCTTTAGCATTCACTTTTATATTTCTCTGGCATTCAGGGTCTGCACAGTAACTGTGCCAAAAAGCAACTGCAGAAGTATTTTTTGGAGTTATACTGTCAAAGAGATGACAGGCTGTGTCCCAGCCTTCTAACCAGGTCATCTTTACAGCTGCTCACACCAGACTGCCTGCTGGTAGAAGCTGTTTTTCTTATGGGTGTTTTTTATGTTGCCTCCAGGAAACAAAAAATCAGAACAAGATGATTTTTTTCCCCTAATTAATGATTTTTTTGAAAATAGAGGTTGCAAATATATATAGTTTTTTATATATTGTATATTTTTATCTATTTTATATATTTGTTTTTTATATTTATATTTATAATACTTAATGTATATTTATATTATATTTTTCAGTTTTATACTGTAAAAACAAGACTTTATCATAACTGAACAAATTAAAGTTGTAGGATACTTTTGGTACAAGTTATAAATCCTGTAAGAGTTGTTTATACTTTTGATGCTTATTTCAAGTACTCATTTGGTAGAAGGGTTGTGTTTCACCACTGGGCTTGTACTTTCTTAAGAAAAAGCAAGAAACCATAGCAAGAAATCTCACCATACTCTTAATATTCTGGTGTTCTTATTTACTTAGCAATATCCTAAACTCCATAAGAGTTGGGCACATGTGTCTTTGCAGTGCTGCGTCATGGCTTCACCAAGGCAAAAAGGAATTGAACTGTGTTATCAGCTGCCTCTTCAAAATGTGACATTTCTTTCAACACAGCTCAGTTTGGCTAAGGAGAAAACCAGCTCATCCACAGTGTATCAGGAAGCCTCTACACAGCTGTAATGATCCAGCAGAGAGATACTTGCACCTGCCTAGACATTTTCTGTCTCTATAGTGATCGTTTAAATCTAGTTTGAATCAAATAATTACAGCACACTGCTGTGATTTGTGCCTTGAAACCATTTTGATTTGAAGACAGAAAAAGCTATCTATTAGAATTTACTCTTCCTTTTAAAAATGTGATGGATTTTCATGTTGGACTAATTGGCAAGTGAGGGCCCATGTTTCCATGAATGGCTGCACCCTCTACAGCCTCCCATCACAGAATCATAAAAAAATGATAATGATTGTGTTCCAAGTATGAGCTCATGGTATTTTAAACACTTCACAGCATGTTTTCAAGTTTTCTCTTTCATCCACTCCTCCATGTTTTGATATATTATTTATTGAGAAAATTCTTATTTCAGTAATGTTGGAATTCAGAATATATTTTCTACCCTGTTCTTGCTACTGCAGCATCATAATAAAAGACAGAGTCAAGCTTTTAAGGGGACTGAACTGAAATAGTAGTGATCTAAGACATAAGCTCTCCACAAGGAGCAGACATTCTCCTGTAAACAGTAGGATTCTGCTCCTGCTTCACATTCTCTCATCTCTGTGTGTTCAGGCTATGGGAAAACTGGAAATTTGCGTCTCTGCCAAGATGTGCAAGTTTACTAAATATTAATAGCATAACCCTCCAATTTTATTTTTTTTTGTTGTATTATTAAGGCATTCTTCATCTGTTGAGGAGGTAGGAAACATTACCCTAGTACTTATCTTTCATATGGGGAAGGGACAATAGCAGGAACTCTGGAAAGGCACACTGGAGCACAGTTTGAACAAGAGCACCAAATTAGGTTAGGAGTTGGCTAAGAAAGGAACAAACCCTAGAGGCTTATTCATGTCTCACTTTTGCTTATCTTCACTGGAGTTCCATAGGTAACTTCCATGAAGTTACATAGGCTGTGCTCACGAGGGCCTTTACCGTACAAAAGAAAATGTTACCAAAAGAATGACAAATGCTTAGCACTTCTGCAGATGGTGCTGGATTTATGCTGTAGATATGAAATCAGTATTAATTACATTAAAACACATGTATTACAAACCAGTAATATTTATTGAATCATAGAATGAGCTGGAAGGGACCCGTCAGGATGATCCAAGTCCAGCTCCTGGCTCTGCACAGGATCATCCTCAAGAGTCACACCATGTGCCTGAGAGCAGTGTCCCAATGATTTTGAACTCTGTCAGGCTTGGTGCTGTGAGCACTTCCACGGGGAGCCTGTTTCCATGCCTGACCTCCCTTTGGGTGAAGAACCTTTTCCTGCTATCCAGCCTCAGCTTCCCTTGACAAAGCCTTAGGCCATTCCCTTGTCCTGTCCCTGGTCACCAGAGAGAAGAGACCAATGCAGCTTCTCCTCCTCCCCTCACAAGCAAGTTGTGGCTGCAGTAAGGTCTGCCCTCCGTCTCCTGGTGTCCAGGCTGAACAGGCCAAGTGACCTCAGCTGCTCCTCATACTGCTCCCTTCAAGGCCTTCATCATCTTTGTTGTCTTCCTCCAGATGTTTCCAATAGCTTCATGTCCTTTTTATATTGCAGTGACCAAAACTGCACGTGATACTCAAGGTGAGGCTACATCACTGCAGAGCAGGAAAATCACCTCCTTTGGCTGGCTGGTGATGTATTATTTATTCCAAAATAAAAATATTTTTTATTTTGAAAAGAAAAAAAATATTATTTACTTAAAAAATGTAATTTAGCATTTTATAAATGCTCTGAATATTTATAAGGCCTTTTGAATCATTACTGGGTAACAGAAATAGATGAAAACATCCTCTGGTGGATTTAAAATATAGATGCTTATAGAACGTAATAAATCATTTTTTTAAAAAAACTGTTGACAAATATTAATATCTGTATCTCAGTGGCCACAAAAGTAGTATTCTTAATGTGCTGTACTTTTTCTTTAGCTTTTAGTATTGGCATTATACTCTGTAACTTACATTAATAATTCGCAATAGAGGTTATCCTACAACATACATTCTATGGATTTACTTTGGGACTATTACCTTTACGTTCCCTTAATGCTCTTCTGTCAATGCCTGATTATATTATTTTTTTTCTTGGTTTGTTGTTATTATTAACTATCCCTTCAGATGTCTATATTCCTTTCTGATGCTTTTTTTGTCCACATAAAAGGTTTATAGAGACACAGGTTATAAGAACTCCATCACCTGCAGTTTACTAGAAACCCTGACCTGAAATATTGAATATCTGTTAGCTGAGTGCTTGTTCTGCCTAGAGGATATGTTAGGAACTCTGCATGAGTAAAGATGTTTTCATATGATCCATATACTGCATACTCATTTGGAAGTTATTTATAGATGTGCTGTGGTGTTTTCATTTTCTGTCCCTTTATCTCTCTCTCAAGATTACTATTGCTTTCTGTCTCCCTCTAAATGTGAGCATTTCTGTCATTGTAATTCTGGTACATTCTACTCTGTCCATTATTGTTCTACCTCCTTTATTTAATACAAGTCATTAATTGAACTTCATACATTTGGGCAAAAGGAGGAAACGAGATACAAATGGATTCAGTTGCTGTCACGTCAGAAGCAGAACAGGTAGTGTGTTACAGTTCTACCCAGGCCATGAAAGATCTGAATTCCTTGTGCACTGCCATAAAGATCTGAATTCCTTGGGATTAACTTTGTGGTGAGTTAACCTCAGATCATCTCATTCTCCCTTCTTCCTTTTCTCTATCAAAGGCATGATGCTGTAGTTCAGCTGTAGCTGAGCAGTTGCCTTGACCTGTTTTGAATGCAGCCCCTCACTGGAGATGTGATTCCCATTGCTGCTTTTATTCATGGCCAACTCTACATCACCCCACTGTCATTTGTACAGCCAGATGATGAACTGGATCATGGACTCATCTGGCTAAAAAAACCCAAAAATCAGTTGGCTCAGTCAGACTCACTGCACTGCCATGCAAATCTGGAAAAAGAAGGGGCAATCACACTTAGCAGCAGCTGCCCACATATCTTGCAGTAAAGCACCCATGGAATTGTGTCAATCTGGCAGTAGTCCTGGGGGATGGGAGGGAAAACCACTGTTGACTGTTTAAGCTAGAGATCAGGACTCCCTTTTTCATGAGTTTAGGTGTCTCAAGGTTAAATCAGGATGGTGTCAGGAAACATTGGACTTGCATGAAAAAGGTTTTTGCGTTACAGTAGTCAAAAAACCTTTTTCAAGACAGTACTGTGTAGATACCTTTTTATTTATTTTTCACTAAAAGAATTATTCAGCAGCCCTTACTAAGACAAACAGAAAAATACTAGCATAATATAAAAGAAAATCTGTCCCAAAAGATTTAATATGTGGGAGAAGGGGAAGTGACATAGTACTAAGTTCATTTTAGCTTACAGTAACAAATTGTTTCAGCAGAACTACATGGAGGAAGGAATTTGGCAGAGTTCTTGAAGCAGTGGGAGGGGAAATGAGCTGCTGGAGGTTGAAATGAATTGGTTTCTGGGGCTCTTGAGATGTTGTGCCAGCCCTGTGAGCAGTACACTGTGCATTGCTTTTGATATTAGATAGTCTGTAAAGAGAACAAAATACCCAATGACTTTATCTACTCATTTTCTTCCAAACAAGAAATAATCTTTGCTAGAGCCCAACTTGTCCATAGGAGTTGAAAGTGATGACAATATGGAGTGCATTAGTATAACCAAATAATCATAAATAAAGCATTTATGATTCTCAGCTGTATGCTTTCAAAAAAGCTGGACACAAGTTTTCCAACACTCTTCTCTCAGAAATAAAAAGAAACCCATTTCAACTTGGCCAGTTCAAAATGTTCTCTTGGCAATGGAAACTTTGAAAGATGCAGCATATTTGGCATCATTTGTATCTGTTGGCTTATATTACTTCTAATATAAGCATTTCAAACAAAGATAGAATGTTTTCTTAGCTCTCTTGGAATGTTGACTTTAAATCAGCCATACCACAGGGATACTTGTCTAAGGATTGTACAGTCTATTATGCATTTCCTTTGAAGAAAGAACAAAGATAACACTAAATCTACTGGTTAAATAGTTTAACTTAGACACAGCAGCAAAAGACTAATTCTGGTTTTTGGAACCAAAAAGCAATCAGTAGTCAGAAAAAAAGATTAATATCTAGATAACTAGAAGGGTAAAAGGACCAGGAAAAATGAGGAATATTAAGGAATAATAATGCAATGTTATTTTGGGGGAAAGAATTTCAGAATGGAATCCTATGGAATATTTCTGGATATCAGTCTTAGCCTTGTAAAATATTTGAGCATTTTAGTTAGTTACATTTTATAGTATTATTTTCCAGTTACATGTATAATTCTATATAATGAATCTTAATTGCATTAAATACTTCCGTTAATATTTTTAAAATCTTGTGTGCATTGAAATACTTCATTACTTTACTATTAAGAGGAGCACAAGTGCCAGATTCTGCTCCCAGTCATGCTGGAATCCTGCAGTTCACTGGATGGAGATACCCCAGTCGCAAAAGGATCACTGAAAGTAAAATTGTATCAAGCTTTCTTGCCATAGTCAGTTAAAAATTAACTCAAATATTACATAGGCAGTATGGATTTTTTTTCACCGTAACAAAGATTAAGGTTCCATACGAGTGCCCAGGTTCCAGAGGAGAAAACCATTCAGAATTGTGTAAATTTTTTGTTGAGGACAAAATTAAAGAAGCATTCCCTGCTATAAATAGAGGGGAATTTTTTCTCCCACTGTCGATACGTTTTTCATCAATAACTTATCCTTGCTAGAACTTCTGCAATTAAGGAAATGTCAGATTTTGCTCATATATCTTTTGAACATAATATTGTATTAGTAAAATATAATAGTAGATGATACAATATTAAAAAACAAAATATGATAAAATATGTATCATTGAAATATATATAATGAAAGAAATATAATAAACCCCATAATAATTGCAACCCTTCCCCCACTATTACAGAATGCAGTATCATTTAAAAACACTGAAGGATTTGGGCACAATAGAGACATTTGAGAGAGTCTCATCTTTGTTTTTAGATTGAAATGTCAGGTTAAAATTTCAGAAAAAAGAAAAAGCACAGCTGCTCTCAGAGCAGGGAGAGGCAGGGCCTGCTTCACACCTCGACCTGGCAGCCTTTGCCTTAAAATAAATGGGGAAAAAGCAACTGAAAGTCAACACTTCCAGAGGAACGTATTACAGTTTTTGCTCTGTATGCTTTTTGCACAGGTTTTCATAGTCAGCAATGCAAATTTCTCTTCAGATTATGTTTTCAAGTAACTTTTAACATATTGGTAATGTGATGCACATACAGTTTCCATTATTGAAACAATTTCATGTGATTTGGTTTTCAGATTACTAGAAGGTAGCATTATATATTTCCACACAATCAGACTAGAAAAATAGGGTAATGTAGAGAGCCCTTCTCAGTGACAGAAAAGGGATACACTTGTTCAGTTAATTTACAAGACTCCCTTGTTTGCCAATATATTTATGCACATATTTGTATTTTTAAAATTAATTCTATATTTAATTTTGATATAATAAACAGTATTTTCTCTAAATATATTGCTTAGGGTAAAAGAGTGCATCCAACTAATTTTTACTCTTTTTCCTTTTTCAGTGCTTTGCTAACATGTCTAGAATTGTTCTTGCTGTTTTCCTAGAAGTATTACATTCTGGTAATTTTAATAGCCACTTAAGAGGAGCTTTCAATGAAAACCTTCAAGTAAGAATGTTTTGAGAGTAGGAAATAGTCTTGTTATCTTTGTGAAGAGCTTTGGGAGTCCTTGTCTTGTCATCTTGTAAACCTAACATTTTGGTTTTCATGGGCTAAGACTTGTTTCCTCAGCTTTGTTAGTAATATCTTGTGGAAAAAAAACACTGATTTTAGCTTTTTTCCATTTATCAAATAAAAAAAACATTCCCTGCCTTTATACAATGGCAGAATGATTACAGCCATTTCCAGCAGCTTACATGGTAACAAGATTATCTATATGTGGCACAAACCCACATTTCTGTAACAACTGGAAAAATGGAGGAGGGTAGAATTTATGCCTAAGTTTATTTTCTCCAGTATTTCTGTGTTTTCTCTGTAAAGCTGATTTACTGATCTGTTTTCTGCTTCTGGTGCTAACGTTTTGAAGTGTCTACCTAAAGGAGAAAAAAGAGCAAAGAAAAGTTGGAAAGAAAGAGAATCTAGAACCAGACCTCAATAAATCCAATACCTAAGCATAAATATAAGGGGGCTTACACATCCAGCCTATCCTACCTAGAAAAGCTAAATTGTGTTACAGTACCTTGATTTATTCTTGTAAGTCCTCCTGTGTTCTGTCTGTGCACTTGCATTTAAATTTGAGAACCTTTGCGTAACATGCTGCAATAATTTGCTGACTATTAAAAAGAAGTTCTATCTATAAATGTTTTCCAAGTAATGCTGTCCTTCCCAGCCATAAAAAAACCTGCTGTAAGCTTCTTTAGAAAGAGTCATAAAATGAAAAATTAACAATTGTCTTAAAGAAAATCATATTGGAATGGCTGTTCACTTAAGAGGTGACCCTGTGAGTTCATCATCTTCCTTTTCCTCTTTCTTCTTTCCTTTTAAATCTCCTTACTGAAACTGGAAGCAGTGCATTGATCATCTTGGAAGATCAGACACACTGATGAGTTTTCATATACCTCATACCTGCAAGCTTTCTTTTGAAAAGACAGATGTAATCTGGGTTTACTGTTGTCCACAAAACATCCTTGTGGGTTTTCATTTTAGCTCTGCAAGGAGTGCCTTTGGTCACAGAGTTGATCAGACTTAACATATATTTTGCTTCACAGTAACACTCTGCCTTTTACAGACACAAATACTGTAACTGTAGCTCTAGTCTTCTTTCACTTGAACTTAATTGTAAAAAAAGGAAATATAAACAATGAAATGTACAACTGAGCCAGTGGTCTTCTCAGGAAAACTTAATACTGTCAATGTTTTCTGAAAGTTGTACCTTAATTACTTGTAGAGGTCTATAAGAAAACAAATGTTTTAGCAATCAATATGGTCTTAGATACACCTGGCATACTTAACTATGTTTTTTTTTCAAAGTGGGGCTATTACTATTCTTACCTTACTATCAAGCTTATGCAAACATCATTGCATCACCCTTCAGAGGTTATTTTCTGCAACAGGTCTTTGTTATTCAAAATGATTCTGGCAAAGCAACTAAAATCTGAAACTCCTCCACTGTTTTTCTCTATACTTGGGTTCCTTCAGTAATAACAGATCAAATACAAAATGAAGTTTGTAGGTGCATTTCCTTTGCCTTCTCCTAATGGTAAATGGATAGATGCTGTGTTTGCCTTGGCTGTTGCACATGTTTAGTAGCCACTTTCCCTCTTGAAAATAGTTGCCTCATGCTCCACATTTTTTATCAACATTTACATTCTAAAAGTTACAGTGGTTGAAGGTCTTACTGTCAGTATGATTTCCACTATACAGGACCTCTGTCCCTTATCTGAGCAAGCTTGGAGATCCCAATGCAGCAACTTAGGCACACAAAAGTACCTTATGCCAATTTCTGCTCCTATGAAAAGATACAGAAGTCTGGAAAGCCAAAATGTACCAGGTTTCCCTTACCATCTACATCCTAGTGAAGATTCTGGTATCTATTCTAAATGTAACAACTCAAAGAACAATTACTGTTGGAGTATCTTTATCTCCTCTTTTCCCATGTGCCATTGAATCCTCTTACAAGTAACTGATTAGCAGAGAGCTGCTGTTCCCTTCAGAGAGTGTGTATCCATCAAACTGTGATGCTAGGAGTTCTCTCCAAAATGGACTTTGGAGCCCAAGGCACCTTTGAATACAAAAGTTCTTCTCCTTCTGGATTCCTCACATATTGTGATCAAACCTGCTGCTTTTACTGGGTCTTGCAGTGTCATGAAGGACCAAAAGAGTACACAAAGTCACCTCAAAGCTTACAATGCCTCTTTAGCAGTGCATGCTCTGGCTGTCACATCTGCTAGACAGCAAGTGTTTAAATGACTGCAGTGCTACTGCAGAGTCTTAGAGGTGTAAATGTCTTCCTTAAGTTGCTAGAAGTTTAATATTCATGGTATTTTTTTACTTCTTTTGTAATGTCTGGTGCTTCACATACATAACAGACCTCTACCAAGCTGCTCCTTCCTTTAGAGGTTCTGTTGCAAGACGGGACTCAGATATTTTTCTCTGGAGACTTACTGTTAGGTCCTTATCTGGAATAATGTTTGACATGTGTCTATATTATTTTAAGCTCTTCTTCTTAGTATTGATCTTCAGGATCAAATTTTTCAGTGTTAGGGTTGGTGTGATGCTGCTGCTGCCTTTTCTATCATATTCTCACCCTTGGGTTCGTCTGAGAAAACTTTGTTCAAATGTCACCACATTGAGCAATGGCACAGTACAACTCGAGACAACTATTTCAGCACATGGGATTGTGAGAAAAGAAAATTCAGCATATATACTAAATAAATCTGTTCTCCAATCTGAATAAATAAAATACCCCACTTTTTTATATGTGTGGATCACATCTAAACTGTCCAGCATTACTGCAGCAGTCAGAGCAAGCCAACTGCTTTATCATATTTCACTTCTGTTAGTGCAGGTCATTTTATAAATAGTAGTATTATTGGACAAGTTGTCAGCAGGATTAGACAAGCATTCAGTGGAGTTGGGGGTTACATATTACTGGGTTCAGTAAAACTGTGTTTGGTAATAGAGGATTTACTTAAAATATTGTGACCTTGTATTCATGGATACCACTACATCTTCATCTCCAGACTCACGCATGACCTTGGAACTAATTTTATTTGGTCCCTGACTGTCCCAAAAATGTGTATGTACAAAAAGCTCTTGTATTTCCAGCTTTTGTAATTGCTAAATCCTGTTCTGGTTTTAGCCAATCAAGAAGGACAATCTCTGATTTTATTCTCAACTAGTACCTCAGATAAAATGGCATATAGCAAAAATATTCTGGATATCATGCATCCTTGGCATAATATATGACTGGTTTATATACTATTCCTCCATCCTAGAAATTATTCCTTCACCCTGACAACCCAAAAAAGAATATATGTCCCTATGTCTGTCATACTTCATTCTCAATTTTGAGCTGCAATGATCTGATAAATCAGTTTTGTGCAACTGATGTTTTTGTATTTTTTACTGGCATGCTTCAAGTATACACTTTGAATCTGATATACGTCAGCTGTAAACATTTTCATTTTATATTTTGTTGTTTTAGCACTTGAGCAATTTTACATTTTAGGAATAATCTCTGCCAAAGTTATGCCATATTTGGCACAGCTCAAAACTGCAGTTTATGTAAGTTTTGAAGATTTCTTCCCCGCACCCAAAATTATCCTACGAAGCAGGCAGGAAACTAGTAAGGATTAAGGTGGAGAATTATTCAGAAGACTGTAAATCTTGACCCAGCCACCTTCCTTTAATTCCCAAGCTCTGTTGCTCTGTCACAGTGCTGACACTACTGATAAGCTCTGTGCAACATGGCCTTCTTCCCAGTTCTTCAGTGAGCCACAGCATTGCAGTGGGAACCTGAACGTCCCTTAGAGGGAGCAGCAAATGGAAATGGATGGAGGAATAGTATATAAACCAGTCATATAATATGCCAACAAAATCCTTGTACCTCTGGGCCCTGCCGTTGTGAGGGTACAGGAAACACTCGTGTACCCATTAGCTGGGGTAGCAAATCCATTTGTTTGCCATCCTGATGTATGCCAGCAATCCCTGGGACAGCTGATCCTCATCTTGCTTCTTTTGAAGCCAACTTTACCCAGTCCAGCAGTTGATAAGGAACAAACTATGGAGCATGTAAGCTTAAATATATACTACTATTAGTCACTACCAGGCTCATTTTGTTTGACAGCTTTCTTCATCAAATTGCCAGGAATTTTGAAAAAGACCAGGCCCCATTATATTACTGTGCTAATGTACTTAAATTTTCATTAATAATGTGAAGCTAATGGTATGCTGGGCCAGCAACTTAATTTTACAAGATAAAGACTTGACTATTCCAAAACACTGAAGTTATTCACTGGATATGGAACCAACCTACTTCTCTTAGATCAGAATTTACATGATACTAAATATATTCTGGCAGCACAGTGATAAAGAAGATTAAAAGAAAATCATGTGCAGAGTTGTACTGGCTGCATCCATCTTCATATTACTTTGGGGAAGATTTTTTTCCACTTAAACTTTGAGTTTAAATAACCACCCCACAAAGTGCAAGTAAAAAGAGTGGAGTTCAAATCTAACAGCTCATGTTTGTTACTATTAACAAGCTTCTGCTGTCATCAGTCATAGCAAGTGGTTTCTATTATGAACCATCAGATAAGAATTCAGGCATATTATATCAAAAAAACCAGACATTCAATTAGTAGCTGGAATAATGTTAATTAAAAGACACGGATCAAAAATTCTTTTGTACAGATCTATACACAGCATAATATTGACTTATTAATATGAATAAAGTAGCACGCTATGATCCCCAAAATGTACAGCAGATTTAGCCAAGTGCCCTTAAAAACAGCAAAGATGTCAGACACCAATGTGAAATAGCATTGCCAAATTCCTGGGTATCTTCTGTCTTTGGTTTTTGCCCATGGGCTATTATTGCACAGGCCAAGGACGGATAGCTGTGATTTGTGCTTCTTCACAGCTTACCACAGCTTTCTGAACTGGAAAATTGTGGCCTGGACAGCATCCAGCAGCCGCCCAGGGCTGTGCTAGAATGGGCAGAAATGTGGGAAGGTGATCATTAATGTGTGCCCGTGCTGCTTGGGCAGACACCAAGGCTCAGCACCTGCCTAGGGCATTGAAAAAGCAGGATTTCTGACACAGGCTCAGTGTTGCTCCCTCACAGATCTGAATGTGCTGGCAGGGCTTATGCCAAGCACTCAGCCATCAGTAAAGGACACAGTAAAGAGTCCTGAATAGAAGTGAATATATGAACAAAAGAAAAGAGTTGGCAGAAGTCATTGTTTAGGCCTGGTAGTTTTGTTTCTTTGCCCCAGCTTCCTACAGACAATATTTTTTTGGACCCTTATTATGCTTTTGAATGCTTTTACTGTGCATGTTGTCAGTGTTAAAAAGAGGTTTTTTATGTATTGCTGTCCCTTTTGTTCATGTTCCAGCCTACTATAGGGAACATCAAGTTTTCTTCCTAGTCTTTGGGCTAGAGAACGCTGCAGATGCCTCAAATGCAGTGTCCTCAGCCCTCCTACTAAGTACACTGCTGTGCTTCTCTGTAGCATCCCTGCACTTCAAGGGATTTAGGCCAAGTGAAAAGGCACGGAGAGCTGAAACTCAATTTCTTTAGAGGCTGGACTTGTCCTGAAGCTTGTATTATATCATTAAACGTGTACAAGCTTGCAATAGTCTGTTGTATCTGAGCAATTGATTAAATGGATTCCACAGAAAAAATCTGGAGATTCAGGCACTTTGGACTTCAAGCAATTGTATGTGTACAGCAGGAGTTGTAATTTCTTCTCTTAGGCATAAGATTTGAAAATAACTTTTCACAAAGGGGAACATAGGATTTTTCTTTTCTTGCATCTACTAAATTTTTTTTTTTAAGCAGTTGTATTAATAAAGGATCACTGGAGACATTCACTGTCTCTAAGTCTAGTTTTAGGAAGCTGTTCATCTAATCTTATAAAACACTAAGCATTATTTATGATCTTTGATCACTATATTTTAATAAATTAGTTCAACCCTTCTTTTTTCAATCCTCTGCTTCCCTGCTCCTGGAGTTGTTTTTATAGTTCACCTTTTCTTCTAGTATTACATTATTTATATAAATAATTTCCATTGTCCAGATTCATAGAGCTTTCCTTCCAGTTTGACTTCCCAGGAAATTACATTCAGTATTAATAAGGACTAAATTCAGTTCATTCAATAGTTTCCACAAGGCAGAATATGTAATTCTCTAATTGCCAAGTCATGCCAAGCCATGGAGTCTCCCTGATCTTCTCTCTCCAGGTTACCTTGTACCTTTCAGCCAAGTTGTGCTGGTGGGCTCTCTCCTCTGTGTTTGCTCATGAAATAAATATGAGTTCAAACACAAGGAACGTCTTTACACAATCCTCTTAACAAATCTGATTACATTTAAATCAAATTTGATTAGATTAATCTTGAACTGTAATTTCTGATCCCTGTTCCTGACTTGTGGAAAGGTATATATGAACAAATCTGGAAGATTTTTCTGTCCTATCCATTCAGAAATTAGGTTCTACTTTCATGATTTATACATTGAGCATTACTGGCATACATTTCCTAATCATACTTAAAAAATTCTCCTTACTGCACAGAATTTGCTTTTAAAAAGTGTTATTTTAGCATTCCTAGTGTCAAGCATTATAAGTAAATTTAGGTTTAAAAGTATAATTTGAGTTGATACTATAATATCCATACCTTCTAAAGGTAGTATTAAAAAAGTTATATGACTTTAACCCAAGATAACTATATATATAGATATATAATATAATATAAATAAACCCTGAAGGGTATATTATTCTGTTGGAAGTACTCAGAAACCTGAGTTTAGCATGCATGAAAAGATGAACCCCTCTATTTTTAAAAAGTATCTTTCTGTTTCAGAACAAATACCACTTTACATCGCAGTTAAGACTTTTGGAGGTAAAGTCCATGAAAAATAATCTGCTTAAAACCAAACACAGTCCAAAATCTACAGGCATCAGTAAATCTATGTAAGAAAATGTACTTATACCTATTATTCTGACAATGGCATGGGGTATTTTCAGACTCCTTTAACACATGAAAACCAGTAATTGGAAAATTTAATCATATAATTACATATATTTAATCACTTTGTGTAACAGAATGATAGAACTTTACTGAAATGTTTTTAGAGCTTTTAATTTTAAATTGCTTATTGAATGGACTAATTTTGACCTTTAGCCAAAGATAAAATTAGCTATAAAAGCAAAAGAATAAGATCTTTAGGTACTGCAATTTGTGACAGCTACTACAAGGTCAGCAGAGCTTTGAAAGTTTATCACTCCTGTCTACTCAATTAATTCAAGACATCTGTTTGGATTCTACATGTGCCAAGAGACCTAGTGTAAATGAAGTAATAACTTTACAGAGATAATATTTTTTATTATTTTTTAAGCATTGAAGCTACTCTTGAGTTTTGTATTATAAACACATTATCTGTTGTTCCTAAATTCTCTTTATGTGGTAAACCAATTTAAACTAAATTTTTAATGTATTATATTTTGCATATCTCACTTCACTAAAAAGGACATTCAGAAAACTTCAAGTAATTTTTACTTTATCATTTTAAAGCATCCTATTGGAATGGCTAATAGACAATTCTTTTTCTTGTGGTTTTCTGTTTGTCACAGAAAAGCTCTCTCAGGACTTGCCTGAGAGTTCAATATAATTCAGTAAAAGCAGTTAGTAAAGGTAATAGTGCTATGGAACTATAAAGATTATTAGCCATTAGAAGTCAGTATGTTGGTGATCCAGTCTGTTCAACATGCACATCAGTCCTTTGGGATTTACAGCTCAGTACAGAAGAAGGCCAGTCCCTCATTGATCAGCAAATGGATGAGCCAGTAACACACAAACAGGAGAACGTGCTCTGCATCTTCTCAGTGGAGAGGTGCATCCAATTTGATTTGAGTCCTGCTGCCCAGAGAATGACTGACCATAACATGTTCTCTCTGTGCGTAATTTCCTAGTGACTTTTAGTCTTTGTCATGGTACAGGTCCCTTTAAAGACTATTTTTCTTTATTTATTCACACTGTAGGCATAAAATAGCCACAAGCACAGTTTTCACTTAATTATCTAAATTCTAGGACTATAGTATTGAAACCTGTTCCATTCTCTGTAATTTCCAAACTCTGCAGTCTAGACCATAACTCCCAATGATGACCATAGTTCTTGCAAACCCAGACAATCCTGCTTTTCAAAGTTCACAAGAAACAATTTATTAGATAAAGCCATATGTGCCATTTTGTTTGTTTTCATAAACTGCATATTCCATTTGTTCTTCAGGATTATAGTTCTTTAATCTTATCTGTATTTCTAATGAGGCATGTTTCATTAAAGAGACTAAAAACCTTGTTCAGTCTATGCAATTAGAGAGTTAATTTCATTCTTATATTTTCTACTTGATTGTATGTATGGAAAATTTGACAAAATGGCTACCTCTAAATGCTTAGTTAGGGAGATGCTACCAGCTTATACAGTGTTCTTGCCCACAGTATTTCTGTGTTTTGTCCTATGAAGTCTTTAGTCAATACTAACCAAAATTAAAAATGAATAGCTATGTCACGCTGGAGACCATAATGAATTTCACAGCTAAGCACTATTTCTATATTTCAAAGGAAGGTCAAAACTACATACTGTATGCTCAACTAGACTGCAATCTAATTTATAATAACAAGTCTCAAAAGGTTATGACTTTACATTCATTATGCTGTCATTACGATCTGTATATTCTTCCTCTAGGTCCCAAGACCTATACATTCTCCTAATGGAGTCAGTATACATTTATTAATTAGAAAATAATTTAAATTCCTACTGTTTGACAAGTAGTATAAGCTAGGTGTTAACAACTCCCTGTCTTTTTCCTCTTGGTTACATTTGTCTGTAGTGTACAAGCAGTACGCACAGGCCAGCTGTTCACATTAGAGTAAAGCATTCCCAGACCTAGAAACCACCAGGAGGAAATGCTGAGGAGGATGTACCTTCATGCTGCTTTTCATTCATCACCTTTGTCACGTTTGAAAGGCAAATTCAGATGTATTTCTAGTTCTACACAGAACTTCTGTCATAGCTCAGACATAAGCTCCACTTGTAATGTCTTTACCTTTCAAATTTCCTGTTCACAGAAAATTTACACTTTGTGATCCAGCTGAAATTCATAATTTGGGAGGCACCCTATCCTCACTGTAGTGTTGTGCCATCAGAGACTTCTTGTTGCAACCCTGAGTGCCAAGAGAGGCTGTACAGTCCAGACCATGGACCTCAGCTGCATCTTCCATGTCTCCTGCCTGTCACAGAGACAGACCTTGTGGGCTGCTCCAGGATGTTTGCCCTGTGTCTGAGTGAATCCAGCTCTGTACAATTAGGATGGCTCTTTTCACATATACTATTTTTCACCCTGATAATTCAAATACCTGCATGCTGGCCAGTCAGGCCTTAAGTAAATGTTCACTAAAAGAAATGCTAGTTTCCAATTGATATTTTCTGCTGTGTTAGTATGAAGTCACAGAACACTTTCCTACCTTGAACCACTGATTACTTTTCAGATTACTTTTCCTAAACCTTTTTTACTTAAGCTCTTCATCATCAAACAGGGTAATATAAAACAGATAAATCAATGTTGTTATACTTTAGTTGCATCTTATACTGCATGGTATAGCTGTATTTTAGTAGAAAAAAAGGAATAAAAACTATATTTTGAGGGCATTATTATATTCTCAGACTATTATGAGGAAAGAGATTAAAAGCTATTAAATTATTCAGTTGTGTGAAATATTTGCACAGCCCTATTAAACATCTACAAGAAATATTTCTTGTTTTGTACTTAGCAATTTCACATAGTGGATATTAGAGTTGATGGACAGACAAGAAGAAAATCTGGCAAGCAAAATATCTTTTGAAAAATGCAGGGAAAATATTACTAAAACACAGACTAAGTTTCAGAGAGCATTTTTTTTTCCCCTTATCTCTAGTGGAAATCACAGTCCTGAAATAGGTACAAAATTTTTTCTCTGGTATCCACAGGGATGGCAAGATGCTTAAAAATGACTGCCACTGTAACTAGTCTGCAGGTAGCCTATTGCATTTCCAGGAGGGAAATGGAGACCTAAGTCCATCCTATCCTAGGCATGTTGGTATTTAATTCTAGGCTGAGGAAAAGTGTCTATTTCCACCAAGGATTAAGACAGCAGAGTATTTGCCCCCGAGCTGGGTCTAATATAGATATTATACCCTCTCAAAAAACAACTGAGAAGTTTCCTATCATTTAATCCAATGATCGCACCAGTTAAAGAGTTAGAAAAAAATAGGTGCAAGTTTAGGATTTAGCTCCCTGCCTAATCTTGAAATTTAAATTTTGTGTCTGCCAGTGTATCAGATTCTTACCAGGGCATGATTGTGTCAGTATTCTGAAATGGACCTCTGGAAGCTGGTGAACTTTGCATTAACAACAAAATACCAACTGATGCCAGAAGCAGAGATTGGTTGAATCCCACAGGCTTTAGGGTATTTAGTATTCACAGCTTCCTTTTGCAAAATACTCAAGCATTAAGGAATTTATTAGTAGACAGTAGGGCATAGAAACGTTCTAGATGTCAGCCTGGCAGGGACACTGGTGAATGCAGCCCCTCTCCAATGCTGAGGCTGGGATGTGTACCCAGATTCAGCATCATCGGGAGAGATTCCCTCTCACCTGCCCTCCACAGCCTCCTCTGGCACCAAAAAGCCACCTTGTATCAAACTGCCTCGGTGGTGCATATTCAAGCAATGCACAACTGAGGATTACTTTGGTATTTAATGAATCCTGACACGCAGTTTGCGTGCACTGACCCTGTCAGGAAGTTGTAGCCTCATTTGGTACCATTTTTGGTGTCTCCTGTGAAGCATCGCTGAACATGAAAATCCACCAAACTTTGCTATTTTAAAGAAAGATAAACATCTGGCTTTGAAATTGAGATTGGTTAAAGCAAGACTCAGGGTGTAAAAATAAAGACTTGGAATAATTTCTCCTGAGAGGTAAAAGTACAGCAATTTCTAGTAAAAAGAAGCAGAGGAAAGCATATAGTTATAAAGACAGAGCTTAACAGGTAGATGTTTTTTTGTTTTACAGCTAGCACCATGGAATTTTTCCATGTGAAAAATACATTGCAGTCTATTTTTTGGATAAAAGATGTGGAGAATAGACTGGTAGTAAAGCTGACAGTATTATTTCTGTCAGGTGAATCTTGAGACTGCAGGCTTTCTACAATGATGTTTATTTGTTTTTCGGTCCACAGAGAAAGCAAGGCTGTGCTAAATAAAATAAAGTATAACTGCATGAAAAATTAAGATGTATCAGGACACTCTGAAAGACATACACTATAAAACATAGATATTATAAAAAAATTTCCACCTCACTAAAGAAACCCTCTAAGAATTCTGAGCATGAGTTCTGATCTTACTGGCAAAGATTTTTTTTTAGCATTCTCACTAGTATTAAATATGATGTTTATTGCAAAACATGTAGTCACTGGGTTAATGTAAGGGATTACAGTAATCAGTTATGTTTAAATGGCATGTTAGTTTTCTAAGCAGCAGTTTATCATAAGTTACTTCTAGAAAATGTAATTTAAATGAGCCATCTCTTTCTATTAAGGCAAAAAGAAATTCAGACTAAATCCATTTTTTGCCCTTTTGATTTTCTACTGTTACTTTCATGAAGAAAACCTCAGACCCCTATAACCCAATATAAAAAGACAGCATTTATCAATTAGATCTCTGTGTACATTATCTGATACTTGAGTGTTAAAATATCAAAAAAAAAGTAGAGTTTTATGTCCTGTATCTCTCCCAAGAATAATGACATGGACAAATATTTCAGACTTTAGACTGGTCAGTATAAAGTTACTTGGAGCTACTATTAACTCTTCTCCCTGAGATTATCCTTCCCTTTGTGGCCTCATTGAATTGTTCTTTTCCAAAACACTCCAGCTTATTTCTTAATAATACTCTGTTGTATTTATTAAGTGAAATCATGGCGCACTTACGACAGTAAGAATTTTTTCAGAAAAAACAAAACTGGACATCGGAGCAACTACCAAGATTTTTGTTTCATTGGTTGTCTTGAAACCCGTGCATCTGAATTCTGAAACCAGTTTTCATTTTTCAAGCAACTAAATTCATACCACACTACATAAATTATCACCTGGCTTCCTTGCTGCAGAACAAGTAATTTTTCAGTCAGCAACCATCTTGTACCTTGCTAGCATATATGGTGCTCTATTATGTCTGGAGAGCCAATGCTCTCTCAGTTGAGAAACAGAAAAAAGTCTTCACAACTACTACATCCATCAGGTTTTTTTATTGATTTCAAATTATTCTCTTTTAATGAAGTAAATTTGCATCCTGACATGGAGTATCTCGTGTTCACTGCATCGCTCTACTTTTTATACAGCATTTGACAAAATCACTGCTTTGTGTATTGTAGGGTTGCTCTTCCTCAGGGCAATCTGCTGGCCAATTTTAACTTTCCACCATCATACTCAACAGCTTTTTGTGCTGGTGTAAAGGAAATTACAGAAATGCTGTTCATCATCAGAGTCTGGAGAAATCTCTACATGGTTAGGAACTTACATTTTAGGCTCTTTAGAGCAAATGAATGACACAAAATTTGTTATCAACAGTGTAAAGGCAAACCCTAAAACAATCCTCAAGAAGGACTCTGAAGAGAGAGAGTTTGGGTCACATACAGCATTAGAGAAGATAGAGGGTGGGGATATTTGGATTCCAAGAATCACTCTCACATGAAAACAACATAATTATAGGGCCAAATTTCTTAAGCCCAAACTTCGCTCCTAGTCTGAAAGTCTAGAGTAAATACAAAGATTACTCAGATATTTTTGGAGTCTAAGGGTTATTATGAGTGTTAATGGTAGATGTAGCCATTGGATGGTGCTGACATTTAATTGTAAACAGAGAAAGCTAGAATTACCTTTCCTTCTGGTAAAGGCTACTGAATGTCAGCTTGAGGCTTCTGACATTGTCTAATGCTATTTCCTTTCTAAAAGTAACTTTTTCTGAAAATAGTTTCTTTTTGACTGTCACATCTAAATAGGAAGAAACTATAGTTGCTTTACCTCTTTCAGTTTTACACAACTGTAGCATTTACCTTATGTTAAAAAGAAAATGTGAAACTTGAATCAAGACCTTCTCTTGTTACTAATTCTTAGTGGTTTTGTTGCTTACTGTGAGACACAGGAGGAGTATGAAAATGAAATCTTTTTTATAATGAAGTGCTGTTTGATGCTAAATGCTGTCATATTGGTGTAGTTTCACTCATAGTAATATTTTAATATGTGATTAACTAAACTAGGTAAATGAGGAATGTAATTAAAAAGCTGTTCTTAACATGTAAAATAATTTAAGAGAATAGTTGAGTGACGGATCAGTTCACATACTTTACAGGAAACATGAACAAAACCAGCATTACTGTCTCTCACTTGAATAGAAAGTCAGCTGATTTCACATGAAACCCTCTAGAATTCTATGAAGTACAATACTGCTTTCTTTTGGGGGCATTGTAGGTTAATAGCATATTTAAACCAAGCTAAAATAAGACAAAGTTTCAATTAATTCAGATAACATAGAGCTAAAATTCTCAACTTAGTGCCTACTGAGACCTCCTTTTTCAGCTTGAGAGTTTTCATCTCAAGCAAAGAAATACACTCTCCTTTGGAAATATGGAAAGTCTGTAACCACCCTAATGCCCTGGCACTTGCCACTCCATTGAGCATTGTGACTCTCTGGACTCATATCCTTTGAGACATGATGGGAGCTTCTTTTTTTTCCCCAGTTAGCCAATTAGACTCTAGATTAAGACAATTGAGTGCTCATCCAACAAGAGCAAGATCAGTTCTTTAGAAGACCTCTCCTCTCTTTTCAGTCTGACTTACAGATGTTCAAGAACTCAGTTTTGCTGATTAGGTAGAGTCAGAAAATCCATGGTAAACAGAATTGTTCCACTTACTGCCAAACAAGGATGTAGAGTGTAAGAGGTTTCTTTTCATTTGCCTGTCAGTTTACCTGAAGAAATAATTCTGATGACCAGGAGCTGGCTTACATGCAGTAGCCCCTCTCAGAGATATATACTATCTTGGAATGCATGTAAAAAAGTGTTTTGCCCACCATAGGAGTCCACTCTTTGTTGTGAAATAAAACATGTAATAGACTACTTCTTTTGCATTGATGTTATTTTCTTAGTTTGCAGAAATCATGGTCTGTTCCAAGCTTGTAAAAATCCTAAAGCTGCCAGCATGCATAGACAGAAGCTGCTACCTCTGATTTGTTTTCTAGACTTTATCTTAAAACACAGACCCTGGAATGGGAAGTAGTCTCAGGAACAAGTCTGCATTGCAAAAGGGCAGCAGTTAATACAAGTAGGAATATCTGTTCTTTAAATATAGTTATATATATAAGAATTATACTTAAATATATATCTATGTATTTTCATCTAGCCATAAAAAATGCATCATATATATATATATATATATGCATGCATGTCTTACAAGAAGTGGCTGGAGGTGTTTAGTCTGGAGGAGAGGAGGCTCAGGAGGGACCTTTTTGCTCTCCATGGCTGCCTCAAAGGACATTGTAGCCAGGTGGGGGTCAGGCTCTTCTAAGTAATGAGCAATAGGACAAGAGGAAATGGCTTCAAATGGCACCAGGGGAGGTTCAGGTTGGATATTGGGACAAATGTCACGAGAAAGATTATTAAGCAATGAAACACACTTTCACTGGACTCTTAGGAGATGATAACTAGTAAAGAAGAATTTGTAGAAATATAATGAATAACTAACACAGATGGCTGAGAAACAAATGAAGAACTTTCCAACAAAGCACTCTAGGTAACTTTCTTGTAAATCGCATTTTCAAAGTTCCAAATAGTTGCCAGCACTTTCTGCCTTTGTCAATGTATGAGACACTTGTGGAAATAACACTTTTAATTCAGCACAGAAAAAACCATTGATTTGTTCAGCTGACGTCCCTGACAAAAGACAGTTAACTGATTACATATGCCATCTTGCCTCGAGTCTCCTAGTAGGAAACTGCAAGAGAAGTAACAATCTCTTTGTCATACACAGTTTTTTGTGCGTGTATGAATCATAGCACAGATCTGAATAATCCCTCCAGCTGGTGCAAACGTATGGACAGAGGCAGGGAGCACTACATTGTTCAGGTTTAGGATTTAGAAGAAAGATTGATGCTGCTTTCATTTTCTCTTTATCCCTATTTTTCAGGTATTTCACAGAACTACTTTCATGCTTTTACAAAACTAATTCCAAGATGTTCAGGAGCTCCATTAATGATTTATTTTAGCACCTTAAAATGAGCACAAATGTTGACAATATATTGAATATTAAACCTCTCAAGCATTTCCTTATTTCTATTATTTAAATGGCTGTTTTACAAGTTCTGTGTTGCATTTTGATCCTCCTATCTCTTGAGAGCATATTTACCTGAATAAATTTATTCAGCTTGACAATTATTTTAACATTGACTAATTTCATCAACTCTTCATTAATCCATATAACAGTTTTCTCCTTGTATTTCTATCCCCCCTGCATTCCATTCATAAGAGCTTTTATCCCTATACTGCCAACTGGGAAAACCTTTAATGAGTTGAAAACTGTAGTAAGAGATTTCCTGTTTTGTATCAATGCCTGCTGGAATGTTCTTTGTTTGATGAGTACAAGGACAGACCTAAAGAACAACCTGAATATGTGGCACTAAACTTTCAGGGTTTTCAACTGAATTTTACAAAATCCAGTACCACTTATTAGGCTTGAATGATGCTGCAGCTTTCGCTCTGAGAAATTTGGAGTTGGTACAAAGGATTTTAAACAATAAAGACCAGATATGTATTCTCCAAATATTCTTAAGTAGGACACTAACTCAGTGATCTTCAAGATTTACCATTGGCTTTCCTGGTGGTCTCTAGTCTCGTCTAGCCCAGTACTGCAGCACCACAAAATCAAACTGAAGAGAGTTTATTTCAGGGGGAACTACCTGCATAAAGGAATTCAGCATTTTTTCTTAGAAGGTCTAGTGATTTGTTCTGCACGACCTTTGCCTTTTGTTACTTACTTTCTCTTTCACATGCCTTTCTCCATCACCCAGTTTTCTGCATCCTGAAGTAACAGTCTCAATGAATCGTAGAGTTAAACAATTATATGAAAAATAGCTATCTAAGGTGGACATTTCTCTTTGCCTTTTAAATTATGGAAAATAACTTTCTTGCAGCAGAATAATCTTGATTTTTTTAGTAGTCTCTACCTCTCCATGGCGGAATTTGATAGCTCAGAGTCAAAAAATGCAGCAGAGTCAAAAGCATCTCTGCTCCAATGGCACCAGTTTTACATCTGAATTCTTATCAGTCATCCTAAGAGCCATCCTGCAATTATCTTATATAGAACAAACTATTAATACTAATGAAATACTAATTAAAATCACTTCTGCTACACTTGAAGACAGAGGAAACACCCCTGTGGATGGCAAAGAAAATGCCAGCGGGTCAATGAAATTTTGTAATCCCGATTTTAAATATTATTTTACCAGAGAAAAGTCAATCTAATACCAGTTACATATTACAAATGACGGTTCCTCAGGACTCTAAATGAAAACTGTGATAGGAAAATAACATTTTGAAAAAAATACCTTTTCCCCGCTCCTTTTGGAGCATTGACTATTCAAAAGCAGAAAAAGGCCATTATCAGTAATTAAACTAAAATATATATTGTGTCTAATATGACCTACTCTTTGCACTAAAAATATCAATAATATTAAGAAGCACCATAAATCTCATTTTTATTTCTTTTATATTTCTTTAACAGCTCGATAAAATGCATGGCAAAATTATTTTCTTTAAATCACATTCAACATAGTTTGGTCATAGGATTCCTACTTCATTTTATCTGAGACACATGGTCAGTATTTGACCTCTACTGTAGTAGTTATAAATAGAGGCAAACAGGGATGCCTAGAGATTTAACCTCAGTGCTATTAGAACACATTTTTATTAGTGAATGGTAGCAGTTATGTTCTTTCTGGAGGAATGTGCCTGTACGTTTTATGCCTGACCTAATTCAGTAGTATTCCATGAAATTAATCTTAAAAAGAAGAAACCATTTCTGTAAATTTGCTGCTCATGTTAGAAATCTCAAGAGTTCTCATTAACAGAAAATTACATGCATGTGATCAAGAAAGCTTTTGTCATCCTGCAGATGAAATAAGCCTGTGTGGAGTCATGAAATAAATTGAAACTATTTGAAAAAGCAGCTAAAACAAAAAGAGGCTTTCTTCTGATGATCTTACTGAAAGGAAAAAGGAATATCACTGTGAAAACCGATTATTCATGTTAATGGATAGTTTCTATGAAAAAAATGCAGCTAACAAGGAAGTCCAGGCTTGGCACAGAATGTGTCCATAGGTGCCTGAAGCAGAGTTAGTCCCCTTGCTGCACAGTCTTTGACACCTGAGCAAACAGCTCTTACAGCAGTCACTGGAATGCTCCCAGATGCAGCAAAGTCTTAATTTCTACACAAATGGAAGCCTACATGTTTTTTTATTAGTACAAGCAGGTTGGCATATCATGAGATGTTGTAGAGTCCAGTTGGCTTCCTGAAACCCTTAGAAGTTCACTACTATTAGTAATATTTGTGATGCCAGAAAATACCAACAATAGAATTAAGCTGACTTAATGAATTTTTGGTGCTATCTATATGTTTTGTTTTTGTAAGGTCTTCTATTTCACATTCAGCATGTCACCTAAGACTAACAGTTGGCACAAAGGAGTTAAACTTTTTTTGAGACAAGATTACAGTTATTCAGATTTGCAACAGTTTCCCTGTGGTTATTCTCAGGTGTTGCTTCCTGGCATAATTCCCCTTTCTGTTTATGTAGAACAGGACTCTTTTCTTTTGCAGAATGAGGATTTTTCCTTTTAGCATATTCTGGAGCTTATTTCAATAATGAGTGAGTAAGCTTCTCCTTTCAGAAGAACTAAATACTTACTTTAGAAAATATCCCTGAAGTCACCTGCTGAACGTCTCTGTAAATAAGAATTGTCCATGCATTGTGTGCAGCCTCATTTAGGATGGATACCAAGAGCAGAGAAAAAAACAAAATTATATAGACCAGGCCAGCTCAGGTCCAGCAAGGTGAGACCAGCTTTGGAGTCCTCCAGAACGTGGCTTCTGGACGAGCCAAACAAGACAAGACTTCTGTGGTAGTGTGCTGAACTGAAGCCAGTTTTGGCTTGCCTGCCATGCTCTGGTTCCAGAGTGTCTCTCTGGGTCAGACAGACCCAGCTGCAGCACCTGAACTGGCTCCACGTGTTCATGGAGTGTCCACATTGAGCAGTCCTGGGAGACAGACACAGGTGGCACACCAAGCTTCAGCAGTGGAGATAAATTCTTACTCAGTCTGGGAAAGAGAGCTTCTTACAGTTCTTGTTAAAGGTAATGGAGTCTTGACTTGATTTTTATGCTTCAGAAATTTTTATTTACCCTTTCTGGAAACCCTATAAATATTATTCTATTGTACAATGTTGAGCAAACTTCAGTGTGCAGATCCCGCCAGTTCCAAAATGAGATCATTAGTGTACAGTAAACATCAAGAACTTTTCCAAAGAAGTTTACATAAAATTAGATTTAATAATACTGACATTCATGACTTTCTTTGAATAATAGATTTATCTTTGAAAACGATACTGTACTAGCTATTGGCTCTGTGCTACTGAGAAGCACTTGAGACAAATGTTCTCTACAATTCTTCTTTCTTTAGATTGACATGGACTTTACAGAAACATCTATTTTACCAGACTGATATGAAACCCTGAAATGCCTTATGACTTGCTTATACAACATTCAAATTCCTAGTGAATACTCATGTTTTAGCTTTTAAAAACTATTTTTTTTCTTTGCCTGCATTAGAATGATTTGGTATTTGTTTTATGTATGAAAAATACTTGGTTACATCACCTTCACACCTGTGTTTCTCAAAGACAGAATGCAGTCTCTATGTTTTGGTTTGTTTGTTTTGAGAGACAAGATGTTTGATCTTTAAATGGGGGTTGACTGCAGGTTACTGATAGCTCTGTATGGGCACTATGGAAAAATATATCCCACATACTTTAAAAAATTTATCACATTCCATATGCCTAGTTTAGATTCATGTTCAATTCTTCATCTTTTCACTGTCATTCACTTCATCTTTTCACTGTCATTCTTCCTGTGTTGAAGATCTGATGGTTTCATTCCTTATTCCCACTTGATTTTATAATAATCTGATAACTTTAGCATCAACTGCGAACATGTATTTCCTGTCTTGTGCACTAATTTGAATTCTTTATCTCTTTATTTGTGCTTTTCTCTTCAGAAAATGCCATCAAGTAAAAAAAAAATTAAAAAAACATATCAATTACACATATTCTATTTTTATAGATGTGTATGTATTAATTAATAGTAGTAACTAACAAGTAGCTATTCTAGCCTGTAAAATTTTTTCATACTATTAAATGTCCAGAATGAGCTACAGAAATTAATGAGCTAGCTACTGACATTAATGAGCTAGGATTTCACTGTTAACTTGTCCTAAAAGAAAAATGCCAGGATTCTGTACAGTGCAGTGTCCAAAGATCAATAGGCCAAGCCTCTGGAAGAAAAACTTGTTGCCATTTTATATGGAGCATGATTGAGACAATGAGTTTCATAGAACAAACTAGATTTTGCACACTTTCTCTCAAAAGTGAGCTCAGTGTTTATGAAGACTGAATTTTACTGGTTCAAAATGCCTGCAGCTGTCCTGATGAGCCTTGTCAAGTCCAGACTTAGAGGTTTCATTGGTCCCTTTAGGTCAGAGAAATTATGTAAAGCTGAGAAGGGAAATGAAACTAGACAGGAACCCTCTCACAAATTACCTTGGAACATCTGCAGAAATTGCTAATGGGCTGCTAAGCCATTGTCTCAGCACAGCTGCTTTGCCTTCCTCAGCCATGGCTCCCCACCTAGATCTTCACCAGAGTAAAAGGCAATGGTCCTGTGCACCACCTTCTTGAAATGTGATTGGACAAAATTAGCTGGAATTAAGAAAAATAAATCTAGTTCTTACAAGTTTCTTCAAAATACTTTCTCCCATAAGGATCAGTACTGTGTAGCCATGTAGAGACTGTCTCAATAAATTGTGAGAGCTAATTGATAGCCTTAAAATATAAAAATATGCTTTTGTATTATTCTGATTTTACATAATTGAGCACAGACTGTTCTGGCAGAAAAGACAGCTGTCTGAAGTAACTTCTTGTTACATCTCCAATGGCACATATTTTTCTATCTAGTTACAGATAATTATATGCAACTACAACATTTTAGTAATCTTTGTGAAACAGCTAATTTAGTTGTCTCTTTTTTTTGTCTCTTTCTTTTTTTTTGTCTTTTAATTCTCTCCCTTCACATTCTGAAGAGTAATCTGAAATGCAGAATGGATAGGAGAATGATTTCACAACAATTTTTAATAATCTTAAATATGGACCATCTACAAATTCATCTTTATTGCTGCAGATTTTGTGTAGGCATTAGGACACTGCATTGAGTATAGCTCTCCTGTACCTTGAAAAAAATCCAACCAAATGAAGTCAGTCTGTGGTCCAGCCAAATTGACTGTTCATTCAAAACTCCAAAGAGCCAAAGGTTCCCTCTGACTCTTCTCAGGACTTTCCCTTCTGGACTGCCAGTGGAGCAAGTCCTTGCCCCTAAGTTGCTGCATGTGCTGTATTGCACCAAAAAGAGGTCAGTGCCAAAACTGCAAGGTGACTGCAGATTTTCTGCCTGTCGTGCACTTCAGTCTCTGCCCAGGTACTAAAATCCTTCTACACTGCAAGTGTGTGTGCTCTTTTAACAAGTAGGCATAACAGAGTACAAAAAAGATAGCTTAATACAAAAAGAAGAGTAGTTTATTTGTAAATTTTTATAATACTTTAATTAGACCAGCTAATTAGTGCTTCTGGAGGATGTGAATTCTGCCTTTCTCAAGCAGGGGAAATTAGAGAACTGTAGATATCTGAAAATCTTGGCCATTACTCAAATAACCTTAATTCCTATGAGATTTCTTCTTGAAACACAGATATATTATTTTCCCCAAAAAGTTGCAGTGAGTCCCATAAGGTAGGGACACAGAATCATACAAAACCAAATTAGCTTTGATTTTTCAGTGCTCAGCAACCAGAAAAGACAATCAAGGTTAAATGGAGATGCAAATATTGTATGGTTCTTATTATCAAGGTATTTCACTGAAGCAAACTAGTTTTGTAATACTGCATAACATTCTTGCACTTCCAAATAATGGAGTGTGTATCATCTTTAAGTATTTGATTCTGGTGAAGGTTTGCTATCTACAGACAAACACATGCAGGTTAGTTTTCACTAGAGCTGGTAAAACAAAACGTCTGGACCCAGGTTATAGAACAGACCAAAACACAGTTCTGGGATTTCTGCAACTGTGTGTTTATACAGTGAGTGAGAGTGAGGAAGGAAGTAGGAAATAAGGAAGTTTGTTTCAGGTATGGGCTGCATGAACAGTTGTGTACATTTCCAGCATTTTAAAGGCAACTGCAGTGTAGGGACAAGAATAAATGTACGGATGTAGAAGAACATTGCCTGTTTCATCTGCTGACTGCTATTTGAAAAATGCAGATTTCTACTGTTCTTTCAGTACCTGGGAGAGTGTTTACTTGCTAACAGTAGACTTAAGTTTCAGTGCCAAAAAACTTTAGTAGATTGTCAGCCTTTGCTACAAACATCATTCAAGCAAACCAACTTTCAATTTGTAGGTTAAATTACCTAGAAAACACAATGCAAAACAATAACAACCTAGTTTTGTAACAAACCCAAAGGGCTTCTTAGGTAGACTTCATGCACTTTTTAAAAGCATGGCACATGAATGACTATCCTTGTATAACCAAGCATCTATAAGAAAACTTTCTGAAAGAAATAATTTAGTAAAAAGTTAAAATATTGTACGAGTCAGCTGTGAAGAATTCAAAAGGGTTTCTGTGTATGCAAGCATAATGCCTTATTTTTCACTGTCATATGACATAAATTTAAATGCTCAATAATGGACCATCCAGGTGTTAAAAATGAGTAGTGAACCTGCCAGAAGAGATGGTTTCCATTTCTTTAGCCTCATCCTGGTCCGTGACAGAACTTGTTTGGCTTTTTCACATATACTGATACTACTAGCAGAGATAAAATATTATCTCTCTTTAAATAACTATCTTTAGACCAAATCTGTTCACTTTAAATGAGTTCAATATGATAAATATTTTGATTTCTAAAATGATAAATGAAATCATCTAAACACTTAGTACTATTAAGTTTTTTTTTGAGAATACTAGAATAAACTTCTGACGAAGGGGTTTGCTTTATAATTTAAGCCTGATGTGAGCACAGTGTGCAGTGGGTTTTTCTCTTTTCTCAATGGTACTTGACCTTTACTTCACTGAATGGCTATCTTAATCTATTAGGCACTGTATGCTGTTTCCTGTGGGAATTGAGTTCTCAATCAGACTTGATTGCTTTCCATTATGGTTTAAGGTGTTAGGAGACTCAACAAGACAGTTCCACTGCCAGAACACTGATCTAAAAAGAACTCCTGAGTGCCTGGCCACTCTTTAGCAGTCTGCTCTATGATGTAGCATTTCCCGTGGTCTGTGAATTATGTGATCAATTTGCATCACAAATCCGAATCACATTCCAGTTATTTTTTTCTTCTGTTGTGTTTTTCCCTGCTGGCCAGCCTGTCCTGATCCCAGCATGAGATCTCATAAAAAGGTCAGCATTGCTAGGTGGGTCATCTGCCATTACACAGAGAAAAATTTAATTGATCAATCATCCGGGTCAAAGGGAGTCCTTTTCATGATCCTAACAAACCTCAGTAAGGTTTGTCATTGAGAGTAGGTTGCCTCAAGATTGTTCTCAGGAGTGAACTTATTAAAATCTTTAAAGGATGAACTTCTCAAATCGCCTTTGACATGTATCCAATTTTTTAATTAATTCATTTGGAATGTGCCTGCGTAATTTGGTCGTATGTTGGCACTGAGTAATTTTGATTTTCCTCCTTCCCTGCTTTATCACTAAAATAATAATATAAAAAAACTGATCCCAAGTCATCTATCTCTGTGTCTTTTGTAGCCTTGCAATGAGTAGGCAGTTTTGCTGCTTTCATTGCAAAAAGCCACATTGTGATCAGGAAGCCTTTGGAAATTCTTCTGAACTCCAAGTTCCGAAAATGTTTTTTAAACCCTGCATGTTGCATTTGAACCAAAGATAAATCACTGTCTTATAGAGGAAAACACTTCTACTAGGATACTCAAGCTTGCCATGGTTGTGGTTCCTTCATTCATGACCTCAATGTTCATTTAAGGTACCAGTTGTATGTTAATATGAAAGAAACATTATACTGACTGTAATAAAATCAAAATTTCAAGTTACAAGAGCATTTTTCTACACATCTTGACAAATACTTTTAAAAAATAGTAGAGGACCACTGATCTGTCTGGATAAAAAGATTTCCATCACCCTTACAACATTTTCTCATCTTCATTTTGATGCTTTCCACAGTGAGCTGCCAAGATAAAGGTATAATTACACAAACATGAGGAACTGTACAGTTCTCTTTAAACAGTAAATTATCTTCATAACAAAAAGGATTCAAAATCTGTTTCCAAAAACATATCACTCCTGGGGAAGGTTATAGTTCCCTAATTACTCTCAACAGCTCCATCTCAGGATTCTCAGCACATAAAATAGTTTTTATTTGGAGAATACCTATGAACAGCCAGCTGCAACAGTACAAATGCTGCACCTTGTCAGATTATATAAATTTAGCTCTTAAAGTCCTGATGCCTAGAGAAATAAATGGGTTCTGTGTCTTCAAAATCTCAGATGAAGATTTAGTGATACAGTCATTTGTTTTAATACACTGCTGTGAGGTCTTCGTGGTCTGTACACTTCAGTGATTTTTACGAGTTTCATCCAGTACTGATGCAAACAGTCCAGCCCTGGAATGAGAAGGGAAAGGCACAAATGCACCAGCACAGAGCCTGCTCATGTCTGGCAGTAGGACAGCAGTGGTGGCATGAGGCAGACAGGACTGGTGATGGCTCAGAAGTCCATGGTGCACACAGGGGATGCTTTGGGGTCTCACTGCTGTCTCAGCAGTGCACAAGTACAATGTCCTACCTCAGCCTGTGCTCAGCTTCTGATTTATTGAATTGCAGTTAGTTATTCTGCCCAACAAAATAATAAATTGTGTTTTTATGTTGTGCTGCAAATAAAGCCACTGAAAGAGCTGAGTGGCCATTTCAAATTATTTCTCTGACAAATGTGCTACAGGCTCCATCCTTAGCAGATATTGCTATGCTCTTGCTAAAGAAACAAAACATAAAAAGGACAGAATAGGTTGTCAATGTTTGCATCTGTTCTAGCTAACAAAGCTACTATCCAGAAGCATACATCTACCATGAATAGTGTTAGAACCATAAACAGTGATTAATAAAAGTATGCAAATATAAAACATCTGTATTGTGAAAGTCAGCCATATTGCTTACATGCCTGCAGGGCTCACTTTGGCTCAGTTGAAATGCTGATTGTGAAACAGACATTAAAAAGTTCAAGTTATTGATTATATTGATACAACAGAAAAGTTAAAAGCTTAATGTCGCATTTCTAGGATGTTTAGGAGTGTATATTTAAATAAGTGATAATGCTGACTCAGCTTGCAAATCTTGACTTTTGTTCTTTTCAAAAATAACCCACTTTTCTGGGCTACCTGCCCACTTCTTGGTTTCCTCCTTGGTCTCATTCCCATCTTCTCATCACAGTTGCACAGCTCTTGCCTGCAAAGTATGAGCAGTCTGCTTAGGAAATGCACCCCAACACCTCCAAGTTTCATTCTTAACCTCCTTGCTGAGTTATTAATGCTATTCTCTAGACACTTGTTTTTCTGCAGTTTTTTAATGATCTCTTGCCACCCTCTCCTGCTTCTCTCTCTCCTTCCTTCAGAGTGTGAGTGTGTGTATACACATACCCCCACACCCACCCACAGCCCCACACCTTTCCTGGAGTTGTCACCCTCCTGTGCACTCCTACCCTCCATCCCTCTGATGTCAGCTTCATGTACCAGGATCCTCATTCAATGTCAAACTGATTTTTGTTGCCTTCTGTTTATACATATGAAGGGAAGATGCTCTGGTTCTCTTCTAGGAATGAAATACTAATGAAAGAGAAGTTGAAAATAATTTAATTTTCCTTTTTTACTTTTATTTCCATGTGTTTTGATTCCCATTGTGCAGAATTCAGTTGATAATAGGACATAACTCAGAAACAAAATAATTTCCAGCAATGTCAATTTACATTTGAGAATTTTCCCATTCTTTCCAGTAATCTCTTCCCTGTTTCAAAAGATTAAAAGGCTGAATATACATTGGCTTTTTCACCAAAACTCATGAGAGGCTCACGAAAGTCAGTACCAATAAACAAGTATAAGGAGAGCACAGCAAACAATGAAAACCGAAAATGAATTTATTTGAATTCACTATTATAGGAGGTGACACAGATGAGGATCCCACAGATGAGGGTTGAGAGCCAAGGGAGTACACTGGAAAATCACTGAGCTTTCCTTTTGTTTCACAGTGCAAAAGGTTATATACTTGTTACAGCATGATGTGCAATTTTTATTTTTTTTCTGTATGGCTAGATTTCTTCTTTAGTGTGTTCTACTTTTTACACAGGCATTTTACTCAAATTCTGCTTGACATTGGCACAACAGGGATGCCTTGACAAAATCCTAGATTAGTGCAAAAACTGAATATGTACTAAAAATGTGTGGTTAGATTAGTGCCCATAAAATGAATGGATATAAAGTTATTTCTAAAAGTATGTATTAAACACACTCTTTTCTTATTCCTATCTCTAAAACCCTGCTTTCATTGTTATCATTTGAGGCATATAGTTTGAGCACCTGGAACCAATCAGTCCATTGAAGCTCATTCTTTCACATGTATTATTAATAAGAAAAGAATTCTTACAGTAGATTAAAGGTATAGTAAGAACTTTCACTATCTCCCTGCATTCTCTGGATGCTCATTGATGCTTTCAGGAAGAAAAAAAGGTAGACTGAATTAAAATTCTGCCATGTTTCACTCTTCAGAGTATAACTGGAATTGAAAGGTGTACAAATGTTTCCTTTACATGAATTAAGTGATAGGTTTGGCAAGAGTAGAGTGAAGAGAGTGCCATTTTAATGCTGGGTTGTTACATACCCCAAGAGGTTATGGCATTTTACTGCAGATCTGGAGTGGATCATCTCAAGTGATACTAGAGGGCTTCGAATAGCACCATGCTGCCTTAGCCAGACAATTCGAAGATGAAAAGGAGCATCAAATTCATGTCTCTTTCTAGAAATTAATGCCAAGAAATCCATGAGCTTTTTCCATGCTTCTGAGAGGAATATCCTTGGGATGTATATAACACAAGCAGCTGTATTCCCTACTCAGTGTAACACAGCTGGGCTTTCACCTGGGATCAGTGACGTAGTAAATTCGTGAAGGATGGGATAATTCTGGAAGAGCATAAAAGTAAACCAAGAATAAACTCTAAAGAGTGATATATGTGTACAAGTCTTCTAAATGTTAATGTACAACCTCCCTTGGCAAAATGTCTGTGAATACAGTCAAGAATAAGATATTTAATTACCAGAATAGTTTATAAGCAAACTAAGGAGCTGGCTGCTTTGTTTAGGTATTTAAATGTTGGTTTAGATAACAGAAGCCTGTGTTTCCCCCCTTTACCCTTCTTTGCCCAGGATACACAGGTGTATAGCTAGCATACAAGCTTCAAGAAAAAAAAAGTTAGGTTTGTATCAGGAAAAAATGGTAAAGACAGGTGTGAATGACAAGACCAATTGCCCAGGGGGAAAGTAGTAACTTTTTTTGTAGCTGATGATGCCCTGGATACGAAACATCCTCTGTCTGACCTTATCTGCTAACTGCAAGTCATTCCTACTGCAAACAAGGATTTGCCCTGTCAGATTGTCAATACCATCTATCTCATATTTATTACAAATTGCCCCTTTTTTCACTGTGCTGGCTTTTCTCACCTCAGTGTAAGAATGTAGCCGAATGCTGTCTTCCATGTCTCTGACATTAAACCTCAGCACACCTGGGGTGGGGGCTGATGAGAAAAATGACTTAATAGATGTTGACTGTCTCCCTTCCCTACACAAATAATGTCAGGAAGGTTGTTGTGGCAGTGCTTTTGACATTAGATTATTTAATGGTAGAAGGGTCCTGATTTTTCTTCTTACTGTTAACACGCAAGTAATTCCTTTTACATGGAAATCAGAATAAAGCAAATGTAGTATCAGGAGAGAGCATGTGCAATTCTGTTTTCCTCATTTCTGTGCACCAGTATTACCATTTGGGGAAGAATAAAATGTGATTATTTTTCTAAAAGGCATTATATGATTTATTTCTGCTTCCAGATGACAAGGCAAAACAAACTAGTTTCATTTTTCCCATAGACTTTCAAACCAGAAAACTCTGTCTTCCTGGTAGATTTTCCATTTTCTAATGTAGGCAAATAATGTTTTAGAAGGCTGAAGAACTAAGGAATCTTTAATGTCAGAAGCTACCTAGAACTAGACAGAGCTTCAACTTGGTGTCCTGAATTTACCCAAAGGCACCACAGTGTTACGTGATGTTGTTTCCAGAAGTGCTGGAACATCCCTAATTCCCAAGAGCGAGTTCATTTGTCCCAACAATTAGCTACCACAACTAAAATGCAAGGACTTTGAGTGCCCAGCATGGCCTGGAAACAGAAGTGTATGTGCTGAGGTCTTTAGCAGGCAGGCTGGGTCTGGCAGGTGGTGCAGGCCAGGCAGCCCCGCTCCCCGCAGGGCAGGGCGGTCACTCTGCCCTGCTGCATCCTCAGCAAGGCACGGAAAAAGGGCCACTGCTGGATTATCTCACCCACTGAGGATGGCTTTCTGAGTAGGACCACAAAAAATGCTGTGCTTTATTCCCAGGAACCGTAAAAACCTTACTTAGGAGAGAAAAATAAATCCTACTGCCAGACAAGCAAAAACAACTGGGAAAATGGTTGTCTTGACTTTCAGGTTTTTTCTTATATTTCTGTAATTCTCCTTACTGAAAAACCCCAAATAGCTTGTTCCACACACTGGGCAGAATTTTTAGCAGTTATCTCCTTGTAAATGCTTCTTGGAAATGTAAGCTTCAATATATTTCTAGTTATTGAATAAGATGCTACTAAATTTATCAGTATATAATGTCCTACTTCATGTTCTGGTGTGAACCAGGAAAATGTAACTGTCAGAAATAACAAGAATATAATTCCAATCCTTTTAATTTAGTGAATTGGCTCAAATTTAATACATAGATCTGAGATTACTTCTGGGTCTTACTTGATTGATGGTTTCTTTGAATTTCATCTTTATTTGGAGATATTTTATTTCTCATTTTTGATCAAGTACATTTGTCCATATGACTTATCTTCAAGATAGAGAGATGATAAATCTTTCCTGTCATAAATATGCTCCATAATGTTTTTAGTAGGAGTACTAGTATTATTCCCATCTAGAAATCTATAAGCATGGAAGCAGCTCAGTTTAAAACAAACCAAGCAACCCCCTTCACCAAATTCATGTATGTTTTTAAGATGCTTAATCATGAACAAAATACAGTCTTTTCTTCCTATATTACGTAACTTCTTTTTGAGCTAAGACATGTATTAGTGAACATGAGCTGTCTAACAAGTTGATTTGTTAGACTTCCATAGGGATATTTTTCTATTTTTTAAGACTTTGCATTCTGTCCAGATTCACCTTAAAGGTGTGGTGGTTGATTACAGAGGTGGGTTGAAGCAACAGGGTCTGAGTAGGTATTTCCTCAGAGATCTGCACAGGCTTCTCTGAAGAGGAGCATGGGATTAGGAAGTAACACAATTCACTGTAACTGAATACACAGCAAAAGCACAACTGACCATATTGTGTCAATTTATGAACATCCCAGAACCTTTTCAGGATATTTGTATGATAAGGTTGTTGGACCCCATTGGTTCTGTGAAGGACTGAATGCTTCAGTTTGCACCAAGAGAAAGCTGTAGGAACCTCTTTGAGGTAAAGAGCTCTAGAGGCCACTGGAAAAGATCAGAAAGAAGGGGAATGCATCAAATGGTTAATATCCTAAAAGTTAACAGCAGCCTATTTCGAGGCCAAAACCATAGCACAGTAGACTCTAGATGTCACTGGCAGCAATAGAAGGTGACACAAGGAATTCCAGGAGGTTTAATTTTATACAACCACAACAGTAGGGAAGTTTAAATCCAGCTTTGGTATACAAAGGCAGGTGGAAAAGGTGCTTGCACAATCTGGCAGCTTATGTAGACTTCAGATGCAAAGCACACAGACCCCTGTGCCTCCATGGCTGGACTGGGCATACTTCTCTGCTACCTCCTGAATGAGAGTGCATCCAAATATTTAAAGGAAAAGACATAAAAACTAATGAAGATTGAGTTGGATTTTATTAGTTCTTTATCGTTTGAAATTCCAAACTAAACCACAGCTGGGTACTGACTGACGAAAACATTATTTAGGTGTATTATGATATAGCTTAATGCAATAAAATCTTAACAACAGATTAGCTGGTCTTGTGATGGTTAACTTGGGAACAGGAGCTTCAGAGAGAGTAAAGTTATAGTAGAAGTATCCAAAATTCCAAACGTGACTTTAGTTTTTAAGGACTCATATAATAAATATTTTCATCCTTTCTAATTTGAAATAACTTTATTTGTTAAACAAAATTTAAAAAGTTTAATGTTTATGAGCATTAAACAGAGATTTGTTTCTAGTACCACAGTCTTCCGTCACTTTTAATTTGGTTTTAGTTTTTACCTTTATTTTTAAGAAAGGTGACGACAAATGCTGTATTTAAAAAATGAATGCTCATAAGAAATGCTTTAGCTGGAGGAGAAGCTTTATTGATTTTTAGGGGTGGGATTTGGGAATTGAATTTTTCTGGAGCATAACATTTTATTTACTGGTGGCTGATAAACTGCAGTGTCACCTGCCAGCTGGCTTCAGTTAAAGAAAGCTGATTGATAGCCCAGGACATACATACGAAGCACAAATATAAAAGTGGTAGAAACTTCTTTCCCCCCCCCTTTACAATTAGTCAGGCTAAGTATTCTTTTGGCTTGAACAGGACTATTCTTATTATTTATTGCCTGCATTATTCTAACTCTTATGGGTACCAATTGCCATTAAAGTTTCTGTCTACCAGGCTCCTAACATTCTGTGCAAAAAATTGGTTTGGACACACTATACAGTCCCTGAATGCATATCATCATCCAGTGGAATTTAGACATTTATCCAGGTGTCACCTGCTATTTCTTGCCCTTTGTATGAAGACACCTGTGTTAGACAAAGTACATCAGTGTTCAGGAGTAAATTAAAAAACCTTACATTAAAATAATTTACAAGTTAAATGCAGAGGTAGAAAGCAATAGCTTTTCCCCAGTGGGTTTTTTGTTTGGTCGGGCTTTTTTTGTTTGGTTTGGTTTTGCTTGTTTTGTGTTTTTGTTTGTGGGTTTGGGGGGTTTTTGTGAGATTTCCAAAATAACCAAATGACTAATTCCTTCAATTTTCTATACACAATGACTAGTTTTAGGTATGGTCACTAGTAAACTAAGTAACAGCCACACAACCATATGGCTATTTTTTAATTTCTCTGATTTACTGTTTGTCTGAATCTTGCCTTAACCTTTTTCATGCTGGCTGTGGTCTGCACACAACTGCTTTTCACACCTATTAATCCTGTTTCTTGACTTGTGGTCCTTCTGTCAAAGGAAGATGCCCTTCTGCAAGGGTCAGAAGCCCAGATCCACCTGCCAACTTTTCTACTTGAGCTAATAAAGGATTGGCAGCAAGGCCAAGGAGGCCTGTACCATCCTACCAGTATTTCATACCCATCTTTTCTATCATCAGGTATGTAACAAAGAATGCAAGTGGCAGATAGTAATCTTAATTTTAATTGGTATTAATAGTGATTTATAAACCATATGTAATTTTCTGGACCACCAATTCTGGTGGAAAACAATGCTGATAACTGCTGTTATCAGAAAGATGTATCTTTATCAGATACACTTTTTGTAATAATTTCAGAGGGCTGTAAAACCAAACAGACTCACGAAGACTACAAAATATATATGCACTACAATTTTTCTGTTTTGTTTTGAACATGTAGAACGTACCAGATTAGACCACAGAAAATCCTTGTAATGTTTAGGAAAAATGAGCAAGACACATGGGCACAAACCATACATTACTGATAAATGCTTATGAGAAATTATGAGGCTTTAGAGGCCTCTCTTTTGACTACAAGCTCTCACTACTCCATGCCAATTTTCTGTTCTGATCTGTCATTTACTTTCAGGATTTCCTAATGCAGGTATAGAAGAGGTCCCCTATACAGCACTATTGAAAGATCCTTGTACTGCCTCAGAATTAATTTAGAAAAAAGGTGAACAGAACGCCCTTTCCTATTCATGGAAGTCTCCTTCATCAAAGAATGAATAATTCTGGCATACCATCCTGACCCCATATCTTATGATACCAAACACAGCAGCTGGAGAGTAGGAAAGTGCAAATGAGTCTGCTGTTTTGTGGGTGCTATCAATCTGAGTGGTCCATACTTCAGAAAAGCACACAGGGAGCTCTTAGTTGTTTACTTCCTTAATTTGTCATCAAGGAAATGCTGATCATTCATTTCCTCAAGATTAGTTGGCAGTTAAAAAACCCCCAACGACAAACAACAGAATCAAGTTTGCACTAAAAAGCATAACCCACATGGAGCCTGTGATGCCTGTAGAGCATCTCCAGAATCTGCAAGAGTAACCAATGATGTAGTTCCTCAATGTGTCTTCTTACTTGCCTTGTAAAAGGAGCTGCTAAATTAAGAAGACAGTGTTTCTGATTTGGGTACCTTCATCAGTTTAACAAAAAAAACCCAAACAAAACAACAACAACAACCAAAAAAAACTCATCAGAGTTCTCATCTTCATTCCCAGAGGAATGAAGAATCACAGATCATTGAGGTTGAAAGGTCCATCTAGTCAAAGCCCCCTGCCAAAGCAGGATCACTTAGACCAGGTTACACAGGATCACATCCAGGGAGGTTCTGAGTATCTCCTGAGAAGGAGGCTCCATGACACCTACCAAAGGACACTATCATAACAAAATTCACTCACAGTGCAACTCCTGCAACTTTATTTACATTTAAGAGTTGCATTAAGGAGATTTTGGCAACGTAATTCATGCCTGGTTCACAATCCTTAGAGCTGGAAACAAAGGTCAACTGTGGTTTAAAACTTGATGCTACAATGCAGCAAGCTGAAGGAAATTGCTTATTGGTCAGTCTCTGCCTAGTTTAATAGTCACTGAAAGACTTTCTGACACAGGTCTGTGGCTTTCTGACATAAAGAGTAGCTGGTCTGTGCACAGGGAGAAGCAGGTGGTAACTGCCTGGACATTAGGCAGCTTTAACACAATCCACTTTAAATTATTCCATATTGACTTAAATGCAGCTACCTGCTGTATCCAACCTCACCTCCATCTTCAGCTGGAGACAACCTGGTCTCTGGCACAATCCAACCATTGGGTAGGATTATCTAATTTATATGAACTGCACTGTAGAAGCATCTTTTCTTTCAGAAAATAGAGCTATGGGTGGGACTAAGGGAATGTAATGAGTCAAAGCTATTGTTTGAGATCTAATATTTGCTTGCTGAGCAGCAATAGTGGAGTCTTCGTTAGGAGGAATAGGATTGTTAGACCTTGGCTGTGATTGACTGTATATTCTATTTTGTCTCACTGCTCTATGTCCTTTTCTTTTTCCTACAACTTGAATAAGTAATTTACAGCCATCTCAGAGCTGGGTGATAATGCTGGGATAAACACTGTAGTGAAAATTAAGGGTGTAATGGCAGAATAAGATGATTCAATACTGTTCAGAATCTCTGGATCACTTCTGCACAGCAAGGCCAAACTTTTTAATATACGTCTGAACACATATAGTACCAAAATGACAATGTAGAGGTCTGCTGCCGTAGGCTACATCCTTGAGTAGCTACAGTGCTGTCACCCTGGAACAGCTTCCAGCTCTGGCTTGTGATTCCAACATAAAACAGCAGGGAAGGATCGTCCCTCTCACAGCTGCTGTCTGTGAGCAGCCCAGAGTTCATTCAGCCTTTTGTGAACATGCTGGTACTATCGAGGTGAGATGTTCATCAGGAACAATGGAGCATTAGGACTACAGAATATATGGCACTAAAGAGGTCATGATTTCACCTTGAAATTATGGCTTTGGATTTTTCTACTGGTCACACAGTTGCTGTCTCTGGATGTTTAAGAATTGTATGTATGAAGTATTGTATGTATTAGCATTTAGCCAAACTAAGTGAATGCCAGCCCCTACTCAGACAGCTCAGACACAGTACCTATATTTGTTAGAGGAACAGAAGCAGTATTCCAGTATTTTCCCTATGCCACACCTCAAATTCCTGAGAGGGCTCAGGATTTGCATGTAAGTGCCTACACTTTTTGGGTGACTGCTGCTCTGGAAATCGAGTTCAGATGTTCATTTTGCCTCCTGTAAATATTTGAGCTTTAACAGCTCAGTGCCAAAGCCTACTTAATTTTTTTCCCACCAAAATCACCAAGAAGTATCATGACTGATAAAATTAGAACCCACTACTATTACTATATTGTCTTCCTCTGTAGTAGTATTTAAAAATTAAAAAGTATTGGAAGTACAAGGACATTTGCAGACACTAGCAAGACATCATAAATCACATCGACTTAACAAATTTTTATTTGTGATGAAAACCTGAATTCTCAGTTGACCTAAGAAATCTCTTAGTCCTCGGTAGCTTTTATACAGACTTTTCAAGGTTATTTTAGAAACCGTTTATATAAGAATCATCACTGGTAAAAAAATCCCAAAAATCTTATTGTAAATACAATTTCAACTGAAAAGAATTATCTCTAGGAGATATGCAACAACAGTCATTTTAAAGAAAGAGGCAGATATTTTCACTGCATCATGGATAAGTATTTGACTCTGCCTTGGTGTTTCCCCATGCCCATTGTCCAAGTCTGAACACTTGAATTGAATAAAAGGAAAGAAGGAATAGAAATAACGTACTTCATATTTTAAGGAAGATTAAAATATTTTCAGATGTTACTTTAATCAATTCTATAAAAATTAAAGAAGGAAGTTACTTATTTTATTTAAAAAGGAGCATTTCAGAAATTAGAAACTGCTTCTCAGAACAATTCATATGGAACAAATCTATTCAAAATGAGGTATCACTTAAAGACTGTCTGTGAACAGAACCTTTGGAATTAATTTGAGATGTTTTTTCAATACCAAAAGTTGTCTTTGGGAAAAAAAATAGTTGGATCTTTATGAAAAACTTCGAGGAGCTAAACTGTTGGAAGAGTCAAATACCTAAAGGTTGATTAGAGAAGGGAAAAAAACTCTCTAACATTTAGGAAAGGTTGGAGAAGTCAATCTGCAAAAGCAGATTATGAAAGGTTTGTTGTTTTTTTTTAAATCTTTGGCTAGTGTAGCTAGTGTCCATAACTTCATTAACTTCAGCTGCATTTTGATAGCATCTGTTCACAAAGTTTTGTGAAGGCCAAGTCCAATGGGTTTCAAATTGTTGTTAGGAATAGCATCATGTTTTCAGACAGCTTACTACTGTGAGATTGCTTATTGAAAGCATCTTTCAAGGTGAGGCAGCTGAGCCTGGAAAGATAAAATTGCTTGAAAACTATAAATATATGCCATACAGTATTTCAAGAAATGGCAGATCCTTTTGTGGCACTTTAACTGCACAGTACAACTCATGTCCTGTCTGAATTCTACCATGGCCAAAAAATGCTACAGAATACCTTTTGTTTTTATCTGAACATCACACTACTTGCTGGGTCCTTTAATCATCTAATTAAAGAGTATTGCTAACATTTTTGATTTTCTAATTCACTTTGAATAAATGCAGTAATTGCTGAGGAAAACACACTCAATCTCTGGGTACAGTTCGTGAGACAAACTTGCACTGGTGCTCAAGTGAGTGAAGCAATTAACTTAAAGACAGTATCACTGTATTGATGCAGTAAGGAAAAAATATTGGTGAGATTTTAACTATAATACTAAAATGGAAATCTATAGTAATATTTTGATAATTTTTGGAAATGCTTACTTTACTGCTATAAGAACAAGTAACCAGTGTTATAGCAGTATAATTTATGTATTGCATTTACAGTTTTAATAATTTTGAACTGTTAAAGCTGTGTTTTCAACCAAAATAATTTCGATTTGACAGATTCTGTAACAAAATTACAAAGTCCTATATCCAAGTAATTTTAGAGGTTTATATTACAATGTTGACATTTCATAAGCAAGCAATTTTGTTTCCAAATGCAGAGCAGCA
>VZTB01001921.1:614777-627976 GCA_013397245.1 Thryothorus ludovicianus
ATTTACTCATTCTCATTTTGTTAAACAACATACTACTGGTAGCACAGACTTCCAGTCAAGTGAGGTCTTAAAAAAAGACTACACTATTCAGGATTCTCAGGACTTTGCTCACTCCAAAGATCTGTCAAATACACAAGAACACAGGTTTTACTTCCCCTCCTCTGCTGTGTCCTTTCCTCCCCTCTAGCCAGTGTATAGTTTTTTGCTCACCAAGTCATAGCCACACCTAAAGATCATGTAGTACTGACACGTCCCTGTCAGCCAACATGTCAATGTGCACTGTGCCTTGGATACCACAGTGGCTCTGTCACCCAACATTACTAAGAACATCCATCTCATCTTCATTTTTTCTACGAGATGTGCTCTGTGAATGTAATATTCAGCTCTAACCACTCTGAGCTAAATTATCTGCATAGTGCATTTTACACGACTCACATTATATCCCACAGATAGAATGTAAGCTGCTCCCTAGCAACTGCAGCAAAAATATACCCCTTTAGGCATTTTTTCCAGCTAAAGAAACCAACTTTCTATTTGATGAACTTCATATATAAAACAATCTTGGCTACTGTCACCTCAAATTGTTCTGACTAATGGTCCTTAAGATGTGTTTTTAGCCCTTTGCCTCATCTGGGCTCTGATACCGAAGTTTCTTTTGCAAACCTTCCACCTCAATGATTTTAGCACCAAGGGAAAAAAGTATTTTTCCAAACCAAGAAATATCTTCCCAATAAAAACTAACCATTTATACAAGAATTATAATCATGACTTAGAAATGCATTTTAGATGGAAAATGTAACTCCCAGCATGCTGGCAAAAGTGAAGACCCTGGGTTTATTTTGTGGAATGCCAAAGTCTTTTGGTTGGACTTCATTCAGATACTGAATGGAACTGCAAGTATTTTCAAAGAACTGTAAACTTTTAAGTAGACTGTTGCTTCGTGTATCATCCAAAATCTATTTAAGTGAACTTAGTTAATATCTAGGGAAAGAGAGAAATTAGTCCTTGTTTAAAAACAACGGGCCTCATGCTCATGCATCACATCTCGTGAATAAGATGTGGCTGCTGTGACATTGCACATTTAGGCAGAGGCTACTTTGCTGTTTTTGTACTGATCTACATCAGCCTCCACAGGCATGCAGCCTGTGCATGGTCAAAACACAACAGGTCCAGGGCAGGAGAGCAAACAGCACCTGTTAGCTAGCCACAGAAAATAGCAGAAGCAGAGCAGCATTATGCTTTCCCTTCATGAAATTCTGTCTTGGGAACTGTTACAGACCTCTGAAGAGAATGAAATCTGTCCTTTCAGTTGAACAGGACAAAAACCACCCCCCCTCTGTTGACTGATACCTTTCTGATAAAAAGCAAAGTATGTGCTGTGTGCCTACACTTCAAGCATCTTCCTTGGTACCCTTTAGTGAAACTGAAAAAGTGTAAATGAAATTCACATAAAAGTTTATGCCAATTTGTGACATCACCCCAGAACAAGGCCCTGGACAGCATCTCACATGGTGAAGCAGAAATATATTTTCTAAGAAGTTCTGCATCACCACCACCTAAAGTCAAATACTGTACAGAAATTGGAATATTTAATAAAATGCCATTGAAATAAATCCTAGTTAGAACAGTGCCAACTAATATGCCCAATTCCTCAACCGAAGTACTCATCTTCAGTCACTGAATCAGTCACTACCTAGGACAAATAATGGCATTTCTATTAGAGCCATGTATTCATCACGTCCAGACTGAGTAAACACTGGAGTTCAAACTGCATTTCCATCAGAGAGTTCAATGCAGTGTAGCTGCTAGTGTGTTATGAATTCAACCTTGATGCAAAGTTTTATTAGTAGTAGCACAGTCTTTTGTTCAGTGAGATTCTCATTTCATGAACAAACATCCTATTGACTTTTCTGTGAAATTTATGTAATTTAGGTCTGCCAAGTCAGATCTTCTGTATATGTCTTAATGAGCTAATTAAAAGAACTATGGTCACACCACTATATAATGTAGAAGAGGGGGAAATGCTGTTTCCCTTTTAAGCTAACAGGCACAAAAATCTGTAGGTAACAGCTTTTAGTTTAGTTCTGAATTTCCTCAGAACAAGAAATAACTGGGTTATATGAACGTCCCAAATGATGAAAGAGTTATCTATTTTCAAGGAACAAAGAACATATGGATATGACATGCCTTCCTTCCAATGTATGAAAATCTAGCTGCATTAGAAGAGAAACAAATAAAAACAGTTTTGCAAACGTTACTCAGAGAAAACCAAAAAATAATATACAAACTTTCTAGCAATGCTCAAACCATCCTTATAAAACACAGCATACAATTTTATTTCAAATCTCCTTTAAAACCTTCAAATGCATTTCAACTTTCATCAACTGTATTGCCAACTAAATTTCTCACCCAAATTCAGTTTTCATTTTTTTATCTCTCTCATTGTTTCCAGAACAAATTTGGTACAAAAACTGAGCAAGGTGTTCCTGAAAATAAACAAATAATAAAATAGCAAATTCAGTACAGACACTATCATAATGAAGCCCCAGGCTACAAAGTATAAATCTTTGCAACAACGTGTTCGAGAGAAAGCTGTTAAATACACTGAAACTACCTAAATCCTGAAATCTGGATTCACTGAAATTCAAGGAAGTCTTGGCTTTTCGTTCTTATGGAAGAGGGGAAGGAACTTAAGACTGACTGAATTTAGCTGAGGTGCTAGAGATCACTTTCAGTTAGTCCAGTGGGCTTTGGATGAGGACGTTAATGTGAAACCCACTTGGCAATCAACTACTTTAACATTTGAAAAAATATTTTATTTCTATCTGTATACTTATATATTAGCCCACCTTTTATGCATTTGTTAATATTTAATATGGTAATTTCATTCTTATAGTTCTGTTTATTGTAACTGTTCTTTGCTTAAAAATTATTTAAGCAGAATAATTACACTGTTTGAAGAATAACTCCAGAGAGCTATAGTTGAGGTCCTTCTCTAAAGGTGTGCAAGGTTATTACAATATTTCATTATCACAAAACAATATATCTTCAGATAGAGGCAGTATTAGCTTGTAATGTTTCTTGTTACCATGCTACCAACCTTTGCTTGTAAGGCAATTAAATCACTTCCATATTGGTTATACATGAAATATTAGTGCTATGCTTCACAGGGAACACCTCCTGCATTTTCATTACAATATAACTGTATTACTTACAGAGTCAGAAAATCTATTTGTCTTTAAGCATGTCACTGCATCTCATTGAAAAATTTCTATCCTAAGTTTTACTAGTTAAAGAAAGAAACAGTCTTCCAGTTTTAAGTCCTCAATTCAACCAATCTGGGTTTCATTATTTTCTAGACTCCACATGTAATCTCTGTGGTTCTTTCAGTTATCTTTCATATTACCACCTATTAGAATTGCTAAAATACTATAAGTCCTTGTCTCCTGAGATAGAAAACAACTCAGAAATTTTAATATCCCATGAGATAACCTCAGACTTATATATCTAACATTAACATTCTTATCTAGCTACTGTCTAGCAAAAGAAGCTAAGACTACAACAATCTTTATGGTTTTACATATGAAAGACGTGGTCATCATCTTCAAAAGATCAACATTTTATTTTTCAACAATGCAAATATATGAAAATCAAACGAATTGCTTTATTTTCCTCCATTAAAATATTCTATCAGATAACAAAGAAGAGATACTGTTATTAATACCATGCCCTTCTTGACAAATCAGGTAAAACTCATCCAGTGAGTTATGAAATCCTGGCGCATAAGAACAACACATACAAAATGGAAGCAATTACAGAATTCCAAGGTAGTACACAAGACAACATAACTGATTAACAATGTAGGCATGCATAAATACATATATACAGTATATTTAGATTATTTTTGAAATGAGAAATGTTGAAACTAAACTTCTGATCAGTGTTTTTATCATCACTTTGGAACTGCTAGGCCAGGCTCTTGAGTGTGTGAGATTCTAGCAGGGGAGTGGGCTGTCACAAAGCCAGTCAACAGCCACTTGAGTCTGTAGTGTCCTCACACAGCTGTGGTGCCACTGGCAAAGGCTCAACCAGGGGACCAAGCTGTAGTGTCCTTCAACTTCACTCACCCAGGCAAGTACAAGTGCCACCAGGTACCCGTGTATGTCTCTGCCCCTAAAAACACTTCCTGACCTGGCAGATCTCACCCCGCTCTCCCAGCTGGGATACATTACCCAACACATAACTCCCCCAGACTTTGGTGTTAATACAGTAATATATCATTTAAAATTATATAAAGTTATATAAAATCTGGCCAAGGCTCAAACTCCTATGCCTTGGTGCCTGTCTCTAAGTGGACCTGTGATCCCATGACAGCCAGCCAGAGTGATCTGCAATAACCCAGCCAGCAACGGTCAGATGCCTCAGCCAAAAGCCACTGACAAAACGCAACAGCAGGCAGAGGCTCAGGGAAGTTTCCATCTCCAGATGGGCTGTCTTTCTTCTGATAAGACCTTGCAGGGCAAAGAAAACCTAGTAGAATCCTACTGTGACAGATTGCTTGTTGTATGATCCACCACTTCTGCTGCATCATCCACATTCATTTACACATTTTACTACGACTTGATGTATATATAGCCTGATAGCCAGTACAAGTGTAACACCTTCAGAGGAAAGCCTATTACTTTTGACCCAGTTAGTTTTTGTGAATTTTTGCTGTGCTGTTTTGCAGCGTCGTTTTAGGTTTTATGTTCTTAAAAGAATGAATGAATTTTGTTTCAGAAAACTGAAATGAAAAAAACTCTGCAAGTGGACAGCTAGCTGATGCTAAGTATGACTTTCCTCTCCCAAAATATGCAGGTGAGCTTTTCTGCTTTTACTACTAAATTCTCTTGCTACCTACTTCTGTCGTGATTGTTCATAAGATTAAAGCTCTCATTGTGTCAGATGATAAAGAGCAATTTTAGAATGTGAGCTGCAGTACCAAAATCAGTTTGCAGGAGACTTCAGCTGATATCAATACCAAATCTTAAAGACAAAGAATTACAGTGTCTTCTCTGCAAATAAAAAACTAACAGTAAACATCCTACTTTGGAACTTCTCAACAGAATTGAGTCTGTTTATATTTGGAATCAGCAGCAATAACAGAAGTATTTAATTTATTTAATTTCCCTATTACAAATGAATAAACAGCACAGAACTTGTTCAAATTAGATTTTAGTTTAATTAGTATTTTGTTTGATGCCTCTATGTTCATCAAAATAGATGAACAAGAATTTGAACAGTACCTATCAAGAATTTTTATTTTCTCCTGAGAAATATTCAGAATAAGATACTCATAAAATGGTATTCAGTATCTCCTCCTCACTTTTAACTAGGACATGTGTTGAATTCTACTCCCATTGACTTCTAATTTCATGAACTAGGTAGAATACATGGATAACAGAACAATTCTCCCAGTAGCAGTATATCTTCCATGTGAAATGTTTAATATGCTCCAGCTTTTGGAATCGGAAGCAGACTGGACACTCAAATTCTATTCCAGACTTTTCTGGCCATTCAGTGCCTGATTAATCAATGGGAATGTTTGACTTTGTACAGTAATCTGAAATCTGCCCACGAAAATCTCCAGCAAGGAAGCCAGTCTCTTCAGGGTTTGCAAAACATTTTTTCACCTTAGCAGCAAAATATTTGTGTAAAAATATTTCAGAACAGAAGTAGTAATGTGCTCTTTAACAAACTGACTGGATAGAGGTGAATCCTGAGCAAGAAAATTAGAGACATCAGACTCAACATGACCTAGTTGCCACTAAGTTGGTGAGAAACTTTCATTTGAATTTTAATTCTTGTGATGAAAAACCTCATATATTTGAATAGTTTCGCCGATTTTTAGCAGTGCTCTGTTACTGCCTAACTTATTTTAAGCAAATACAGTATAAAGTACATATCACACAATTTGGTTTATGATTATATTTGATCTAAGGAGCATTTTCTATGGTCTTTTAACAAAAATCTAACATACTCAAAAGCTTGGCAAAAAGAAAAAATAGTGGCTTTACTACAAAGTCTGAAATCCAGGTTAAATATATTATTTTTCTACATGGAAAAATCTTGCAATTGCTGAAAGCTTTAGGTAAACATTAATATAAAAGATTTTTATGGTACAATGCTATCAGTGTACTAATGCCACTCTTGCTAGCTGCCTAACAGACCTTATGAATTTCTGAGATTTAATGTATCTTCTTAAAAAGTATACATAAAAGAAATTAACTTGTTAGAGTATTTTTTGGATGTCCACAACGATGTGGCTTCATTTACATGTACCATCATACCTACATCTGAGTATTTCTTCTAGGGAAGAACGTAGTCAAATTTGGCTGATGATTCTGAAGTATGTTATAAAAATGTTAGATGAATGATTGCACACATCTTAACACACGAATACGTTGTCACAACTGAACAATAAAACACGAGTTCCACTTTTTACAATGTAGTAAAAAGTCTGTTTAAGGCAGATAAGCAGCACATGTGGCACTGCTCTATCTCTGCTGCCAAGTGTATTTGAGGTAGACTCAGCAATTATCACTACTGTGGCCTGTAAGTACTGGGGAAAAAGACTGTGCAGGCTGACTGTTCATGTCCATCCATGATGTCCTTGCAGGCTACCATGAGCTCACTGTGCCACACTAATTTTGAGCTGCATCAGCCAACAGAAAGCTATTTTGACTTTGCAGCTACTTGTGCATATGGACATGTTTGTCATGAAGTAGCACTGGGTGGGTTTCAAGCACACCATGCAAATGTAATACACCAAAACCTTTTTCTTAGGGCAAACTGCCTTGTTTTGGTTGCTACAGTTTCCAGCAAACAGCACCCATTTAAGAGATCAGGAATATAACTTTAAAACACCCATGACAAAAATCAAGTAGTGGAAATATATTTGTTATGTACCTGAATACATGCTAATTTGAAAATGCTGTTCTGGTTAACTGTACTATAGTGCAAAACAAAATGAAAGAAGAATCTTATTGCTGCAGCCAACTACAGCTGGTAACAGTCTTTTAGACAACCAGATTTACACAGCAGATGACCTCATAAATGGGTAGTAGAGCAGCTGTGGCCTTTCTTCAAAGGAAATAAAATGTAGTTCTTGAAACTAAATATTTAAATTAACAAAGCAATAGGCTGCCTACTAAAATAATCCTGTACTTCTGGCAAGTACTTGAACAACAATAAATCAAGAAACAGAACAGCACTTCAGACTGGGGTTTGACAAGCACATAAGGCAATTATTAACTGCTGCTGTTCAACCATCTTGCTCTCCTCTTGCATTTACCTTCATAGTTCTATGTCCTCCCTTGCACAGCCTTCATAAAGTCCTCTGTGAAGCAGATTCAAGCTGGCAGAAAGTGGGTTTCTGTTTTGTTTTGGCTTTTTAAGTCAGTGGCCAGGGCGGAGGAGTGGTCTTCTGCCAGACTTAGGTGCTGAAGTAGTTCTGCAAAGGGTTAGGAAGGATGGTGTTACTGTGACTGGGAGAAGGGAAAACAGGATCATCACAGACACCCCGCTGGAGTTTCTTGCCCCGCTGTGAAACCACAGTTATTACTAAGTAACACTGAGTAGTAACACAGCACACTAATAATACATTTCTGATGTTTCTTCAAACCTCACTCTCACTGCTGTTGGCAGTGCAGAAGCTCTTCTAAGTGTCATACTTTGAGTATCAAATGACTAGCCTGGCTTTGAACAAGGAACATGAAGAGATCCTTTCTATATGGCAGGCTTCCAGCCTAACCTCTAATACAACTGGGAGGGAGAAGAAGAAAAGCTTTAGTTATTATTTTCATCTTACTATGAAATGTAGTTCACAAATGAGAGGTGATTAATTAGATAGCATTGGAGTTAAGGCTGTTGTGTACTGAATCCGTAGAGAGGCTAGGAAAGCATTAAAGGTATTTGAATGAATATCACTTTGCACTCCAATATTTTTAAAAGCTTCTTTGGTTTTAATTAAAAATAATTTTAACAGCAATCAACATGGATCAAATACCATGTACCACCATTCTCATTTCCCCATTCATTGCAGTTGGAATAAGTGCTAGGAATAGCATTTTTTAGAGTTTTTCTTTCTGTTTTATCTGGTCTGGATGTCTGGACCCAGCATTAACCTGTCTGAGTTTACTGAGGTAAAAAAAAAAAAAAATCAACCAAAAAGGCCCACACACAAAAAAACAAAGCCTGTGTTACATTCAAATGATTTTTGTATCTATGAGCACCCTTGTCTGATATGCTATGACACTTTTATTCCTCACAGATATACATGCAAAAAAACCTCATAAGGTTGGCATAATTGAGACAAAGAAGTTGTCTTTGAGCACAGAACTAAAACCACAATGATGGCAAAGAGCTCCAGAAGTACTGTCCACTCAGAGTGGACAAAAAGATGACAAATGAGCTTCAGAGTAAGTATATGTAAGTTAATATATCTCATGGATAATAATCTCAGTCACATACAGCACACATGCTGACAAATGACTGGATAAAAAAATCCAGCCATCATTATTGACAACAGCAAAAAAAACCCAGCAAAACATTGGGTATCATGAGCAAAGGCATCAAGAAGAAGACAGTGCACATTTATACAACCTTGGTCCATCTACGTCTCAAGTACTTCTGGTCTCTGCATCTCAAGAACAGACTCTAGCCAGAGAACAAAATATCAAAAGGATGGAATGCTTGCCTTTGGAAAAGAGACTTGAGAGGTTCTTTAGTTAGAAAAGAAGAGTGAAGCAAGATATGATCAATCAAATCATGAAGACAGTAAATAAAGTAACGTAGGCTGCTTGCTAAATCCTTTAGTAATAGAACTAAGGGACCTTTTACTAAGTTAGCACAGCATTAGTTTATAAAGAATTAAGTGCTTCTTTACAAAGCGAGTAGTGAGCTTCTGGAACTTGCTGCCACAGGAGGTTGTGAAGATAGCAAAGCATCAGCAAGTTTGAAAAAGACAAGTTCTTGGTTTGCAGCTCCACAAATGAGCTCTAAAAACACTGAGCAGATATATACCCACCATCTGTAATATGGCAAACAAGTATGCAGGAAGAGTACAAGAGAACAGGTTCATAAACCAGCTATGTTTCTGTAAAGTCCCTAACAGCATCCCTTAACCTCACTGTCAGAGACTGAACCCTCAGTATGAAGGTCCACTGGTCTGACACAGAAGAGCTTTTCTGATGTTCTTCACTTTGGTTGCCTTTAGTATCTTCTGTTTAGCTCTGAAAGATCCACAAAGGTTACATCCCTGCTTCTTAGCAGCTGTGAAAGATGGAGGTCAGATCTGAGTAACAGTAGTATAAATTCCAACACAACATCCTATGCTAAGCAATAAATTAATACTATATCTTTAAAACAAAAATAAGGGTCAGACACAGGAGAAAATATTTGCATTATTCCAGGCAGTGTGACCCCAAAAAGCCACAGATGTTGTTCCACAGCAAGATCAGCTATTTCAGTGAAACTGTAGCCACCTGCTGAGGGACAAAAGAAACAAACATCAGCCCCTCAAAGAGCTGAGCTGCAGAACTGCTCAAAGGGAATCAAGGTTAGCCATGTAAGTCATTCACATTTTTACTAAAGTAAGTCTCAAAAGATAGTAAGAGTTAAAGCCTACTGGTACTCAGATGGCAGTCTTAAAAAATTGAGTGCAAAAGCCAGTATCTATCGGGTGTTTTCTGCCTTCCTCTACAGAAACTGTTTATACATGAAATAGGCATATTATAATTGCAATATTTTGAACTACTGATAATACGGAACGCCTGCAAAGGGAAAAGGTATGCTGGCAACACACCACAGAAATGAATAAATGTAGCTCAGCAGTTATTCTCACAAGATTTCAGTTATATAGCATTTTCTTCATTCACTGCACTCTTCACCATTAGCTCCTTCACTTGTGTTTGGTAACTTCTTCAGATACAAAAAATGTATACTTATGTATTTCATAAATATTTGTAGTGATACATTAAATTATACACATATATGCATTAAACGACACATTTTCATTCATAAGGGAATAATAGAGTTTTGATGAGTAACTGCTGTAGATAGGTAGATTATTCCCACTAGTTTGGGAGTTTGAATTGAGAGCTACAAAAATCAGAATACAAGAGGGTTAACAAGTGTCGCTACACATGCAATACCTGGCAATTTTATGTTTTAGGTAGTGATACAAGAAGAGGGGTGTCTCATAATTGAGATCTGTAATTCATTCATTATCACACCTTGATTCCTCTCTGTATTAATAATAGCCACAGCCCAAGACTCTTGCATATCCTTTCTTTCTCCTGGTTGTGCTGGGGAAAGCTGATCTCTTCCAACAACATATCTGCATTCTGTCAGTCAAAGAATGACCTGCCCATCTTTGCTCCTCTCCCTCTAAGAGCTTTGTTCTCAGCATTGGGAGCTGAATTCCTGTTGAAGAGTATCTTTTCTAAGTTCCTTGAAAGGCATTCTGAGGAGACAGAGGTGCTCGAGCAGAGCACTCTTGGTCACTGTGCCCATGGCAGTGCTAGGCAGCAGCAGATACTGTCACCATCTGGAAACATCTGAGGCCTCTGGGTAAGCAACAAAGGGAACGCTTGGATGCTGAGGCATTTATACTTCTGTGTACAGCTTTGCAGAGCTGCCATACATCAGCATTTAGAGTAGCTGTGTTTGATGGAGACACAGCTAACAGCTATGAGTCCATATTTTAACTGCAGTTCAAAAACAGCATAAGCTTTTCCAGAAAGGTCAGTGTACCATTTGCATAATCTAATACAACTAGGAGATAGATCATTCATTCATCTTTTCCATGAGCTTCTGCAATTCTTCAGTGGTTCAACTGAATGTATATATTTACTTATTTCTAAAATACTTAGTTCTAAAAAGCATTCCACTTGTTTTCCCTAGCTGTATCAAAAGAAATAATTTTCCTACTAGTCATGGTAAATAACATCAATAATACTTTAGTATCCATCTTTATCTATTGAACTAAATAAGCAAACGGTGGAGAACATGACAGAATTGACTGCTTTAGATCCAGATTTCTTATTATGTTACATATAGTGAAACTACCCTGTAAAACTTACTACTACAAAAGCAGCTTAGGAAAGTTCAGGATATCTGAGTGTTGGGAGGTATACAGATGGACTCCTTTTATATAGAAGAAAACCATGAAAAGCAAGCTAAAAATTTCTGAAACTTCTGCATCTTCCACTAACTTTTAACTAGGCATGAGAATTATGTAATTATAATACTTATGAATATTAATACGTCTTCAGCTGATTAATATTTTTCAACAAGTAAATACTTAATACACTTCTCTTGACTTCAGTGGTGGAATGCTTGCTGCTCCAAAAAATTTCATTACTTACTAACAGACAAAGAAGATGAATAAACACTGAATTGAGCATCCTTCTGAAATGACAGCATTGGAATATTTTAATGTTTTAGAAAAGGTTTCCTCAGAACTGTGCATGGAAAAAAGGTATTTAAGACAAAGATTGGCTATGTAGCAAACACACTGGCATACATTCTCTTGCATGCATGTTCTCTTGGGAACAGCCCCACTGAAATGACTGTCACATATAAAATCTACTCATGTGCTGAAGGTTCTACAGTTTACCCACTCACAAACTAAATTTTTAGATAAAAATTTGGTGTCACTCGCAAGGGAGGGCAGAGGGAAAGCTTGTGTTTTCAGCCTGTAATCTAAAAAGATTTCACTGCTCTCTTCCACAAAACAACCACACAAATTTGGGACTTTCTTTCCTAAAAAAGCACATAAGGAAAACATGGGCGATGTTATGAGGCAGACGAGCAAAACTGAGAGCATCTCAGACATTGCATCATGACTATGTGCGACATACTTGGATGAGGATTGTTCTCTACATTAATCTAAAATACTCTGATGACACTGAAGCAGGTTAACTAAATGAGGTTTCTGAAAAACTGGTTTGAAAATATGACATTTGCTGAACCTGTCTAGGTCTGTACAGAATTAGAGATGTAAAAGAACTGAAATTTCCTTAACAATTTATATTCTGCCAAAAATGTTATTTAGTGGTTAACTATGCAGGGAGGGAACAATATTTAACCTGTGTCTGCTCTAAATTCCACACCTCAAATCTTTTAACACTTACTTGTGCCTCCCCCACAGCTCTAAAAATGGGCAAAGCAGAGCATGTATGTGTTGCAGTAGTGTTTGCACTGGTTATTCACCCTTGCATCCATCATGATTTAAAACATTTCTGAAAACACGTTATGATCACGTGATTGAACACGTCCTTATAACTAACTAATCAGAATACTCTATCAAGAGTGAGTGAACGGAATCAATATACTCCTAGAAAGTAGAAAAGGAAGCTTAAAGGTACAGAGGAACAAAAAAAACCCACCTTGAATCAAACATTTTCTGCAGACAGTGTTGAAATGTTTAAAATACCCAATCCAAGAGATGCAAAATAACCAACAGATAACACGAACTATTTTCTCTTCATCTGTTAATTGTGGATGCTCTCCTGCTTCCTACTGAATCAATGTCTAAACTCCTCTTTATTTCCATGACTGGAAGATCAGGTTCTTCATTACAAAGTCTGGCAACATCCTGGCAGATTCCTTGAAATGTTATATAATCAAGATACTTAATGTTTACAACGACATCTCTAAAGAACATCCAAAGTCTGTTTTTATCTAAATTAACAAGATTTGACAACACTTCAAAGCCTTGCAATATTGTCTTTATCACTAGAAGTACAGTGGGTTGCAGAACAATGGAAAGGAGTGCATAGAGATAAACGCGATTTCTTCTTTCTGATTCCTCCGTCTCAATAGCCAGTGGTCATGTACCAACCGTCACCGATACGCTTACTTTAAAATAACTTTTCTTTGAGCTAACTGTGTGAACAACTTTAAGAGCCAGTCTGCGGCCACACCACCACGACTGCCGCCTTCGGTTGTGTGACTCTCCCCGCTGGGCGTCCGGGAACATCTTCGAGTAAAATCCTCCCTCGAAGGGAAGTTCACGCCGCCGCCCCAAGACAAGCGAGGCGGCGCCGATCGCCCCCAGCGCGGGCCCGGGGCACGTCCGCGCCGCGGCTGCCGCTGCCGAGCGGGGCACAGCGGGACCCGGGGCAGCGACACCGCCTTTCCAGCCGCCACCCCCG
>VZTB01001921.1:628811-728865 GCA_013397245.1 Thryothorus ludovicianus
ACAGGACCGCGCGTCCCCGGCGGCCGCCGCGCCGTGCGGGACCCTCCGCCGCCGGCTCTGCGCTGCGGGCTCCGCGCCGAGTGGAACTTGTCCCACTGGCAGCGCCGCACCTGCCCGCACCTGCGTTTAAATCGGCTCAGCTGTAGCAGCGATTTTTGCCAGTGGACCAGGTGCCTGGCTGTGCCTTTTGCTTACGTGGGACAGCCGTGGGTTTGCATTGTTGTCGCTCCGGGTAGAACGAGGTCTTTTGCGCGCTCAGCACGGTGATGTCCTGCAGAGGTGTACGGGTCTGGTTGGGTACCGCGGGCCCTGGAGAAGCGAAGATCGAGGATGAGCCGTAGGGGATTATTGGTATAAGGCACTAAGGAAAGGGACATGGGCTTGGTACTGGAGGCCCCTGGTGATAAACAGCTCACCTGCTGTCACTTAAAGAAACGCGAGTCTGGACGAAAGTGGGTTTGGAGGCTGCAGAGAAAGAGTACCTGACATGTACTAAAAGGTAATATACTAAATGCAGCTGTAGAATTAGAGCTGCAAACCAGTAAAGAAAAAAAAGGTGGAAAAGCGTGCTTGCAAAGATAAAAATGATCTTAAGGGGAAACTAGAGGAGAGGGAAGAAATCACAAGCCTGAATATTGTACTGCTCCTGTCCTAGGACTCCAAATCCCACAGTCACTGTTACCACCCCTTCACATCAGCGTGGAGTGAAACTGATCAAGAGATCCAGGGGAGCAGGGGAAGGGGGAATGTAACAGCAGGAAAAGAGTACAACAACTTCAACTGCATTATTACTAGTCTTTTTCTAGAACTAATAATCATTAGATTCTTAAGATTTCTGTTGTACTAAGAACAAAGGCCTCTTCCCTTTTTTCCAGTCTGTCTAAAAAGCCAGGTGGAATGCTTGAAAATGTTTCAGAAATGTGTTTTACTGCTGAGTTCTTTTCAGTGTTGATGGTCTTTACCCACTGTTTTGGAATTTGCTTGTCAAGTAGAACCCCTTGCCTAGTTTTGTGATTTATTTGCTGATTCAAAAGAGTGCGGATATATATTAATTCCTAGTGGCTTGCCACTGTATTTCATGCCTATTAAGAAATGTTTCTAAAATCAGATAATCTATCAAGGTAATCTGGTCGTAATTAAATAAATATCTGTTAATTTCCTTATGAAATATTGTTAATATCAATATTAGATACAACTTACAGACATAATTCCTTATTTAGTTGTACCAGATGCAGGTACCCTCATCTGTGCTGAGTTCAGAACTGCTAGTATTGTTAAATAGTGTGAAAGTCATGCCCTTTACCTCACACTCTCGAATAGTTTTACTTTTTTTTTTTGGTGGCAGTTGAGTTTGCTGTGTCCAGTGTGAAGACCCAATGCACCCATGTTTTAAATGCTCATATGCTTAGACACTGTGCAACAGCTCAGCCAGGGATATTTTCTTGTAGCAAATGGGTTTTACTACTTCAGGAACTGCTTCAAGCCTTGAGAAAGCACATTTTCAATAGTAGCATTATACACTTGAGAAAAGGTATCAGGGTTTTTACTCTTTGTTAAACTTTTGATATCAGCCATATCATTAACTTGAAAGAAACCTGAAATCCAACACACTTTATTTACTGTTGGCAGTTTTACAAATATTATTGGGCTGACTAGAGCATTGCACAGAGTGAAAAATGAAGTTCACTTGCTTGGTAGAATTTAAAAGGTTGAATAAAAGACAATAAGGACAAGGCAAAATACATGGCTGGGGTGTCTCTGGCTGAGAGCCAAGAGCACACCTGCTGTTTTAGAAACCACTGCCTCCCCCCAAATATGTATATTTAGACTTTTCTAAGAACTTATTTCCATGTTTCTGTGAGTTGCTTTGCATGGCTACTCCTTGGTCCTGCCTTTTTAGAGCGTGTGTGTTTCTTGACGTGGTTTTAATTAATTCTTATCAGTCTTAATTTGGGCCTTGGTCTATAATTTCTACAGATGGTCAGTGCCTGTAGCTGGTCTGTCAGTAGCAGATGTCTTCATATCAGCAGCAGGGGTCTGCACTGGGTGTTATTTTGACCAGGCAGTCAGTTCACTTGCTACCAAGACACTTTATCAACTTACTTAAACTATATCTTTAAAACCATTTTCATACCACACATATAGTATCCACCCTATATGGGTGTGAAAAAAATACCTCAATACCATATATATTTATAACAACCTTATATGTACAGCACTTATCTTAATATTTGCAAAAAGCCAACTTTATAACATGTGTTTATAACAATAGTTATAACTCCTGCAAAGAAGGAGAAAATATTAAAAATAACGCTTGTAAAGGAATCTCTTTGTAGTAAGCAGAACATATATGTGATAAGTTTTAATACTTTAAACTTATCCAAAAATGTAAAAAGAAATTCAGATAACCATGTCTGAATTTTATGTTCATGTTAAAGAGTAGACTTCGTGATTCTACTGCAGCTTTTTGCAGTCATTTGCATATCTCAGTGTGTAAATTGGCTAAATCCTTAAAAAGAAAGACAAAACACCACATTCCAGCTAAATATCCTGTTTATGAGACAAAATAATTCAGAGGAAGATGTTGCTATGGGCATGGAAGCACCAAATAATTAAAAACAGAAAATAGATGAGAGAAAAAAAAGCAGCACACTTGAAATATGGGTCAGTTCATTAAAGTGCTTTACAGTACACGTAATATATTCTGAAGTTTGCAAGTCCCCCTGGTAAACCTGGGTGTGGGGTTTTTTTGTATCTCAGCCCACAAAACTGTAACTTACCTTCAGTCCAGTAAGAGAGAAGAGTTCAGCAGTTCTTTCTGAAAAACAATATCGTACTCCTGAGAAGTACTAAAGGATGTACACGAGCTGAGCTACTCTTATTCATTGCAGAAACAGTATAAGAAATGCAATTTCTCTACAGCTCTGTCAGCAGGATTCCTTTCTGTCCTGGATCAACAGAGGTGACAGGTTAGGAATCACACCTACTAAAATAATTGGTTTAGTTGTTAAGACAGCAACAAGATGTGAACGGTGGGCTAAGTGCTGGTATTGGGGATTCTGGCAGATGGTAAGAACTATCCTGAAATTCCTTTATGAAGGAAAGAAACACAGTTATATATCCTTTAGACTTTAACCTCAGGTTTGAGGAGAACAGTGCTGTGGTACTGAAGTGTACTATAATTGTCAGATCTTTCACATTAAACTATGAAGTAACCTCTTTGAGATAAACATTATTTCACTCCTCCCTCTGATAGGATTTGAATACTTAACTGCTGCATGGATGCAGCACTGCTTTTGTAGATTCGGGGGAGGAATATTTGATTATTTGTTTTTAACTGTGTTACAGTTTGCTGGCGTTATTCAGCCTCATTTGGTAACCCTTTTGTTAATATCATGTAGATGTGTGCTGTGAGATGCAAGACACAGTTATGTGCTAGGTGCTATATAGACAAGTAGGGAGGCAAGGGGTTCCTGCCCCCACAAACTTGCCCCCTCATGCACTCTCCTGGAGGTGCATTGGGATGTGATTTCACACTGCATGACAAAGTGTTTCCTTTAGTTATTTTATCTCCCATGTATTACGTCAGCTGGAGGGAGCTAATCTCCCCCATAAACAAAGCAAGGCAACTTCCTTTGTGTGCAGAGTGAGTCCTTCAGGATATTTGTTTATCTGCAGTGATCACTTGTAAGCACAGCTTCCATTTATATAGCATCCTTCAGGGCAATGTCACTGTGAACATAATGAATAAACTTAGGAGTAATTAAGGAGTCTATAAATATATATTTAATTGCAACTGCCTTGAACAGTAAGATAGGCCTTTTGTGTTGAGGAAAGGATGGGTGTTAATGGATGGATCCAAGTAATTCTGCTTTGCATGAGTGACCAGTTCATATAAAGAACATTTTTCCCCCACTCCATTGATCCCGTCAGTTTGGGTATTTTTATCTTTATTTTAAATATATTAGAGTTTTCATTGTTCCCCACCTTGAATTTAATTTTGTGGTGGAACGACCGTTTTGACAAATATTTGCACTATTACCTAAGAAATTAATTATAAAGAATTAATCCGGCTCTCAGCAGGGTTAACCAAGAGAGAAGAGCCTTCCCATCACAGTCAGTGGCTGAATCCAGCTGGCAAAAATCAATGTGGTTCTGTTTAATTATGATTAATGTTTTCACTTATTTTATAATTTTGCATGCAATTTTCTTTTTTTTTCAATTTTTCATCCTCTTGGAGCATGCAATTTGGCAATTGCTACTCATAAACCAGCGAGCTTGGTTCTGTGTCATCTGATTGCTTATCAGCAAGAGGATGCAACCAGCAGTGGAATGTGACTGGTCCTTAATTTCCATTTTCTTGAAGTACACAGCTACCAGAGAACAGGAGTCATGTTCCCTAGTACTAACACTGCAAAGCTTGGAACTGTCATCACTGGGACTCTTTTATGATTGACACACAGGACAGTTTCTGGTACCCTTACTTTCACTGAAGAGCATTTTAAGAAAAATTACTTACATGTTTCTGATGCTGGAGTGGCATCCTCATAGATAAGGATGTCTGCCCACTAAGGGACTGAGGATATTGGTACCAAAATTAATTCAGAGATAAAAGAACTACATCAGGAATATTTGGCTGTGTACTTTTTCTTATCACCTGGAAGAAAAAAGTTGTCTAAACTCTCAGTCTTAAAGAGCTTGTAGTGATAGCAGGAGAGCAACCAAGGGAAGCACAGAATATATGATAGAAAGAGAGAGGGGGAAAGCAGAGAAGCCACCACATGATGAAGCAGTTCAGTGGCACTGAGCCTCCTGGTTCTATATATACACACCTGTGTTACAGGAATTTGCTGATTGCTAGTGGTTCTACTTATGTATATATATATATTTATATGCTTACAGACATGATACTCATGTATTACATTAAAAGATCATTAAGTTTGAAAATGTGAATGCCTGAACTCAGAAGCTATCTGGTATAGTCTTTAATTCCGTGATTGCACAATGATTTTCTTAGAACTCTTACCTTGTTCAGAACATTGAAGGGATGAACCCTACTACTTGCAAAGTTATTTAATATTTTGATTTATTGAATTATTAAAAAATATTGCCTCAGGCTTTATTGATTACAGTCTCTAATTTATCTTCTAGCTGTTGCACCAATTCAGAAAGAAGTCCTATTAAAAATATTCTCCTGGCTGTATATCAAGAGGATATGATCTGTACCATAAAAAAATAATGTAACGTGTTGAAATGGAAAACTGTATTGTAAATATGGTCAGAGTAGAACCAGATTTAAGTTGATTGATTAAATCAATAGACTGATTTAATCTTCTTCAGCTGAAAGGTATTTTTTTAGCATGGGCAAAAATCTATGCTCTTACCAAGTTTTTTTTCCTGGAAATGAAAGAAGACTTTTGGCAAAGCTTTGAAAGTAAATCAGTCTGTCTGTCCTTTCCTATTTGCAGAATGCTTCTCCCCAAATGGATAACATGACACAAAATTATAAGCAATCAAAAGTCACATTGTTTAAATGGCAGGTATGCAAAACCATCACTAGAATGGCATTACCTTTTCCCACAATTGAAATACATATCTGCCCGTGTTGGGTAGAATAAAACATAGATTTTAACATTACAGCTTAGCTTGAGTAAGAGTGTGTCATTTACAGAAACCACCCCAGACAAGTGTAGGTGGGATTATTTTCTGTTCCACCAAAGCTTTCAATGTGTGTTAAAGAAGAATCATTCTAGAAAGTTCCTGAAAATTCTAGGATTTATTTTTTATCATTTAAAATGGGGAGAATTACCCCTAATATTTTAAAAGTCCAGAAATCCATAAAGCATGATATCTTGATGCTGCTCTTTAATAGTTTTCATAACTTTCAAGTTGATCCAGATTTTGAATTTCCAGAACTCAGCCACTTGAATTGTATTTGGCACATATGTAAGTATGTCTTCAGCAAATATATTAAAGGAACATTAAAGTTTCAAATTCAAGCACTCAGGTGTTGGGGCAAGTGTAAAATTAAAGTTGTCTATTTTGCCTTATTTCCTGGCCCTGTGAATTATGATTATTTTTTAGAAATTACGGTCAGTAATTAATGAATCGGTAATGTAGCAGGTAGTAAATATAGTAATACATGTACAGATATTTGAACAAACTCAGTAAAGGTACAGGAGGTGCAGAATTTCATTTTTTAGTCATCTTTCTGTAGCCAGCTCTTCAATGTCAAAAAAAAGCAGTGCTATGTCACTTCTGTCTCTTGTAGGTGATGAAATTTGTAGCTGATTTAAAAAAATTATTTGTTTTCTGGAGTGCTGCTGTAGTCTTGAAATGTCATCACAGAACATAAATGTCTGGCCACTTAATCCAAACCTCACCCCGTTGGTTGGAAGCTATTTGGAAGAAGTTTATAAGGCTGAGTTTTCTTACACAGGTACTAAAAAATAAGGTAAATTAGCCCTATTGTTTTTTCCTCATTTTCCCCTCTTTCCTATAGTTCACATATGCTTTCTCTGAAAATAAAAGAATTAAGATAATGGTGCACTCTGCAGTATATCAGTTTATAACATTAGTGTTTTTGGATATAATTTGCCATACATTATTAGTCAAATGTTTATATCATGATGCCTTCAGAAACATATAAAGATATTCTTGGTTGTTGTGTTAATGCTTTATTTGGAAAAAAAACCCAAAATGGTTTAGGCTTCTTATTCTGGCCCAGGAAGCTGAGTCCAAGCTGTTGCTGGTTTATGGCATGCTGGTTTATGGCAAACTGGCATGGACAGCTGCCAGTGCCTGGTGATGCAGCTTTTTGGTGATACCTTCTCTCTGGGCACATGAGAACCACTGCTGGCAAAATGGTGTTCTCAGGCAAAGCCACCCAGACCCAGCCTTCAGTGCAGCAGTGCTGTCCTACCAAAGCAGAGAAGCAGTTTATAGCAGGTAATAAAGATGAAGATAGTCTAAACACTGTATAGAACAGTGTATGACACTGTTCATGTGCTATTTCCACTCTAATATTGCTTTATGAAAAGCTGTACAAAAGTTCTTAAGATTGGAACTGTAGAATTTTTTTTTGTGTCCATCTGCGTAAGCTGACTTTATAGCTATCGATTTCCTCCTTTTTATTTAATGTTCTGTAGAGGTCTTAACTGTGATTACAGAGAGAAACTGGAGGCATATTTTAATTGGTAAGAGGATATTTCATATAGCTTGGTTTTTATTTTTGTTGTGGTATGTGCACCAGTATTACAATTAGGATGACAATCTAATTTACCAAGCAGTATATTGAAGTACTGTGTTTAGTATTCCATCCCCTCTTGGTACAGCTATACCTTCATTCTCCCTTAAAGTTTTTAACTATTTCATCTCGTTTACTGAAAATTCGTCTCTATTTTTGTGGAAAGATGACTTCTTGATGAAGAAATTTTGTGTTTGGTCAATTTTTTTCTCTAGTAAGGTTGACTGAAAAAGCACCTTGCTTTTCGATCTGGAATATACAGTTTCTGTGGGGAAGGAATGGCTCCTTCATGGGTGATTTTTGTGATAGGACATTATTCCTTGTCAGCATCTGTTACAGGTATCATTTCATCAGTCTAAGAGTCATTTTATATGGTTACTGATAGTGATTGCTAAAGTGTCAAGAGCCAAAAGTAAAATGTGTTGAAACACTCTGAGGCTTTCCTAGGGTTTTTTTTTATTTAAACAGGTTATGTGATTTTGACAGTCACCTGCTGAAATGTGTAGTAGGTTTTTCATGTCTCTTTTTAGTAAAATTACAATGTACTTAGTTAATGAAAAATAAATTTTATTTTTAATAGACCTTTTTCTTTTTAAGAATTTAAGAACACCTTATTCTTTCTTTCTCATATCCTACCCTGTGAGAGGAGAGGTGAGGGAGCAATTTCTCCTTTTCCCCAAAGTAGTACAGTACAGAACTGCCTCATTTTTTTGTTTAAGGACTATACTGAAAAATTCAGATCTTTCATGGTTGAATTGTAATTTTCTGTTTTAGAAAGCCCAAAAGTAAGGTCAGTCTGATTATGTTTCTAAGCCAAATTTAATGCAGCTCCTCTCTTTAAAACGTTTAAAAACGCTTTTCATGTCAAACTCATCAAATGTAACCCACATACAAGGTGAAATGCTGTTTGTGAAAGGCAATAAAATTTACCCAAAGGACTTAACTTGGGTTCCTCTTAATGGATGAAAGCGTGAAAAGAGACAGAGGCTTTGTTCTGTGTTTTTGTCTTCATGTTTTCCTGTTTTTGTGAGTGTACCCAGGGTAGTTAATGTTTTTACAATTATACCTACCAGTTGGAGGTATACTTGACTGAAGTGACCCAAATCTTTTATAAGTAATTCTGATAATTATCCTGCACTTCGAAAATAAGGCCTGAACTATAATTATTTATGGGAGGCATGTTTCGAGACGTGAACAAGGCAGATCCTTAGCACGGATTAGTTGTCCACCCTGAGCACTTTTTTTAAGTCATTTGAGATAACTATTTGAGATAACTGTGGGTCTGCCTATTGATATTGATATGTATGAAGGAGATACATGCTTAACAGAAGACAGACAAGGTATTTACACTTTTTGAAGTAATCCAGCATTTGCTTTCAGCAAGTCCTTCACTTAGGAGGAGTCCACTTCAGCTGTATAAAGTCAGTGTTACTTAGGTCTCTTTAAAGAGTTTTGAGGATGCCCCTGACTCTACAAAGGCTCCAAAGGGATTATAAAAATTATAAAAACTATAAAAACAATTTAAGTAGCCCTAAGTAAGTTTTTGTGCCAATTATGGTAATGAAGTTGCAAATGGACTGCAAATTTAGCACTCCTCTAAGATGCAGTGCTGGCCCAGACATTAAATCAGGCTCTTTAATCTCTCTAATTGGTGCTTTTCAGTATAGAAGAATACACGAACCCTGCTGTGTTCTAAAAGCAGTAGGACATCTTCACTAGCCAATAATAGTCAATGAAAATATATTTCTCCTGTACTAAATAATAATGTGGAAAAGTTTCATTTTACTGCTACTGGTCAGTGCAGCTTTACCGTTGGACAGGCTTGGCTGCAGCTGTGCTGGAAAGGGATCAGCTCTGCCCTCCATGACTGTAAGGTGCCTTTCTTAGGGTAAATATCCTGTCCATGTGGTGAAACTTAGGAGTAGCCAGAGGAATCCTTCTCCTGCTGAGAGAATAGGAGGTTCAGTACCAGAATTCTTCCCAAGAGCCATCAAGTTTCTCCTCACAGAGTGAGACTTTTACAGACTGGTTATGTAAACTCAGGTAGCAACACTTAGAAAGCCTAGAGGATAACTTGAACATAATTAAATTTAGAATAGCAACTTCCCCTCACCCAAATACAATTCTAATGGATGCTATTTCTTTTTAAACCAATATAGACCAGCTCCTTGGCTGCAGTAAATCTGTGTGGGTTCACTGATAAGCATGAGGTTTTTTAGCAGCTAAGGAGTTACTATTCATTTAGTATTTCATTTACAGAAAACCTATAAGGTTGCTGCTTTCTGCACACTGAATCTCTCTTTCAGCTGCTATTTGCATTGTTTCCACAGTGTGACTTCTATAGTGGCAATGTATGTATTCATCAGGGTGACATCTCCCATCCTCTTGCTTTGGAAGGAAAAGGGTGTAAGACTCAGTTAGTTCCAGCCTTGTCTCATCTCTGGTTACTTCTACACTAAGCTTTTGGCTGAAGTTCTGAAGAACTCTTCTATTTAATTTTTTTTTCAGGTTATTTACATTTTTCTACAATATTTTATTACCCATGGCTGTTAATTTTCTAGAGCAAGCTTAGAGGATGTCATCCTTATGATTTGTGTAAGAATCCCAAAACAATATAACAGGGCTTGTGCTTCAAATAAATAATTCTGCAATATAATTTAATTTCCTTAACATTCCTCCTCACTACTGGTGGAAGTAAAAAAGCCACTCACCAAGAGAAGAGAATGCAAAGCTTGGGAATCCACTAGAGGAAGGCTCTGCACGTCTGTGTCTGTCCCATACTAAACAGAGTCTCACTCATGGAATATCCAAAGAGATTTACCCCATATGATATGTCATTTATGTATGTTGACTTTACATAATATTCTCTCTGGGAGTAAAAAAATTCTGTGTAGTTTTTCTCTTTTCTACTGTTTCAACAAAGCCTTTGGCTATATGCTATAGCCTATGGCTATCTAGCTGGCCATAAAGAACACAGTTTTACTGTGACTCATTTTTAATTTTGTTTGGGGGAAGTTAAAAGGTCTATAGTTTGCAAGGGTAGTTTCAGAGGTGGTAATTTCTTGGTGTGAATTTTTATTATCATAATTGACATCTGTCACACCTCTAGATTGAAGTATACAAGGTTAAATTCATCAGAATATGCAGGAGGATAATAAATGGCACAGGACTGTGCTCCAGGTGCAAATGTTGCAGTCATGTTAGCTTTTTCCTGAATTACTAACTTGCATATGACCACACCTACACATGTGCACATAAACACCACCATGTCACCTTCAAGGTAATTCCTCTTTCCTAACTGCTATAGGTGGAACCAATCATCCATCTAATAAGAAATTTTGAGAAATGGGGGATATTTAAAATTTTAATTAATGCAGAAGTCTAAATATGCAAGTCAAATTCCCTTTATTGTCTTCAGACATGCATTTTCAGGGGTTTTTTGTTATCTTAGCAGGAATTCTCTTGATATTACTTTTGCTTGTGTTATCTACTCAAAAAAGAAAGCAAAGTCTTTTAGTACTATGTAGTAATCTCTTGGGTTTTTAAAAACAAATTATGATGGTTACACCCAAATGGGGGGAGCAATAACAGAGAGAGAAATCTTGCTGAAATAATTCTGAAATGTTCAAAAGCAGCTGTAGGCTAATGCTTTTTAATAAAGTTCTCAAATACTGTGGTATTGGAGTGTCTTGTGCAAAGGGTGTTCTTCTGGTAACATTTATTTAAAGAGTTCTTCTTATATTTCTACATTTACTGAGAGTACTTTGGAGCAATAAACTCTTGAAGTATGCTTGTGGAAAAAAATGCTATTCATGGTTTTCTGATGTGTGTGTATAGTTTGTGGTTGTTTCAGAGTAGGTATGGAAGAGTCACATGTGGATTTCCCACTTACCCACAACCCTTTTGCTTTGCGCAAAGAGTCGTAGTGAAGATGATGTTTTATTCTAGGGGTATGAGGCACACTTTCTTAAAAGTTTTAACATCAGCTTGCCTTTCCTGTAAATTATTTCAGATGCCTGTCTCTGTTGGCTTCCTCAGGAGTTATTTTGAAAAATGCATTTTGATTATGATTCCCTTTCTCCCTGACACTTTGGTTTAAACTAGTCATTGCGTGAAGAATTTCACAAACTATTTAAGGAAAATAGCATTTATAAATTCATATTATAAAAAATCACAAAGTATTTTTTGTAAAGTGCTTTTTTTATTTTGCGTTGTCAACACTTAAATGATATGTTGCTGTTTCATACAAGATGGAATAGTGTTAAGTGAGCAAATGTTAATCCATAAGCATAGGTTTTAAGGAAAAATGTGCTAGATCTGTATAAGTTTGTACAGGCTTAAGTATGACACTGGAGAGCTGCTTCAGCTACAATGACCTTGAATTAGTTACTGAAACAACCACTAATCTTCATTGCCCAGTGTCCTCAAACCCTGTTTCAGTTCTATTTAGGATGTTTAGTTTTACCCAGTGTTAAAATTTACACACTTTTTTCTCCCCTGTTCCTCAGCATAACTTAGTAGCAGCTCTAGGAATAAAACAGTGCTATTCACCAAGCAGCTCTGGTTACTATTCAATAATGTTCCATTTCAAACTAAGTATTACATGATACTGCAAAAACAGAAAGAAAAAAATTAACCCCCCAAAATCTCAACCAAACCCCAGATTTTCTAGCATGATCTAACACAACCAGTGTACATAATATGTCATGGAGCAACAGCTCAGTTAGAGTAATAATACATTAGAAAAAAACAATGGAAGTATTTTTACTTCCTTTGCGCACACCAGGTGCTTCATATCTGAAGTTGTTACAAATAATAAATATTGAAATGGATTATGTTTCTCCAGGACAGTGTAGTAAGATATTCCCTGCAATGTTCAGAAACATAGAAAAACAAGGGGTGTTTTTTAATTACAAATTTGAAAAGAAATCTACATCTTCATTGCCTTAAATATAAACTGACTGAATAAATTCTGGGTAATTGACAGTATAATTGTATTTTTTATGTAATCTCTGAATATTAAATTCTTCATGAAAGACTAAAATAAGTAGACTGAAGAAATACCTATTTACAACATACTTTGTAATGAGTGACAGACATAGCTGACCACTGGTTGTTTTATTAATTTTCATCATAAGATCTGTTTTTTTTAATTTGTTCATCTGCAGTGAGCCTTTTGAACTTGTCTTTCTTGCCTTGGAATGGTGAAACAGCAGTATGTCTTGAGCTCCGTAAATCTAAGCTTGTATTTATGCCAGTCTTTGCCAATTGGATTATTTCACTTTCTTGACAAGCATTAATATAATTCAGTTCTGTATCATAATTTCCACGTTCTTTTGAATATGGACTGCAGGATTTTTTGCTTATGTCTACAGAGTCTATTAGACCACAGTTTAGAACCAGGTTGTCTTTTTTAAGAAAAGGTATCTTCAGAGTGTCAGATAAAATAGTATTTAGCTTTTTGTCTTTTTTGCCATATTCTGATTCTTCTCCAGTGCCTAATAACTCAGTATCAACAGACAGTGATGTGTTAGTTGCCTTCTTCAAAACTAATGTGCTGCTAGTATGAGACTTTTGACAAGTGGCATCATTATTAAATTGAGCAAGACTCGTAGAAGTAACAGCATCTTCGTCTTTTGAGTTTTGTTCATCCTGTGCAAGTACAGTATCTCTAGAATAGCTCTCATGAGGTTCATACATCTCATATATTTCTTCATTTCCAGATTGACTGTCCAGCTTTGCAAAGGCATGCTGTGATTCAGTGCAAATAGCTTGGCTTAGTGCTGTCTTTGGGATAGAAGTAGCTGAGAGAGTTGTTTTCTGGGTACAAATATTTTGACATGAAATAGTGTCATTATTATTATTGTTGTTGTTATTCAAGCTGAATTCTTTGTGATTCTTTTGTACTGTTAAATCATCAATGTTAGTAACCTGTACAACCTCTGAATTACCAATTTCATTAATTTGTTTCTTTTGCTTCTTCCCAGTACTATCCACGATTACATTATCACCCTCATTAATATAATTTCCACTTTGATCCCTCTTCTCTGATGCTTCTAGTTTATTCACCTTATCTTGCACACTCTCAGCTTCCTCATCCTTTCCCTTATTGCCTGCTTCATTTTTCTTTGCTTTACAGGTATTTGTACCTTCTTTTTCAGAGCAAAAGGATGAGTGTTGATTTTGTTGTGAATTTGTGGTGGTTTTATTTTGCTCCATCACAGCTGGGTTTTTCTGAGATTCCTTTTTGTTGCCCAGAGGTTTATTTGTGTTTAAACTGGAATCTTCTTGAGCAAAACCTTCTGGGGGCCACTTTGACTTACTTACTTTAGCTGATTCTTCAATAGAAAATGTTTTCTTAGATGTTGCATCATCTGTTGATGGAGGCCATGTCATTTTTAATTTACCTCTTTCTGTGGATTTTTTCAAATTATTATCCAAAATATCAGGATGAGCACCTTCAGTACCTGAGTACAAGTCTTTATCCACTTCTGTAATTGGTTTAGGATCAGCAGGTATGCTATTAATGGGATTTGTTTCTTCAGCTTGAGTATTGTTAATTGAAGTAAGTTGATCTTTAGAATTCCATAATTCCTTATGCTGCTTGTGTCCAAAACCTTCATCATAATTTCCTTTGGATTTGAAAAGTTGCTTAAAATGGGGTTTACAATATATTTTGCCATGTAGAGATGCATAATTTCCCAAGCTGTCGAACAGAAGAAAATTTGTTTTATGCTTTTACACATCATGAATTACCATACACCTCCCCCTGTCTCCCCCCTCCCCCAAAAAAAAGGTATCTAAAATCTTTACTTGTAAATTCCCATGAAAGTTCAAATTCAAAATTAAGGAGAAGAGTAATGCTTGGTGATTTAACAAGAAAGAATATATACTCATTCTCTTGTTGCACAGAATAAGCTTCAAATAGAAATGTTCCACAGCACTTCAAGGGTTTTGGACAATTTTTCTTTATTGTGTTAAAGTCCAAATCCTCAGTTTTTCTACAAGGTAGCAGCAGAATTTAGTCTTTGTGCAAATTATAGAAATTTGTATTTGATTATATTGGATTCTCCTTCCAAATGAAGTAAAGACAATACATGTAACTAACCCAGAGTGTGTTAAAATCAAAATTGTTGGTCTTTGCGGTCAGATAGTGCAATAAATTCTACATTTTATATAAAGGTTACAGAATGATTTGCTAATGCAGAGAACCATCATAATTCATTTTATGAATGAGGTAAATTAAGAGAAAATTCGCTGTGTTTCAGATGTCTTAAATTCCACCCGAATTTCTGTGTCTACTGCCTCTGTTTCATGCTGTCCTGAAGGTCTGCAAGAGTCAGTAGGAAGAATGGGAGAGAATTTGGAAGGTACTGGGATGGAACTGTTCTATAAGGAGTTTAAAGGACTCATTCCATGTCACAGTGCTGACGTTAGGAGCAGAGAAGAAAAGGAGAACTCAGGATACCACCCGGTCAACCCAGCATCCTACAGGTTGAATAACCCTGGAGTTGAAAATAATTTCACCATCTGTATTTCTATTCAAAAGCAGGGTTGTGTGAGTGAACATGCAGTTACTGCTTACCTTAGCTGACTGCCGCAGTGGTGACATCGGAAACACGATTTATGAAAATTCTGCTTATCAGCAACTAGACATTCCATGGGGTAAACTCTCTGTTGACAGAGTTTGCATGTTTCATTTTCCTGAATCGGCAGTTTCTACAAGCACATATTAAAAGGTTACAAATTAGTCTAAGCCACATGTTATGATTTGATTTGAAGAGTATCAGTCCATGTATTTTGTTAGAATATTTTCCATTTTCTGTTAACTGGTATCTCAGCTGTTTATGGTAGGGCTTCCTTTTTGTTCAACTAACAGTAATGATTTGAAAATTAAAAACTACTTACCTTTACCAATGCAGAAATCCATGCATTTGAACGGACTATTCACTTCACCTGGTAGAACATCTTCCATTTATTTGTAATAACTAATTATTTTATGAAATGTGGCAGGATAATAGAAGATTTTCTAGTATAAGTGGAACTGCATATAATGTTTGTGTAATCTTTGAATGTACAATGTGATTTAAAGATCAATAAGTAGGGATTGATGTCTGAAATTCTGATGAGGAATTTTTGCTTAGCCATGCCAAATGCACAGAAGGGGTTTACCCCTTTTGTGGTAACCTCCAGACTGTGCTCTCATATGGTCCAAATATGCCATGGACATAATTATTTGTGACTTTTACAATTTTAGTTGTCAGACCTGATACTTTTTTCAGTTGAATTTTAATACTAAGGTAGCTACATTTATATAAACAACTTTATAAAGTCTCTTCTGTGAAGCATGTTTAATTATAAAGAAAACTGTTTCTCTGTAAAGTACGAAACATGAATACAAAGTTTCTTACCAGTAAGGGGCAGAAGAGTGGTATTGGGCTTGGGAAAATGCCCACTACTCTTCTGTCTTGATGTCTGAATTGCTATGAAAATTGTATTAGCAGGCAACTACAAAAAGGGTGGACCCAATAATTGCAGTATGAGTATATCTGCACTGATGATAGTAATGTCTTTTGACAGCAGCAGAAAATTTGGCCCCTTTCAGCATTCTATCTGTTGGTTTGCCTGCTGGTGTTGATTTTATAACAGTTCACAAATCCAGACAAAAAGTGATGTAGATTTTAGAGCTACAGCTTTAGTTGCCACATCTCTCTAGTGTCCATAATGAGGGCTGTGAAAAATCCTGAAAGTTAAATATCTTTAAGATAATGTAGAACTTGCAAACAGAATAAACTACCAGTAAAAAAAAAAAAAAATAAAATCTTCCTTAGGATTGTTGGTCATGAATTTTAGAGTCATTTACTTTTAGAGAACTACCTATTCTACTGGAACTGGGTGTTTCTACTTGCTTTTAACATACTTGCTGTTACTGAGACTGTCTGGGATGCAGTTATTTTCTTCCTAGCACCCCATACAATGCTGTTTTGAGTTTGGGCTCAAGTGCTGATAGCCCACAATGTTTTAGCTATTGCTGAACAGTAATTTCCTAGTGTCTGAGTTCCTTCTTCCTCCCACTCTGCCCTCCCGCCCTGTCCCAAGCAGGTAGCCTGGGGATGTGCAAGAACTTGAGAGAGCACATAACCAAGAGAGCTGACCCCAGCAGCCTGGAGAGATATTCCATAGCACATGGCATCAGGCTTAGCAACAGAAACTGAGGGAAGGAAAGGAGGAGGAGGAGGGACATTCAGAGTGTTTGTCTTTCCAAGTCACAGTTGTGCATGCTGAGGCCTTGCTTTCCAGGAAGTGATCAGTTCTTTCTTTTGCTTTGCTCATGCCTCAGCTTTTGTTTCTCTGCTAAGCTGTCTCCCTCTGCCAATAGACTCTCTTGCTTTTACTCTTCTGCTTCTTTCTCTCAGCCCACTGTGGGTGGCTGGGTGTGGATGTATGTAGCTGTCAGCGAGAGCCAGCCCATCACATGAAGTGTGTTGTCGGATCACCACTAGGCTGTGCCTCATTTTACAGGCTCACAACCTACTCATGTTGAATTCTGTTCCCAGTGTGGTTAGAGGCAGCACCCTCTCTTGGTGCACAGTGCTGGGAGTCCCAAAGCAAAGCTCTCTGTTCAGGAGTTATGCTGGTAGGACCGTGGTTAGCTTTGTTCTGCTGTTTCCTCTGCTGTTCTAGCCTAAGCATTTGGTTCATGTATCAAATGGCTAAAGCTATGGCAACATCTGCTCTTTCTGCAGGATGCCATCCATATTCAGTGCTCCAAATAGATGCAGAAAAGGAGGACACTGATGATCATCTTTCAGTAGCATGTGTAATATTTTCTATGTTTCAAATGTGTAACTTTGCAATCTAAATGCTATTTAAATATAATTTTAAAGTAAAACATGCACCATGAGAAGGAAGTAATGCTTAATTTTCCATATTAGTTCATATGCAATTATACATATATGTATATATTCACATCATATAGTTAAAAGTTTTGTTCAATATGAAACAAATAATGGGCTTCAGCTCTTTGAAGGACACAGTGAGCAGCTTCACTCCTTAGTGGTGTGAAACCAGAACTCCAACATCTTGTTTCATTGCCTAAATTCAGACTAGAGCTTTATGAACTGGTTAAATCACCCAGCAGGAAATAGCAGTTTGTTTTTTTAAAAAAATTGCATAGTGATTTGTTAACCTTTTCAGTAATTTTACTCAAACAGAAAACCCACTGAAACATAGTTCACTTTGTCTAAAGTCACGTCTTGTATTTCACTAGACTAAAAATGGTTGTGCACAAAACATGAACATTGTTTTGTCTCTATAGCTGTTTTATACAGACATTTTACCTCAGTTTAGAGAATGTTGCATTAATTTTAAACAAGAAAAGCCAGGTGCATTCTGTACACATTTTCTAGCATGTTAATGTATTTCAAATATAACAGTAATGCTATTTTGGTTGTAATACTTATTTTTAGTATCTTTCTGTTTTGCTGCATGTCATTCTTTGGGAAGATCTTTTAGTCCTACGTTCCTGCATCTCCATCTTCTCAGTCTTCTAGACTCTACAGAAATCTATCTATTTGAATTCCTGCATCTTATTTTTGTACTACATGGGTATTGTTGCCATCCAATTCAGAATTAGAAACTGATCTTTGGTCTAGTGTTTGAGGAGCAGCTGTATCTCTTGTGGGACCTTGGTCTTGCTTGTCTGATTTTTGTAATGGATGTTTCAGATGGACTTAATTCCATTGGATCCTGTGTGTGCCAAGGCTGTATTTCAGCTTTTTTGCCATGTGTGTAGCACTGCTTATGTTTTCCTCTTCTGAGATTACATGTTGCAGTAAAATGCTGCTTCTTTTTAGTGTCTTATCCATGGACAGCTTCATTCTCCCATCTTTGAAGCTCTCTCTGGGAACATACTATTCTTTTTCAGCTCAGGTCTTGTCTGCAACAAGTTAAGGAAAATAAATGGCTTGAGGTGCTCAAGTTTATCCAGGCTCTATGTTTCCAGCATGTACCTCAGAGGCTTTACAGCACCATTAGGAACTTCTTAGATGCAAGTTTCAGGTGATTTTTGTTCCTCACTGGAGTGATTTTTATTCATCGGGTTCAGGGGCTGCATTTCAAACATCTACCTGCCTGCACTACCTCCTCTAGCTAATGCAAGGACACTGTCCATAGTTCCTGCAGAGCCTGGAACTTGTGCATGAAGCATGTCAAGATGTTGTGGCTGAAACATTCTGGCTGTGTATTTTAACATTTCTTCCTGCAATGGTTCCTTCTCTGCAGTACTTCTAGCTTTATCAGGGTCTGGAACAAAAGGCTGGTTCTCACAGACCTGTCTTAGAGAGAAGACCTCTCCTCTCTGGATTTCATGCCACTCTTAGTATTATTTTTCTGGCCCTGTGAACATCTGAATGATGAAGGCAAAGCCATTTCTAGCCTGCTGGGCATCTAAAATCATATTCTGTGTTTCAGATCCATGACATGAAATATTAGAAAATATTTTTTTAAGTGTTCTCTTAATATTGGATGTAAATAATTATATAAATGTCTTAGTTCACATAAATTACTTTGGGTACAGATCTGTGGACACAGTGGACTTTGTTGGAGAGCTGGCTGGTTTAGCAGACTCAGAATATACTGACATTTCCATTGGAGCTGTTGCATAAGTATTGGGAAGTTTCCTTGTGCTTCCATGTATGGGGAGCAAATAATTGCAGAGACAGAAGTTCCATCCTGTTTTTTCCTTGGTGTAGAAATTTCCTGTAGTCTGCTTGCTGAAGTTGTAGCTGTAGCAGATGAACTGTTGAAATCAATGTGATTTCCTGGTACATATTTTCCATCTTTAGGGGACAACTGTGTTGGGTTGTCTGTGGTTTATGATTGTTTTTTCTTTTTTTTTTTTTTTTCCCCTTTAGTCTTGAGCATAGTAATACTGAAAACAATTTTTCAGTTCTGCACAAAAGCTAGTTCTGCAAGCATGCAAGCAATAGGATTATAATAAGATCTGGAAAGACACAATCTATCAGCTATTGCTCAGAACACATAAAACCAATCTTTCAAGCTAAGAGATATTTGCACCATAGAATATATGTGAAAAGAAATGTGGAATTCATGCAAAATGATGATTGAGCAGTCTTGGAGATTTTGCTGTAATGAATGCAGACTTTGCACTATAAGCATAACAAACGTTAGCTGTTGCTTATGCTCATTTTCATTTCTTTAGAAAGTGATATTTTCCAGACTTCTGAGAGTTTGTGGTGACAAATTATACATACTTACAGATTCAAAACAAGGAAAGAGGAGACTATTCAGCAGAGGAGGATAAAATGCAGAAGTTTTTTACCTTTTGAATTGTGTTTGTCACATACTGTAAGTACTTATGGAGCCTTCTAATGTATTTCATATTACGTTATGTGCACTTAATTCCTGAAGTCTGTATGTTCCCACCACTTCCATAGGGTACGTTTTTAATCATAATTATTCAAAATAGAAAATCATACAGCATGACAGACCAGTGTCTTAACTTCTAACATCCATAAGGAAAGATCCCTCTCATTAAAAATACAGACCTTTACTTCTTTAGCAGATGTAGTGATCTCTCTGTCAGAGTGAACAGCCTTTTCCTGAGCTGCCTTCTCAATCTGCTGTTTTAATATCTCTGTTACAGTCTTTGAGAGCTCTTCATTCTGAGCTGAATTGATTACTGCAATGGGAAGCAGAATAAAAAAAGATTGGTTTTCCTCCAACCCGCATTTTATGAAATTGATTGTATCAGTGAATTATAAAACATTATTATCTTGGAAAAATTTTGTTTAGCCTTGTAGAAGTCTAGAGAGTCACTTGATCAGTAACAGAAATCCATAGGGAAAATGACAGAATCATTGTTAAGGGACATGATATAAACTACTGTGTTGCCATACCTGAGTGGTGTGGCAGGGCCAAAGGGTGACTGAGGTCTGTGGGAGGATGTAGTGCATGAATTCATGTTCGAGGGCTAAACTGCAGCAGCAGCAGTGTCTCCACACTGTGATCATATTCTGAGAGTTATTCAGTTCAGCTACAAAGTGAACTTTACCCATCCACAGCTCAGTACGTACATGGACTAGTGTTTGCCTTTATTTTCAGAGAAGTTGTCAAGTCCTCCGTTCTTTCAAGCAACTCAGACCATATTTAAAACCATATTCTTATGCAAACATAATCTCTTCATAGTGAAGTCTAAACTAATTTCTTAAGTCCCAGTGAAATTAAGGCATTGCTGAGAAATCAGAGCAGTGTGTGTTTTCATGTTTATGTGCTAAGAATAGTACATTTGTCATTGGTGAGCCTTTATTCTCATGCCACCTCTTACCTGTGTCATGCTGAGTTAAGGTAGAAGCTGTTTTCATTTCATTAGTAACTTGCTCATGAGGAGAAACCTGTGAACAAAACCTTCACTTTAGTCATGATTTAGTGCAGTGCATAAGAATTTTACATACTTCTGAAACCATAATTAAAATATTGCATCAATGCAAAATAGGAATATAAATATAAGCGTTATCATGATAAAACAATAATATGTTAATAACACTTAGTAGAACACCTTTAAAAATTATTATGCACTGACTAATAAGATAAGCTCTCAGCAGAAAATCCAGATCTTGCTGTACCAAGATGTAAAGGGGGAAGAAGCAAAGCAGGTAAGTATCAGTATCAATGTAGTTGTTCAATGAGATGATTATTAAATGATATAGTTACCTCTTGTGTTTGAGAGGCTTCTGTTTGACTTTCTTTGGAGGTCATTTCATTGCACTCAGCTTTCCTGGTGCTACTTGATATGGTGTGGTGCCTGCTACTTGATGTTTCCTCAAGACAAACCAAAAAAAATCACATTAACTGCTAATAGTAAATCAGGTTAGTTTTTTTTGCCTGAAAGGCTGTCAGAAATTAATTCTAATGTAAATAGTGCAACTAGAGCAGCCATTTTACAGCCAAGTGCCATTGTTATTTTCTTTGATATTTATTGCTATCAATGTTGGAACAGGCTTTTTTGTAACACAGGAGATGTCAAGTCTTTGTTATGGCAGCAAGACTCTGGCCAGAAGATATGACAAGCTGCATGAATAGATAAAATGTATAATTGGACTGGGAGGGGAAAGAGGTGACAAGGACAACTTGTGCTGGCTTTATGTGCTGTGCCTCCAACTTGTTGCCTGTCAGTGGACATAACACTAATGTAACTTTTTAAAAGGAAGTGTAATACTTCTGTATGAGGTGATGACTCCCTGCATAACCTTTATAGAGTTCTTCCAATGCAAAAATCATGCTGAATTCCAACTATGATAAATATGATCCATAGAATAACCAAAAGCTCCTATAAAATGTACAGGGAAGAACTGCAACTACAAGCCTGACAACTGCAGTGCAATAAACAGAGTGTATCTTCAGGATGTCTGTGTAAACTGATTTCTGAGTCTATCTGTGTTTGGTTTGGCTTCAGATTCTGACAGTGATTTGTTTTCTTATTTGAAGCCTGCCATCAAACCTGTGTTATATCATTACCAGGGTCTGTGGGGTACTTTGAGACTTAGTGATTAGAAGAAATAAATCTGAAAGATTGATATTATTATGGCAGCAGTCCTGTGCTTCCTCTCCCATGCACACAGAGCCATCTAACAAATGATTCACTCATGTCAAATTATATTTTCTTCTTCCTTTGTTAGAAGGAAGCTTGTCTATTAGTTTCTACTGATAATAAGCTTTCAAATGAGAGGAGTTTCTGGTCCCTCCAGCAAGAGCTTCCCAAGTATTCAGTGTAACTTGAACGTGAATGGAGGCAGTACTGTGTGTCTGAGATTGCTGCTGTACATCTAGTGCAAGTAGATGTACTAGTTGAAATTCAGTTAATTGTGGGGCGAGAAATTAGTTCTTTCTCTTAGTCATGCCATGAGAAAACATATATTTGTGGGATTTATTCCACCATCAAACTAAGGAATGCTTACACTGCTTGCATCTCCATTAATATTTTTGCTGTATCAATATCGGGGTCATCTACTGCCTGGCCTGTAATTTCTGCCATGCAGTAGGCAGAGAGGGTTCTTTGATCTATGGAAACAATGAGCATCCCATCCATGGGCTTTAGGAATTCTTTTCCACCTCTGTGCTTCCAAATCCTGTTTCAGCTATAAGATGAATTAAAATTGTACAAACAAAATGTAGAATAAATTTTCTTATTGCTGGCCCATTAAATGATTTAGTGTTTAACCAGTATCAAAATCAATCCTCTCTGAACTGTCAGAGTGCATTGAGGCTTGAGGAAAGCAGGTCACAGCATGTCCTGCTTTTACAGGATGTCCTGTTTCATACTTTCAGGTTCTGTGTACATAACAGTTGTGAGGGAGCTGCACAATGTATGAGATGTAGAGCTAACCTAACCACATACCAGGTTGAAAAGAGGCAGTTCAAAAAGAATGAAATTAATTTTTTCCTTCTATTCCCTGTTTAATGACTGTGTAGGTGTATGTCTAATATGCCTTTTCATTCTATATGGATATGCTTTTTAATATATGCTTTTTCCATTTAAGATATGCTTTTCTGTCCTAATGTGCATGTTTTAGATATGTAATTCAAGCTCTCATTACTGGAAATGTTCATTCATGAGACATGAAATATGTTCAGAATAGTCATTATGTGTCCTTTGAATGGTGTGGGGTATTAAAAAGAAATATAATTAGACTTAATGTAGTCAGGAAGCAAATCTAATCTGAATATCACTACTGCTTTATTGCTGTAACTTTGGTGCTGCTTATGAATTAGTTGCCATATTGCAAAAGACCATAATAATTTACTGCTATAGCTATGGCCATCTGAAATGCAGCCCAAGCATTATGAGCCAGATTGTGAAGATATAATCACACAGCCTTGCTCTGGGTGTTCTGGAAGGAAGAGGGACGTGGAGGATCTCTTATTCTTGTGTGTCAGTCAAAAAGGCTAATTGAAATTCCAGTAACAGGGTGTTAAATGCTGCTTGTTCATTACTCTGAACAAACAGAGAGTTAGAAGACCTGTGGTTTCATCCCTCCTCTCTAACTGCCAGTTGTTGGATATAGGATTTCTGTAGGTAGGGTTAATTTAGTCTACCCCATTATGGTTTGTGGCATGTTTTGTAAATCCCATGGACTTCGTAGTATATTCTATAAAATTGGTCAAGTACTTTTTGTTTATCACAAGTAATCTTCAGAAAACAGTGTCAGCTGGAAGATTGTTGGCATGCTGCTCACTCATGAATGGTTTCTTGCAATTTTTAGATTTTCTTTCAGACTTCTTTATCCTCCAGTCTCTCACATTTGTTTCCCATCACCTTTTGTGTGGGCTGCTGGCCTTCCCATGTATATCTGTATGGTGCTTAACGCAGAGGACTATAGTGTACTGTTGTGTCTCTGGGTAATAAGTCATTCTAACCTAAAGCAATACTATTGAAAAATAAACATGCAAGTCCAAGAATAAGTCTGTATAAGTTTTGTTAGAGGGGTGTTTTTTTTATGTAAGCATTCAGATTCTGTTACAGAAGAGAACTGTAACTGCTTCACACATTTTGTTAGTGGCCCATAGAACAGCAACTTTAGTGCTTCTGCACTGCAGTAACTTAGATAGAATTGTTATTGAAAAATACACTAAGATTTGAAATATCAGTAATCGTTCTGGGTAATTTAGACCAAGGTTTGGTTTTTTGTATTGATATTTTTCGTTTCCTTCTGTTCTAATAACAAAACATGCTTTCTCTTTCAAAAATAGAATTGTTTTTCAGCTCAGGATATATACATTACATTATATGTATATATACACAAAACATGTATAGGGTTCTCTGTCTATGTAAGTATGTATTTCAAGGGGATCAAATGGCTCAGAGGTTCATCCAAGCACAAGACTTTATTATCTCACTATTGATGCATAATGTGTTTAGTTAAACTGTACATTATGGTCAACATATAATTTCCCAGAAGCTGGGCAATACAGTATCATTTATGTGTTGGCAAATTTAGAACTTCCTGTTCTAAGAGAACAGTATGTGCAAACTTGTAAGCAGCAGTGGGAGTAAATTGTGAGCCTGAATCTTCAGTTACCAAGTTAGTGACAATGGAATGACTACTTGGCATGGATCTTTGTTTCTTCCTCAAAACAATGCATTTTTACCTATTTATGTTCTTAGCACAGTCTCACTGCATATCAACACTATGAGAGTCTTGCAGAAATTTCTTATGGGAACTTCACTTATCTGCACTTCATCCCTATGATTTGTCAGAATTGCTTATTTGTATGTATATACTTAGTGTCCTGGGCACTGTATGAAAAGTTTTCATTAAAATAAAAGGTTTTCACCATTCACTGACATTGTCCCATTATTCAGTCTTATTCTCTGCACTTGCTAGAAAATTGGCAATTGCTAAAGTGGTGAAGGAGGGGTAGCTATGCCTGTGTCAGTTGTGACATTCTGTGCTATTTGGTTGAGTGAGTATCAGACGTTTTCTCTGTATTTCACTGCTGTGCTGTGTTGGAAGTTCAGCTCGCCAGCAATGGCTCCTTTCTGACTCTGGGCATGGGGGCTGTGCCTGGGCAGTCAGGCAGCTGAGCTGGGATAGCAAAGCACTCCAGGCTGGAACACCAAAGCTCGTGGCCTCTTCTCATCTTGGTGGCTGATGCTAGAAGGGGCTCATGGGGCCAGTGGTCAGAACACAGACCAGGGCTTCAATCAGATTCTGGTTGAATTTATAAGCACAGGGCAAGTCTGTGATCAGTTTTCATCGCTGCTCACCATTTTGGACATGAGTTTATTGAGCTCTACTGGTATTATGGCACCTGTTACAAGGAACCAATCTCCAGTACAATGTAGAGAGCTAAGAGTCATGGCTTCTGCCTGAGAAAAACAGGAAGATGAATAGTTATTATTTACATATTTGATGACAATATTTTGAATGAAAAGTTGTGAACTTCTTATACAATAATTGAATATGTAGTAGAATGTTCAGCTATTTAGATTACTGTTTAAAAATTGGTGTCCTTATTTTATCTTGGATTAATAGTTTGAATTTATCCAGATCTGGAGATCTGTCTTCAAACTACATGTTTTCTTGGTTTTGCCCCAGGATGGATTCAGTGACCCAGAATAGTCTTTCAACTACTTAAGTGTATAATCCCATTTTCCATGAAAGTGCAGTTATGTTGCATAGAAATGGGATTTTATGGTCTTGCAGTAAGTTATTTAACCTAAATTTGAAGATGGTTCCATATGGTCTGAGTGATTTCCTTTCTCAGTGTATGTGGCTATTTCTGCTGATGATTTGAGATAGCCTCCTCAACTAGCCATAGAGGAAAAATATGTGGATAAGGATGCTTTGAGGTCACATCTTCACTGAAGAAGTGGAACTATTATAGTGGCTTTGTGGAGAGATAGATGTCCTGGGAAAATGCATCTACACATCACAGAAATGAAATTATTGGGTTCTGTGTAAGAGAAAAATCACATAATTTCTTTTCAGGGTTCTGTATTCCTTCACCCAGAAAACTGGCAGGTGGAGTGGGCCACGTCATCAGTAAAGTATGTGCATGACATTTCCTGTTACCACAGTTCGTGCACCAGTGTGAGTGTGTCCCACTATGGCATTTTTCTGCTTACTTAAAGCTGTATTAATACTCCTGCAGCAAACTGTGCTTCTTCCCTACAAACTGGAGTTTCACTTGGCTGTGCAAATTGTTGATGTAGGTATTAATGTATAAGAAAGGAGGTATGAGTGATAGATATGATGATACTTATTTAACATTAAAATAAATGTATGGCAAAATGTTAATGTGTCTTTTCCTACAAAGCTGGGAGAACAGTATTTTTTAAAAATCTCTGCAAGAAGTGCAGGATGATAAAGGAATTTACTGTTTTTCAGAGTGCACAGGACAGATTGTACAGTGTTTTATTGCAGGGGATTTCACATAGTCCAAAATTCTTATCTCCTACAACAATTTTTCATAGTATATCCTAATGAAGCAATGAGAAGTAAAGGTCTTCTATCTGAAGTAGCACTTAAGCTAGCTACTGCTTTGTTCTACTTTCATGTAATGTCTGGGTTCTTCTGAACAATTTTTGATCTGTTCTGGGAAATTTATTACATTTCATTCAATAGAAGCAGGAAATTCCTTTTGAGAGAAAATGACAACATCAAGTTCAATAAATGCAAAATATCACTGTGACACATGATAATGTATAAATCGCAGTGTTATAGTCAGGTTTCAGTATAAAATACTGCTATAGTAATAATCTGCTTTACTCAGTCTAAGTCCAGTTGAGTCTAATCTATGGTGAGTGTTCATCTGCATGAAAAGTATATGAATCCTGTGGTACATCTCAAATATAAAGTTCTATGAGTATGAACATTAGTGAAATGTTGTCTTTGTCATAATGAAAACTCATCAGTAAAGCAAGCAATCATATTTTTTCCTCAATTATCTATGAGGGCAGACCTAATTTGTTAGTATTAAAATGCCATTGTTACCTGTAAAGATCTATGCTGATGCTGGTACTGAACAAAGGTCTTTTTTGGAGACATCCTTTGCACTTTCTCGAATTGTTTCCTCACTGCTGCCAGGCCACCAGGCACAGTACAGAACTTGGTCTTCTGTGAACTCTAGAGTGATTAAAAAAGACCAGTTGTTTTCTGTTTGCCCTAAAAGCACACTTCCATGACCAATTTTTTTTTAAACTAGTTAACAGCAATATGCAGGAATGACTCAGGCAATCATAAATACTGTTTTTGGCAAGTTCACACACCACTGCACAAGAACCATACTGGATTTAGACAACTTAAAGGTATGCTTGGCCTGAATCTTGAGCACCAAAAGAAGTAAGTCCTGTCTGCTTGATTGGCAGTAACAACCACTTTCCTTTCTTCTACTTGTCTCTTCTGAATTCGGTGGCATTCAGAGCTGCCACCTGGTCCTCTCTGGGTTTCCAATGGGTGTTGTTGAAAAACATGCAGAGAGCTTCGAGAGGCCTTTGGGAGATGACCTGTCTTTCCTGGCAGCAGCAATGAAGGTCACAAGAGGGCTTTTACCCTCAGGCTTCCTGTTCTAGATCTGTCCCTTATGCGTTACTTTTTAGATGATATTGGGTGAAGCTTTCAGCATTTTAATTTATTAATCACTATGCAGAAAAATGCCTGCCCAACAATTAGGAATGTGTTTGTAATGAAGCTACTAAGTGCAGTTAGATTTACTTAAGTAAGCAGATCATAAAAAACAAGGGGTTTTTTTCCCTATGATGAAGGCTGCATGATTATATATGTACAGGGATATGTGGGTGCAGAAAGTAATTGTTTGAATGAATGAACATTTCAGACTCACCTTAAGAGCCATTTGGAGATATTTTAAGCAGGTAAATGCAGTTATGGATCCACTAATGAAATGTATTCATTCCCTTTAATGGAACCAAATATAAAGATCCTTTTTTCAGGCAACCGTCCATTTCAGCAGGAAATTGCATGAGTATAAATGAAATAGTTCCTGTGTGCTCGACACAGGTTGAGTCAGGCTTCATGCAGTTCTTTTCATTGTGAGAGGGCACTAACTTCAGCAAAGTTTCTAATTGCTGGACTAAGGAATTGGGACCTTCTCAGACAGGTGAAATGCAGGAATCTGCTGCAAATTCACAACAAGCAGTTGGAAAATAAAGAAGTCAGCAGGCAGGAATTTGATGGCTGTTTCCACTGTGGGGTTTCTGGACTATCCAGGCACCCAGAAGGTCCCTTCAGGCAATGCAAACCCTTTTCTCCAAGACTAAACTGCAGGTAAAACTGGAAATCTTTCTACAGCTGTACTTGTATATGGATGAAGATGCTGTCTCGTGAGAGCTCAATTGTAGTCCTTATTTTGCCAGATACGGTCTCTGGAGTTACAGAAATTACTCAGGCCTAGTTTACAGTGAGAAAAAGGTGTTCTTTCCATGTGCTGAAAATTTAGTGTAAACAAAGACCATTGTCATTCTCACATTAGAGTAAGGCCTCTTAATGCCTTCCTTTCCCTCTGCAAGGGATCTGAGCTGCAACTTCTAACTTACATTTTAAGATATGATAAAATCCACACTTTCTAACCCTTAGTGTTTCTGCAGAACTGAGGAAGATTTTCCTGGCTGAGATCTTAAGACACAGTTTTCAGATATTCCTGTCTGATAATTCAGTGTATGGTGAGGAGGTCTGTTTTACTAGTCGATAAACTCTGTTAACCAAGTACATTATGTGCTACTTGGTATCAGTATTTTAAAATTTGCAGTAAAATATTTAATCCTATTGATAGACATATAGAGAGAGATGTAAAACAAAATTAAGAAGTTTTTTCCTAACTACTCTATTATATAATGCCAATTTTAAATGATTTTATTACAAAACAATACTTTTTCATACACCTTGTCTCATAGAGCTACTATTTTAAAATGCAGCCATTTCAAATTGCTCAGTTTGAACAGCAAGAGGTTTAAACTTAATGTGCATTTAAATATGATTCTATTATTTAGTAATGATTTTAGTAATGCAGAAGCTGCTGGCTTAATCTACCACAAGCCTATGGCCCTAATTAATGCAGCTCATGCAACAGTGAAAGAAAAACCCAGTCCTTTTAGTGAGTTAAAGGAATTGTCCAGATGATCAAAGCTTTATTGCATGAAAAATCTCAGCTGAGAAAGAGACTGATGCATCAATAAGTTTGCTAAGTAGGTTTACTAATTTAGGTGTCAAATTTTGATCCCCATGATGGTCCATCAGTCAGCTTGGATAAATAAAGAATGCAGGATATCACTGTGCAAAGCAAATGGAGAGGTAGGAAGGTAAGAAACCATTGATATCTTACATGGGCAAAGGACACAGCAGCCTTGTACATAGCCATTCTTTCTTTAAAGGACACAGTCTCCTGGAAATCCAGCAGTGTGTTATCAGCCCTGGGAGTGCTCTCTTTAGATAGTCCTCTTACAAGTTTGCGAGACTCCACTGCAAGTACAAACAGACATGGTATTTTCTAAGAGGAAAATAGCTACATTTTTTCTAAATCTTGAAATAAAAGCAGTAGAAAGAAGAAGTATCATCAATTTTTAAATAAGTTTCTCTTATTTTCAATTTAGACATTAGAGAGTACAGAAAAAATTAAGTCAATGAAATCTTTCAGAGTGGGGGAAATTTCTTGGGTAAAAACAATAAGCTTTTTTCATTTATAAAATTTAAACAACAAACATAGTATTTTTTGATAGTGTTATATTTGCATTATTTTATACTGTAAAAGGTAATTTTAAGTACTACAAACGATCTATTATAATTAGATATATTATGTTATAATTAGCCTTAAACTTTATAGTATTAATTTGCTTACCAGAGTCTATTCTGAGTCTATTGTAGATTTCAGTTGTTTACTGCTCTTACTTTAGGATATGTTTGAGTTGGTTTAGTATTACTAAAACCTTGTAGAAAATTATCTCCATTGCCTAACTACATTTTAACCTTGTTTCAAGGTGTGAAGAGGTTATAGACTTATCTGGAAGTATTTGCAATTCAGCTGCAGTGCGTGTGGACACAGCAGCACAGAGGACTCCTGAAAAAGCAGCTCTGAGTTATTAGTGCTACGAGCTTCTTCTGCTGCTTTCTGCACTCATTTGAAACTCTCAAAAGAATTCCCTATAACCCAAAAAGTGCCTTATATTTAGTGTAAAGATATTTTTCCTTCTTCTAGACAAAGGGGAAAAGTATTTCGTGATCATCTTTCTTGTCTGTGATAAGAGAAATGCAACCAAAAAAGTGACTATGTTCATCTGGCACAGACCATAGTGCCAGGGAAGGGGTATCCCACCAAACTGGGAAGACTTCCAAGGCACACCTGGCCTTTCTGCTGGTACCTTCTAAAACTGTTAAGCTGGCATAAGTGTTCAAGGTTCAGATATAGCAAGCAAATATAACAAGTAATTCTAATCTTCTAATCTAAGTAAAAATCAGATGCAGACATGCATAGAAGAGTGATATCAGTGTAAATATACTCAGTTTCTTAGTATTTTCACCTGACCCTACTCATAACTTGCGTAAAGATAATTTTTTTTCTATTATGCTTCTCCCATGCAATAATTTTGCATATTTCATGTTACCATGATAGACAAAATTATTGTACAGTTCAAAAAATAATAACAGCAGCAGTGAAAGAGTCAGTGAATGTCAGCTGAAAGTAAAAGAGAGATTTTCAGGGAAAGTAGATATCAGAAGAGAGAGAAAAGTGCTGTTTTTCAAATAAGAAGTCTGTGCATTAAACCAAAGGTAACCAAAATCATGGAAAAATTGAAAGTACACTTTGGCAACACAGAGAGATAGTCCATCACAGCCAAAATATGTCAGTTTGTTTTTCAAGGCAGATTATGTTATGTAGCAGAATGAAATTTATAAGCCATTGCTTTAATTCTTAAGAATGTTTAGGAGTCAAAAATCTTTCTTGGTGTTTTGGTTCAACAAGGGATTTTTGGATTGTACGTAGTCATAAGCATGTGAATGGTTTCATTAAGTGCAATGGGGATTGCTCATGTGCATGAAGTTAGAGGTGGTTTAATTCCTTACTGATATGGGGCCAATGAATTTAATGGACTGTTTTAAAAAACATTTTAATAGATACATGTTATTAACCACCTGGAGAGTGAAGGTAATAGAAAATATTCTCTTGTTAGCTTTAAAAGCTTTAAACTGATTTTTTTTTTTGTCTTAGAAGCTAGTTGGTTTAAAAAATAATGTGAAACTCTTGATAGTTATATCAGAGATTATATGATCTAAACCTTTGCTCATTCATTTTACTCGTTTTTCTCTAAGCCTTGCTCATTCAAGACAACTTGAAGGTGCAGTATATTCTGATTCTTTCAGAGATAAATGTATGTTTTAAAATGAACTAGTTGGTAAGAAAAGCCTTATCAAGCTGAGCTATGCCAACAAAATCTGTTTGCCTTTGTCATATGGGACTTGTACAACACTGTCTATTTCAGAGAATGCAAATCTTTTATTAGTCATAAGTTACATTAATTCTGTAAAATAAACAAAGCTTGACAAATCATTTGTGCATAATAGAACTAGAGAATTCTTACTTTTTGACATTTCCCAACAATATGCCTGCATAGCTATCCAGTATGGGCTTCTCCAGGTTTTCGTGGTAGGTTGAACAGCAATATGAGCATTGCCTTCATTGTTTTTCAGTGGAGGAAACAGGAGTTGTTGGTACTCAGTCATAGAGCTTGCAGTAAGTTTTGCTCAATACCTCTTCTAGGAAAATAAGATTTTGGCATAACTGGAACATTTAGGAAAAAATTCCATAGCACTTAAGTGGTATGAGGGTATTGCTCTTGCTGAAAAATTGAAACAAGTTGGCATATATTGTTATTGGTTATAAAAAACTCAAATCTCATGGTGATGGGAGAAGTAATCTATGGATCAGCATTATTTTGGTTTTTTTCAGGACTTGAGTATTTACTCAAGTGCAGAGTTGCAGATTTCTATGCCTGACTTCAGCTATTAGATGTTTAGGAGTTTTCACCAGTGGTTTCAAACTAAAATGAGTCTATTGGGAATTTACTTCTTATAAGACTATCTGAATGCAAAATGGGATATTATGGCTCTCACAGGAACATACAAAAGCATTATCCCCTAAGGGGCTGTCACATTTTTGGAAAAAGCTTCATGTATAAGAGGTATGAATTGTTGACTGTGCATTTTTGCATCAATCATATTCTTTGTTATTCCTGGTGGATCAGAAAATGCTTCTGAAACATGCTGTGCCATATTTAGACTCAGAGGCAAAGTGGATGTGGAAGGGAGGATTCTGCTTTCTTGTCAGAGAGGAAAAAAAAAAAAGTCTTTGTACCAGAAATCTCTAAAAGGAGAAAGGTTAAACATCCCCAAAATAGTCCTTAAAGCCAGAGATACCTGAAAAGCTTTCCAAGAAGAAATGAGCAGGTATTAATGATCTCCTTAATTTGATAGGGAAAGAGAGGGAGACAGATAGCCAATGGCTGAAAGTTAAACTTGATAAAAGAGCAAGTCTGTAGTTTGAACAATCAGCTGAATAAATTTAGCAGCATAAACTAGAAAAGGTCTTGTGCATTCACATTTCCCTTTCCCTTTAAAATTCTAGAGTCTGAAATAGACAAATATACACTCTAAACATTTTCTGATAAAAAAAAAAGAGTGGAATCAATATTTCATATGATGTAGAAGGCTTATTAATTTTATTGAGAGACTGGACAAGTTTTTTAATGCTATTTATTTGCATATTCTGTAATTTTATATAAAGTCCTTGACACTCAGAAGTCAATAAGTGGTTTTCAATGAGAAAATTTGATCATGCATATTCTTTCTCAAAGCATAAGTATGGTCACTTTTTTATATCATCAAGCATTGGTCTCCAAAGCAGAATATGTGCACCCCAGGGACTGTGCAAGACAGTCCTTTGGGGTGCAGGAATCTAATTTTTATTTTTTAATAAACAATTTTTATATGTTTCTTTTCTCATCCATCCTACTTTAACGTTCATTTCGGTGTATGTTGCCTAAGGTTGTACGAGTAGAGTAGTACAGGTGCATGATTTGTAAATAAATGTACAAGCATTGGGAGAGCAGACTCATAAATATTTTAATGGTAGAGGTGAACATCAAAAAGGTTTGGAGACCACTGCCTTAAAGCAAGGTATCAGGTCAATATGGTAATGCTAACCTTCAGAGCTGCTGCTGTGGCCATTTTCTGACAACATCTTTTCAAAGATTGCTCTCCCTCTCTTCACGCTAGACTCCTCCTGAGAAATGGCAGAATGGTTCCCAGGCTGACTCCTCAATGGTGATGAAAGTGAATTTCTGTCACTTTCTGTTTCCTGTTGGAAGATACCAAGAACAGAATATTACAAGTTATTAATAGGAAAGAGACGTGGGTTTTGGGGCAAAGGGAGTATACAGAGAGCCAGTGGATTAATCACCAGTTTCTCTTTTAAACACTTTTTGTGTATAGAAAAGTTGACAGAGGGACTTTTATTACTTCATTTATCATTACATAGGAATATGTAAAAACAGCAAGTGATGTCTTGGAAATCAGACGTATGTGGACATTGGTATTTTAGAAATTTGATTCTTGATTCAGCTGTGACTTATCAGCTGAATTTAGGATATCACAATAGTGGGTCAATGTTCCATTCAGATAGTTTACACAATATCATTAGCATCTCATAATCATTCTGTGGCCTCAGCCCTTTGAGGCAGAATGGCAGCTCTTACTTAACAGCAATAGAAAGTTTTTGCATGATGTGTCAGCTTTGGAAAAAAATTATTAGACCACAGAGGCTAAAGGTGTTTTATTACCAGGAGTATTCTAAAGCCCACTTTTTTTGAAAAAATACCTAGGGTATCACCAATCATCTATTATCTTGTTGCATCTGTCTGTCCCCTCTTCCCCCTCTGTTCCTCCCAACAACCACAGCTACTCCTGAATTAAACTTGAAAAGTGCTCTTGGATACGGTGGGTAGTTTCAGCAGATAGGCCAGGAGGTACAAACAATACACTGGAAAATCTAAAATTTAGCTAAACATGGTCCAAGGGATCTTAGCCAATACTGTGGGGTTTATTGCCTTTTATTTATCAGTTTTACAGGTTTAATAATATAAAAAAACTTAATTGGTTTCAAAATAATTCTAATTATTCTCTTATTGCATATACAGTTAGAAGCTTGACTATTATGGAAAGTATATTTGGAGGCTAATAGCAAGATGAAGGTTTCTGGAGTGAAGAAAGTAGCTCTTGTTCTTCTCCATGACACTTCCATGCTCTTTCCTCACTGGTCAGTCGATGGTCTCAGGTTGAACACCCCAGTAAGTGGCACAGTGGCAGTGAGACAGGCTCTGTGGCCAGGCTGGATTACAATGCACTGCAGTAATGATGAGCAGTTGCAGCACAGGTAGGAGAGAGAGCTTGGCCAGAATGTAGGTGTGCTGAGGGAATGGCATACTTGTGTGCTAGGGGTAGCAGGAGACAGCACGTGGCTGAAAAAATAGGGTATTTTGTGTAGGAAGGGCTATGGCTTAAAAATGCCACTGGCCTTGTACCCTTTTTCAGAGTTGGTTACAAGTTACAATCACAGCCTAGTATTAATTACAGTATTTTGGTTTAAAACCACTCAAGAGCTGACCATTATTGTCTTATGGACAATCCATGATGCAGAAATGGCTTTGCAGAGGAGAAATTAAGGATGGGAAAGGAGGGAAGAAATTAAAAGAAAATGCAGCTGTGCATGTTGTTGGATCATGTTTGTCTCCTCCAGGTTCCTCAGGTAGCACATACCTGGCATAAATGAGAACAGTCTCAGGATCATCTTGCCCCGGAATTGTGTGTGCTTTTCCAAGTGAACACCAGAGAATCACTTTAATGATGTTCTAACTTCTACAGTATTAGAACAAAAAAGAGAACTCAAAATATACTGTGTTTTCAATTACCATTGGCATAATTGAGAACAAACTCACCTAGACTGGTTTTTTTGGGATTTTTCTTTTTGTAATTTCTATTACTTTTTTTATTCTGTAGATACCAGTAATAGCTAAAAACTTCAGAATTTATGTTTCTTACTCTTATTCTTGCATACCAGGGACCAATATAAATTTGATTTGCATTTTTCTTAACTATGAATTTTATTAACTTGTAGCATGTTTCTATGGTATTTTTTCAAATTTACATCTCCGTGGTAGCAATTCCATTACCTATAAAATTTAAATATCTTAGTATTTTGCACTGAATTTTAATAGGAATTTAGGAAAAAACGCATCTTTTTGGACCATTTTTAATGTGAATTACAGGAATATTGGCCCTGCTGAAGAGGTTTTCCTGTAAATTCTCTTATGGAGAGACTTCTAAGATGTGGACTATTATGGGAGAAGGTACTTTCAGTCTCAAGCTGCTTTAACCCTAATTTTGCAAAGAGTTTCCCTCTCTTCAAGGGGGGGCCTTGGGGCAATGATTTGCTTGCATGATGGATCCAGCTGCAGTGCTAGAGCTCAGATTTATTCTCAGAATTTCACAGTATTTCCTGCTGTGAAAAAGTTATTGAAGAATGTTATGATTACCATAAACTCAATTTAATCAGGATAAATTAATTTGCATTCTTTTCTGTTGGGGTATCTCCAAAGATAACCTAATGACAGAGAATGTCAAAGACATCTTCTTAATAAGGATAGAATTAACATTTGAAAAGGAACTGAGGTAGTGCCAAGAGGTGCTTAATTAGAGGCTAATACATGCAACTCTTGCAATACTTGCCAAATGAAAAGATTTTTTTTCTTTCTGATTAATGCAGGATTCAGTTCATATCAAGCCTTTGTAACTGTATGTGTGGTCTTGATGGGATCGGGTATTTAACTGGGATATAAACTGTTCTGTTGAGCACCCTGTTAAAAACATTTATACAATTCCATTTTTGTTGGATATAATTTGTTGAAGTCTGTCCATACACAAGTAACTTCCTGTCATGTAATTACTTCAGTTTTATGTACTGCCTCTGATATTAGATTCTATTTTTGTGTGTACTTCTCAGAAAAAGGTGACACAAGAAGCTATTTTTATGTTCTGATCTCATACTCCAGACATGATGAAAAAAATAAAGCAGTGTAGTGCCAAATTTCAAGGAATATGCAATCATTACAGTTAGAAATGCCAACAGTAAAGATTCCGATTTCACTGGCCTACGGAGTGGCTATGCTTCATTTAGATAGTGAATTTTCCACTTGCTATCCAGTCCTGAACTAATCTAAAAGTCAGTAAGCCAGAACACATGAAGTTTTAAATAGAGGAAAACTATTTACCAAGTTACTACTACCTTTTCTGCATACATAGAATTATGTTGCATTGCAAGAAGAATTTGCATTCAGCATATAAAGTAGATTGTCAGACCTACTGTTAATGTTCAAAGTATTTAATATTTTTTAAAGGACATCTTTAAATGTATTCAAAAAATGCACTCATCCTCTGTGTGTAAACTGCATTCATTACATGTGCTACCTAAAGGAAAGCTGTCTACCACCCAACTTTCATTTTATATGTGGTGTCTACTAGAAGGATGCATGTGTAAGAAAGGACAAAGAGGGGTAGAAGGAATAGGCCTGAAGAGAAAGATAAAAGCATAAATTGAAAGGAAAATCATAAATCCTTAATGGTGTGAGGAGGTAAGAAATGAGTGGAACAGTAGGTTAAGTGTTTACAAATCATATCTGTTGCTTTAAAGTTACATAAAATCTTGATCTGTTAATGCATTTTACTTGGGCTTTAATTTTAAGCTAGGGTCGCTATTCAAATAATTGTTTCAATGCAATTCAGGTTGCACTTTGCGGAACTGACTCTTAACATTTACTAACATTTACATTGCCTACAAAAAGTTGGCATCTCAAATTCTAATTCAAAACAAGAGACTGCTTTGCTGAAGAGTACACAGAAATTATTTGAGACTAATTCTTGTGATGAGCGATTTGATAATATCTGTAAATCCCTGAATCATAGTGAAATATTAAAAAAAATAAATAAAATTAAACAGTACCATCATGTCCTGTCTGGAAAAAAAACCTTTGGAAGTACCAGCATGAGACAAGTCTCTTTCTGATACATTTCTCCTCTGTAATTAAAATTATGGTGAGCATCCATTCTGGTGCAATGGGAGTGCATGGAATCATGTGTACCATCTGCTGGAATGCTGATGGCATTATTAAGATTGATGACAGACCCCTCAAGTGACTGTTAGAGAGGAGTGCTAATAACACCTGCTACAGAAGCTCTCTGAGGCCAGTAAGGAGACTGTTGAGACACAGCCATGGCTCTCGGGTGATGCTCTGCAATGCTCCATTTCACCAAGACAGAATTTCTCTGGAGGCTTTAAATGAATCCCTGTAGCTGCCTGGAACCTGCTCATTCATTTTATCTCCACACCAGATCCAGAGATGCGTATCCTTTTCAGCTGGAGACAGTTTTAAAATAAGACTGTTTTCGTTTGGAGGAAGGGTATAAAATAGCTGTGCTGTGTACATGGAACAGAGGCCCTGAAAAGAGCTTGTGTCAACCTGAGCAAACAGAAGATCTGTTTGCAGAATTACCATCTGTGCTGGTTTTCGCTAGGATATAGTTAATTTTTTTTTCACAGTAGCTGGTATGTTTTGAATTTGTACTGTAAACAGTGTTGAGTAATGCAATGTTTTAGCTTTTGCTGAGGTCACACACAGTTATATGCAGCCAATTGGGTTATATTGATTTGAAATGTTATTGCACTTCTCACAGCATGATAATGAAGATTGGTGCTAAATCAGCAGCTGGACAATGGATGAAATAGGCAACTGGAGCACACACAGTAAGTACAGAAACTGCCCTGCCTAAACCAGTCCTGTGCAGTGGTCCATATCTACTGGTATTTTTGGCAGTCAAAATACTTGTGTGTTTTATAAGCACATAAGGAAACTGAGGCCATTGTCAAGTAATTTGAAAATAGCCAAACAAATTTGAATGAGCTTTTTTTTTAAGTATTATGATACTATAGTGGTTTAATAATATTTTTTTAAGTAGAGCATGTACAATATCTTTGAAAAACTAAATCAAGATAAAATTTATGAAGACTAAAAAATAAGAAAAAACCTACTCAGGATAAGTAATACTTACTGCAGCACTTGAAAACAAATTTAAATAAAACCACATAAAAATGAAAGAGAATTTGTACTAAGTGTGTACTAAGTGTGTAATTTGTACTAAGTCTCTACAACTAATTAGAAGTACATTACCAGGAAAAGATGTAAAATAAGAAGTCTGGATCTGGGACAGCTGTGTTTAATATGAAATATATTAGAAAGAACAGCAGCAAAATATAGAGAGTACAGACTGCATTGCTTTCTGACCAACATTAACAGAATACAATTTCTAGGCTTGGTTCAAGCCATGGAAACTGTTTACTAAACCAGTGTGATTAGTAAACAAGAATAATATCAGAGAGTTTTTTCCAGAATCATGACCTGGGGCAGCAGAAAAGGCTCTCCACACAGAAGGCACAAGTTGAGGTATGAAATGTAGTGAAAATTAAACATAGTAGCTTTCCCCCTCTATCTCCTCCTGTCTTTTTAAATGTACAGATATATACCAAATATTTGAATCACATGTGATAACTGGCACATTCTGTTTATGTAATTTCAAAGTAATTGGAAAAATTTCTACCACAATATTAATTAAAATCCATGCCAGCATTTTTTATAGAATTCTGCTCTTTTTTAGCACAATAAAGTTTTATTTTAAGTGTCCACAATAAACTTACTACCTTCTTTGCATTGCAGTTGTAAAAGGAACACTTCTGTATTCTAAATTCACTTGTCAACTGAAACTTACCCTTTTTTTCTTTATTGTATTTATCTTAAAGGGCATATTTAGGGAGGTAATTTCTTATCTCTGTGTTTTCACTTGTACAGTAATCTTTATTTTATCAGTGATACTGTTTGAAAGTATGCAAGTATGAGGCAAACATTATTTTTTGGGGATTTTCTTGAGAGCATATGGGGGTTCCAGTTTTTTGTTTGTTCCTTATAAATTCACAGACAATATTTGCTTTTCTTTACACATTCTTGTTGAAATTTATTTAGATACAGAGGTCTTATCTGTTTAGACCTCTCAACATTCTTAAAATATCTCAGTATATGTCTCTGCCTTTCAGCAAAACAAAACAAAGATTGTGTAAGAGGTGTTTTCTAACATAATCCTTTTGTGCCTAGTACTGCTGCAGGCATTTACTTTCTTTCTGTTGTCATTTTCCACAGTCATTTGCTGTTTCATGATTTTTGTAATTATTTAAAATTTCTGAAAATTATTAGAAGTATATTGTGGTGTGAAACAGAAACTGAAAAAATAAAGCTGAAACAAAAGCAGAGTGGGGAAGCCAATGGCTTACAAAATGACCAGTACTTCCAGATTTTGGTAGGCACTCTGTTTTAGCTGCACATACACTCTTTTCTTAGCCATCCCCTTTTTTTCTTTCCAAAATATTGCCTGGGTGCTAAGATTTGACCATTTCCTGTAATGCTGGTTCCCAGATCACTGATACCACTTTTTGAAGTGGACAGAGGTGTTTTCCTTTAGTTGTTCAAGCAACTGAGGCAGATCCCTCTGCTGTAGTCAACAGCCAGAAGTAAAATGCACAGGCTTGAGTCTAGCTGCAGTCTTTCCCTTAGTATAAAGTCTAAGGAGTTGACACATGATCAAGGCTTAAATGTATTTATGTCTATTAAACATATGATAATTAAAAAAAAAATAAATGTGTGGTACATTATCTGATGTTCCTTCAAAAATTACAGAAAGTAATATATGTTCCAGTGCCCAGAATTTTTCATTTATTCAGGAATTTTACAGGGCACCTTCAACATAGTTTGCTCTCTACTACAATCACCAGAGAATTTCATGCTGGGAATTTTGGTGGTCAAAGCACTCATGAACTTAAAATTCATTGTAAACTTTTTCTCAGTGAGCTAAATTAAGTTTTATCTCACTGCTTTTTTTAATGATTAGTTTTAATAGAATAGTTGTATAGGGTCTAGATAGCAACTATCTTTAGCAAAGGCTTATTTTGTCTAATATTCATTGCATGTTTTTAAATTCTTTTTTTTCCCCCACAATATTACTATCTATAAAAGCTAGTAAAATGGTGGGTTATCAGCATTCCCTTTTTTAGAAAATAGCATTTTATTTGGTCGGATACTGGACTAATGCTTGAAAATGAGCAATAAGAAAAAATAAAACATATTCAACAGCGGATGATGAACAATGAGCATATAAAGAGGGTATTATGTAAGAGATATAGCTGCAGGGAATTCAAGATGAGCTATAAATGATGGCGTTTCTGAGTCAATGGGTATAATTAGGGAGAGTCTCAAATTTTTTATTACTGTGGACCATTTTCATATCCACAGTCCAGCAGTGATACTTAATATCAGTAACAGAATTTCATATAAACAGCTTTGAAGAAATACAGTGCAGAGCTTGAACGCCCCTGGGTATAGAGAGTTCACAGATTTCCTAATCTGGAATAACATCTATAATTCCAAACTTGTTAATCAGGTTGAAACAAACATACCATCACACCATGACAGAAGAGGAAAAAGAAATTGTTCATATATGGCAGTGGTATTTTCTTTTAAATTTTCATTTCCCATTTGCTTAATGCCTCTTAATTGCTAAACTTCAGGATAACATGCCATGTTGCTTTAAATCTAGGCACTGAACATCTGGGAAGCATCTTCACAGCATGTTTTTGAAAGAGACAACAGAGCAAGCAGAACTGCTGCCAACAGGGAAAGGACAGAGCTACAGGAGCAGAAACAGAAGCACACAGGTGAGGTATTCATTGTGAAAAGGATTCCTGAAAGAAAGATCTCTTCTGACAGCTGATGTAGTAAAATATATTTAGCAGATGATTTGTAACTTCTACCCTATAAAGGCCAACACTGACATCTACCATAAACTGGTACTACCTGTGCCTTGGGCATGTAAAGATGGGAAGTCTTCTATGCCATACTTTGAAAACACAGAAACTGTTCTGCTTTCAGGAAGATTCACAACAGTGACATGCAACTCCTGAGTATGGTTTGTTTGGACCCATTCACTTCAACCTCACAACTTAAGAAACACAGTGAGGCCATTTTTCTTTGTACTGGATACTATCAGAGAGTAACAGAATTGTTAATGGATTCTTCTCACAAATGCTGCTTGGTTGGAGGAAAGATAACACAATAGACGTTTTGGAGATTTTATTTTACGTATATAATAGCCTGTTGAAATTTTAATTGTGAGTATTGGTGCAGGTGCTTATTTGTTTAACTTGATCATGTTCATTTGACACATTACATGCTGTGTTCTGCAAGCAATGTCTCTTTCACTCTTGTTTAATTTATGGATATGCTCTCTCCTGTATACCAGCACCTGTATGCCTGATTTCTCAGGCTTTAGGTCACAAGCTTATTTCCTTCCTAATCAACTGAGTGTTATGTTTTCCTACAAGTGCTGTTTCCAAAGACATGCTAGTAATGGCTTATTTACTTCTTATCTTTCCACATCACTATCCTGCTTCAAGAATTGATTAAGCTACCACAGGCTGGTAATATGTTCCAAACAGAGCAGACAGAATGACAGTGAAAATATTTTGAGATTGTGTTTTTTCTAACACATGGGACAAATACTCAAGAAGTTACTTAAGATAAGAAGTATTGTCTATAAAATATTGCTAGCTAAATTTAAACTAAATGTGAAGATGAAGTGAAAGAATATGTTATAAATAAAACATACTTTTCTAAACATCATTTTCTGGCCACTGACTGTGGAAAGGAGCTGTGCGTTTCCAAGTGCTCTATGGTCAGTTTCCCACAGAGGTTATCAAGCTCTGATGCTGCTGGTTAATAGGTTGGAAACTGTACAACAAAAATAGACTTGGCTAAAGCGAGGCATTTACTGACTTATGTGTCAGAAAGGGAAGAAGTAAATTTTTTTTGATGACCTAGAAAACTCAGTCCTTCACCTTCAAGATCAAACTGTACAAAACACAATGCACATGGCGACTTGTTTCTAAGTTAAAAGAGTTTAACTTTACTGCTCCCTGCAGATTTAAAAATGGTAATGATTATTTCTACAACACCCAGTTTTTGGATAATTCATAAGTGATTATATCTGTAAAGAATGCTTTCATGACTCTGTGTGTGCGCATGCGCCTTTCTTAAGAAATCCCAAGTGTCATATTCCTCAGTTCCACATCCTCTTGGTGTGCTTATTTAATAACACACAGTCACAGAAGAGGTAGCATCTGCATATGAAGGCAGAGCTTCTTTGCTTTCCTCTGCCTTCTGGAGACTTAAGCCAAAGAATAGTCAGTCTGCTATAATCCTGAACTTAGCAGAAGATAATTTTTAAATCAGGCCCTAAAGAAATATGAAAAATATCGTCTCCTCTCTGTTTGAAATGAAATTACCATTTTTGGAAAATGAAGTTAGCTGGTTGCAAAATCTGGTTTCTTCTTGGAACCACCACAGCTTACAGTGAAAGGTGAAAAATTAAAAAAAAAAAAAAAATCACACTCCTCTAAATCCTTCTAAAAAACAAGGAGGGAGAGAAAAAGGAAACATGGCTGTTTTCTTTCCATCCACCTTATTGTTCTTTCATGTTTCATGTAGAAACAAACATAGATACTTCAATTCTACTAAATATCTATCTAAATATAAAACTGAAAATAGATTTGTATTTATATGGAATTATGGAATAAAATGGACCTGATGTTGAAAGACTGGTTAGTTAAGAGGTAGTCCAAGCAGAGTTCCAACATTTGGCAGTCTTTTCCTGAGTATAAATTTAGTAAAGATATTAGTCTGTGCATAAGGTAACTGATGTGGTTCACTGGCATTTTGTTTCGACATTTTGTTTAATTTTTTCACATTCCACTGGTGGTTTCTATGCTTTGACTTAGTTTTACTTGTTGCTGTTTCTAATTTTGTTCTAACCTTCTTTATGGCTTCTGGGTGAAACCACTACAAAAATCCAGGGAAAACGCATCATCTCACACTTCATTCTTCCCTCCTGCTGTCCATGGAAATGTACTGTGGCTGAAAGAGATTGAATCTTAAGCAATCAGTTTGCTGAAACCTTTCCATGGCCTTTTATTATATTGTGATATAAATATATTCTTGTGTCAGTCTCTACTTGCTAATGGAACTCTAGTCAAGGTGTGCCTTCTGAAGACATCCTAATACAAATGCTGTGGTTTTTCATGGTAAATTTTTTATCTCGTGGTATGATATTTAACTACCAAAATACTTAACAATCATTAATATTAATAAACAGCACTGTTAACTCTAACCTCTAAAGTCTTTAGCATTAGCTTGATACACATCAAATGCTTGATTGGTGCCTTTAAATATCTTCAGTATTGTTTAAAGTCTTCAATTCTCTCAAGAGAATAATGCTGTTTATGTCCAAAATATTATTGTTTCTCACTCAATAAGGAATTCTTTGTTCCAGTAAGACTAAAAGTAGAATCAGTTTGCTCCCATAAGATTGATTATGTATGCAATACTGAATGATTTGCTTCATAGGAAGAAAATTTTATTCTGCTATCTTTAAAAAATTTCTTAGATCAACCAAAAAAAGCTCTCCACATAAAAAGCATTTGAGCATGCCACTTAGAAGCAGTACGTGGCTATTTTATATGGTCTTTAAAGTTCTCAATAACCCCATAAAGTTTTAACCTTTATTTTATTGGTTCCTGTAACTTTGTGTGTTATATATTTCAAACCAATGAAAAGATTTTTTCATGAATCACATGAACTTTACTGTTCACATAAAAAAGCTTTAAAATACCTTTTAGTACCTCAATTTTGTGTATGAATTATGTAATTGTCAGCAGGCATTATTCTGAACTGCAGTTTCTGGACCAGAAAACCATGTTTAAATCACTCTGGGAATTAAAATGAAATGGGTAAATGACTTGACTGCATGGACTGGCAGGGTCATCCTGCAGCAGAACATATTATGAAATCAAGTATTAAAATGTTCTTAATTGTGAAGCAGGGTATAAGTTATTCAAAGGGAATTTTTTTATTTACTTTTTGTTTCTGAACGGATAAGCAAACAAAAAGTGAGGAATTAAAATGTGGAAGGTACAAAATACTCCATCAGCAAGCAAACCTTGCAGGGGCATTTCAGTTTTCATGCAGAAGAGGTAAAGCTTGGAGAAAGACTTTCTAGCTATGATAATGAAGTCACCCTATTTAGGATTACTAACGCATGGTGTATCCTTTACTTCTATGAAGCATTTTTTAAGTTTCAAAACAGTCTAGCTTCTCCCCAGGTAGTTCAAAGAAATCACAGATGTTTCTCAGACAAAAATCTGATGCCAAATAAAGGTTGCAATTTGACCAGACCTGTCATGTTAATGCCAATGGAAGTCAATGGGTAGAGTGACAGCAAACTTCTCATTGAAAGGGAGTCAATACTGCTCTACAAATAGGAAGCAAATGCTTCAGAAAGTTTTAGAGTGTTTGTAAATACTTTCATTTGGGAATTCTTCTCTCAGCCATAATATGAGACCTTGAGATTAACTCAGTTGGTCAGAGCATGGTGCTAATCATGCCAAGATTGTGTATTTGATCCCTGCTCAGGCCATTCACTTAAGAGTTGATGATCCATGTGAGTCCCTTCCAACTCAGATTATTCTGAGTGATTCTGTGAAATATCTTGGTTTTTTCCCCTTCTAAGAAACACAAGCCAAACACCCTGTACACTAATTTACCTGATAGCTTGGCAATTAGCACCAGTCAGAAACCATTAAAATGAAACAGACCAATCAAATGCCGCAGTAAGGAAAGCTATAGATAATAATAGACAATGACAACCACTATTAACAAACTGATGCAAACAGTCCACAAGACGTCCATGGGAGCTGTGACCAGTGCCTCCCACTCACAGCAGAGGGGCAGTGTGAGGCTGGGGAAAGCACTCTGGGGCCCCTCTCCATTCCTTCCCTCGAGGTGCCTGCCCCGCCCAGGCACTTACCTTCCCACCACCCAGTGCCTCGAAGTGGCTCCGCAGCTCCTCCACAGTGACAGGGACGTGCTCCACCAGCTGAGATCCACCTAGGGTCTCCTCCTTGAACACATCTGCCCTCCTGCTGTCTGATGGCATCTTCTCCAGGGCGGTCCTCTCTGGCACCAGGGGTGGCGGGAGTGGCGAGTGCTGGAACATCAGGCCTGGTCTTGTGGCATTGGCAGACTCCCATCGCTGCTTGAGGAGCTCCACGGAGCCCTTCTGCAGGGGCAAGTCTGCCAGCTCCAGCATGCCCTGCCAATGCAACATGCACCTGGGGTCAGAGGCCAGTGCACAGTGCCAGCAGAGGCCATCACAGGGTGGCTCAGGAGCCCTTGTGGGTTGCAGGACTGGCTGGGACACAGGCTGGTGACTGGGACAGAAGCCATTTCCCAATGGAAGATGTGAGAGACAGTAAGGTCAGATCCAGTAGGATTCAGTGAAAGCGTTCAGTGTGTTCATACAAGAGGAATATGTGAATTATAGACTGAATTAAAGGTGCTGTTCAGACATTTTATTCTTAAGCTTGACAGCAGAATTGCTGTCTATCATGAATGGAAAAAGCAGCAAGCATGCAATTAGTGAAAATTCCAAACAAAGTGGGGTTAATGAATGAGTGCCTGGTAATCAGTGTGTGCTGCATGAAAGATGTTGTGACAGGTGACTGCTGATTTCTTTAAGACCTGATAGAGCTGACTGTGTTGTGGGTTGAGTCACAGCATTTTAAAGCAGCTGGGAGACAGAGGGGCTACTGCATTAGCTGAGAGACTGCTTGGGTAGCCTGGAAACACAACCCAGACTAGTTCTCCTAATTGCACTGTAACTCTTGTCAGGTAAATTGCTAAGTGTTGATATCCAACCTTTCTGATCAGTTGACTGTGCTCACAAAGACTTACTCTGTCTTTCTTACGGTACGCTTGGGAAGGAAAATTGCCATTCTGTTATTTTGCACCAGTTGATGAATTCTGTTCCCCTTTGCCTGAAATCAGCTCCCAACAGGTTAGATTTTGATGTTTTCTGCCTTGTAGCAAATACTCAAATGTAAGTTTTCGCATCTCATTCTAAAGGAGATTTAAATAAAAAGAGTATGAATTTAAAATAGTAATGAGAAAGAAATGTTAACAAGAACTGTGGCCCAACTAGTAACTAAAATCTCAATTCATTAGTCCCTTTCTTTTGGAAAGGAATTCCTGTATGTGTGTAGCTGTCCTTTAATGTGTTTGTGTTTGATAGAGTTTAATTTAGTCTGTTTTGTTGGGAGTTGGACTTTGGGATTTTTGAATAATTTTTTAACCAGAAGTAATGTGGTCTGTAATATTTTACTTAGGAGTTAAAAACACATGAGGAGTGCTGGGTATTTGATATATTCCAAGAATAATTTTTAAAGGATACTTCAAAGCCCACCTTTTTTGAACAATGGAGTTTCTTCACTCACAGTTTTCACCTTCTGTATGACCAGAAGTTGGCCCAAGACTTGTTTCTCCTTTAGGTTTTTGGCAGAACTATGTTGTGATTATGGTTAACATCCTGCTACTTTCCCTTAACTGATACAAGCTGTCTCCCAGACTCTTCCTTGAAGCAAAAGAGCAACATCCTTCCTTCCCCTACCATATGTACTTCTTCCATTGAAGATCCTAAATGGGTCTGGCTTCTGGCCCAAAATGAAGAACACCAGTTAAATTCCCCAGCTGCAAGAATGTTCATCCTAACTCACAGCTGTGGGTTAGAAATACTCCTGATTCGTGCTGCATCTAAGGATTGACTTCAGGCTGTGGAACAGGCTTTTCCTAATTTGCTTGAGAGTGCTTATGCAGTACCCACATTCTCCTGTATTTTGGTTCATTGTTGGTGGGTCCTTTTGATGGTTTCAGTAATTTTCAGGATATGTCTTATGCCATCTTTCAAAAATAGTCTGGAGTGCACCTGCTTCTCCCTCGCAGCTCTCAAAATACTGTTAACTAATTGTTAACAGTAATTAACTAATTGTGGTAGCTTCTTTTACTCTTGTCTAGAGTGGGACCCTTGGCTGATAGGGGATAAAATGAGTATCTGCTTTGTTCACGTGCATGTATTGGATGAAGGGAAATGGTGTGGAAATTCAGTAGTTTATAAGATTGGATTCCCACCCCAAAAGAGACATTTCATTGTAACGTCTGCATTTATTTCAGGAATAAATTTTAATGTAGGCCCAAATTTCATTTTCAGCCACTTTCTAAATATCTGTTTTAATGAAACTTTACCTCTGAAACTTGGGGAAGGAGGGGAGATCCAAAGCAAGTTTGGGTGTGTTCTGGGGGTCATTTGAGGTTTTCACAATTTTTATTACTAGGTTCTCTAATCTTCTAATTTCTTTCCCTGCTTGTTCATAGTAGTTTCAACCACTATAGAATACTAACAGTAGTTAATGTCAAATAAAATATTTGAGGAATATTTGATATCTGGGATTGTAATTTATCTTCATTTTTTCCTGAGCTTTTTAGTGCTTTCTGAAAATGTAGGGAATAGAGGAAATGAGAAAAGCACAGATTTTGATTTTGACCTAAGTCATTATTATAATTTCATACTGGTTCTGCTGGTTGTAGTTTTTAACTTTTACTGTCCATCTGTAAAATTATCTTATTTAAGTGACAGGGAGAACAAACACTGTTGTTTTTATCAAGTATCAGTTTTTTTCTTTTGTATCTGCTATTTTTGGCTCTCAGCTATCTATATTTGTCCTCTGGCCTATTTATTTCTCCCCCAAACATATCTTGATTTACTATCTCATAGTGACAATAGACTTATTACATTATCCAATTAGCTGAAATTCAGGCAAAATTTAATTTGTGGGTCTTTGACTTTCCTCTTCCCACGAGGTGCATAATGGGAGCCCACCCATGAATGGGACTGGTGGCAAGGCAGAAGTCTTTTACAGTCTGGTGCAGTCATCTTTACAGTCCTATTGCAGCTTCTCATAACAGGTAAGTAAGAGCCCATAAAAATGAGCAACATATTTTTAAAAATGATTAATGTGATAGGATAAAGGTTTCAGTCAGATGAGAAGTTTGCAGGGAGCATTGTCCTCTCATTTTCCTTGGTTTGGAGACTCAAGTGTGCCTCTGTGGCAGAAATTGGAAAAATGAAGATTAAAGTATGAAAAAAATTATGTTAGTGAGCAGTCATTCTGGCAGAAATGGATGGTGGAATTTTTGAGAAGAAAGTACTTAAAACACTACGTAATCTTCAAAAGTAGGCCTTTCTGAATGCTAGCTATAAAACTTTTGCATAATGTGTTTGTTTTATGAGGCCAGTGATGGTACAACATTCAAACACTGCAGTCAAATGGTACATTTTCTTTTTTGTGTGTTTCTTCTCTGGGTTCTTTTGTATCTCTCTCCCATTAATTTAATAAGAGGCCTACAGTAATTCTTCATTTAATATTATAAATCTGATAAATATATTTTTCTTGAACAGCTATGGGAGGCCTGTAGGTTTTGTGGACTCATGAATTGCAGGGATCCAGTAAATGTCAGGATTTTTTTGAAATCAGTAGTTGTTGATAAATCTGTCTTCACAGTAGGATATTGAATTGGTATTGTTTTTCTTGCACTGTCAATGAGACATGCCCTCCTCTACTGTTCACAGGCTGTGTATTCCATTAGTAGGTGAACATATGCATTCAAAGAAAGCTGTTGAGGAGAATTATATAAGTTCTGCTCTGCATTCCTTTGGCAAAATGGCTACCTGCATTTTCATCATATTCTTGCTGTCTTAAATGTTTCTTACATGTAAACGCTTTCATTTGTTCACTACCAAAGGAGTAAATAGAAATTATAAAAATCAGGAAACTGATACAGTTTACTTGAAGAACTATTTGTGAGTAGTGTTGCTTGTATCCCCATGGGATGATACCAACATGCAAATTGTACTGGTTAAGTCCTCTCCTAACTTTAGAAAACAGTCTGTTTGTTGTCAAATAACTGGCATTTGCCACTGCATATTGAACTGGATTTCCTTCTCAATTAGTAACAAAAACCAACCAAACAAAAAATCAACCAAAAACCCTAACAAAACAAACCACAACACAAAAAAGACCCTCACACTAAAAACCCCAAATATCTTTTGAGGACAGGATGTAACAAGTCCTTTTCATCATCTGCCATACTACTTGATCCAGCTCTTGCATCTGAGACCTCTCTTTCTGTTTTACCCTGATTCCAACTATTCTTCACTGTCAGGAATCCCTGGCATGAGGCTCCATAGGACATCTTGTGATAAATTACGAAAAAAACAGCACATTGAAAATGAAGACTGTATGACATTCAACCCAAACCATGTTTTTCCCAAACCACTGAAAAACAACCCCCAAGATCAAGAAGAAGCTACAGATCAACAAGCAGCTGATCCCTTACTTTATGGCAATTCTGAGAAAGGGTGTAGAGGGGATCAGTATCTGCCTAAGTTCTCCACTCAATCTAGTCAAGAATAGAATAAAATTGTTCAGTTGGAAGGGATTGACAGCAATCCTGTAGTCCAACTGCAGTATTCACTGGCCACATTACTAATCTATCTTCTGCTTAGGACTCTTTATATGTGCACACAATAGCTGGGCACATGTTTCTGACACCGTTGCTTGAAAAGCTTGCAGTTTATTCTGCAGGTAAGCAGAGCCTCCAGTATCTGTATCATTTCTTCATTTACATTTCAGAAACTTCTTAACAAAAGCAACTTAGACAAGTTCATGGAGAGCTAAAACAGTTCTTCATCACTATAAAATGTAAAGCACTTCCAAATTCCTGGTCATATTTTGAGAAAATACATTATTTGGGGCCCTCATTTAGCATGCAAATCTTTATCCTGATACAAATATGCATAGGTAAATAATAAAACTTTAAATGTTGTTTTAACTTGGCATTATAACAGACTCTGTTCTAGATAGTGTAGCAAGGTTCCAATATTTTAAGGCAAATCATGCTGAAACATTAATTTCTCATATCTTACCAGAAAAATCAACACATTTTATCATCTCATATGAGAGGACTAGAAAGTGCATAATTCATATTCTTGGGATTGAGGAAAGACATGCTTATTATTTTTCCTTTTATCCAACCATTCTCATTTATTACATGAGCAGTATCAGGTCCCCCACTAGGCAGTCTATTTACGAAAACAGAACAAAAAAAAAACCAAACAAAAAAGCAAAAATCGCATATTTGCACTGGATTTCTTACCGCTGTGTTCTTCTCAGTCAAATTTTCCAGTTGTGACTCTGCTGCACTCATTTTGAGCGTATTTAAAGAAAGACAATTTTAAACATTCTCTAATTCATTGGTCTCATTTGACTAATGAACATGAGGCTTGATAGACACACGTCTGATAGTAGTTAGGAGACACCAAATCTCTTGCGTGCTTGCGTTGCCAATGTATTATTTAGCGAGGCATGGAGGTAAGGTACGCTTTCTGCCGTACCTCTGCCTGTGCTGGGTGTGCTCACCTTACACTGCTTAGCACTGCCAAAGGCTGCAGGCAACAGCTTTTGTTTCAGTGCTCTTTGGCAGGAAACAAAGCACTTTCCAGTAAATAATTGTACCTAGGAAGGGTTTGGAGAAAAAGGTACAATTGTTCAGTCATAAGTCAAATGGATAATAAAGTACTGTGTCGATTCATATAATTCAGACCATCTAGAGATACCATGTTCCAATGCAGCTGGCTTTCTTAATAATAAACAGAATTTCTTTTAAACAATTTCATTGTGGACCAAAACTAGAGAGATTAAGTCATACAGGAAAAAAGTGAGAAGGATTTTCGAAGATCTTCCACTCCCTTTCACTCTGTTTTCATTTGCTGTGTTCCAGGGCTGTTATTCTTTTTTCTCCCCTTCTGTCCCAGTCCATATCTGTTACAATTGCATGTTAGCACGTAAAGACTGTGGTCAACAGGTGCTGCCTTTTGACATTTACCCACCTCACCACTGTGGACAAACTCAGCTGAATTCTGGGTTTCCTGGGCTGCTGACCTGTGGGCAGGCATGTGCTACTCAGCACAGCCAACCCAGCCTCCAGAACTCCTTGCAAAGGACACCAGCCAGGAGGATGCACTCAGGGACAGAAACATGTTCTGCAACCTCTCCCCAGATGACTTGGTGTCCTTTGGGACATATTTTTATGTGGGCTCTGCTGTAGATAATAAAAATACCCACACATAGGCAGCACCTGTTTTTCATTGCTACTCTCAATTGCTTGGCTAATTTCAGGTTCTCTTGCATAGCCAGCTGGGCAGGAATAAGTTTTCAGTCAGCTCTGGAATTCTATGCTCAGTTTTCTTTGATTTAAACTTGTTTTTCTTTCTTTAGTGTAATTGCAGCTTTTTTGGCTTTCAGGCTAAAGTTCCTTGTCCAATACATGTTTACAGGATTCTTCAGCAAAGTAAAGGGTACATAAGGTACCCTCTTGTTTCCACTCTTGTGCCACATTTTTGTAACTTATAGAAATGGTAAGAAATCTTACTTTGAAAACAGAAGACCACAGATTGTACAAAATAACAACTTTATTTAAAATATTTAAAAACTCTTTCAATTTCCCCCCATACCTTTGAAATAGTGACAAAATTTACACTGGAATAAAACTTACTATGCTACAGGTTGATTATATGTGACTCATGATTCAGACTAGTGTTTAATGAGATGTAGGTAAAAATCTGTGTGCAGAATCTCCTCTATCCTGCCATTGACTGTTATATTTACTTCTTTGTAGTTAGTACACAGAAATGCCAAATCACTGTGCAGGTTTTTTCCCTCTCTCAAGTTTGATCATGGCTAAATGACTACAAGGCAACAGGGAATTAGACTTCTTGTTTCATGGTGTGTTTTAAACAGAAAGTGCACAAAGCTCATGGCAAATGTTGCTGAGCGTGAAATCCCTGTTCTGAGGATCATCCATCTCATTGCTACACCTCCATTATTTCTACACACTCCCCCAGGTCTGTCCTTGTGAACTGGTAGAATATTCCTATATGCTTTTAAAGCTCTTGTAACTGAACAGCCTAACTGGAATTTCAGAGGAACTTAAGCAACTTATTGCATTTAGCTTTTGTTAAGAAAATCTATTTAATCTCTTACATTTTTAAAAAATAGGATTATGTGTTAAAATAAGAATTTGCTTGATTGATATTGGCTTTCTGTCATTCCTGATAAGTTTTCAAGCACAGTCATTGTGAGACTATTTTATGTACATTTCAGTCCTCTGAAAGTGGCTTTCTTGGTTAACCTGTTCTTAGCAAAAGTGATAGTGGAGAGAAATCCTACACAGACCTCTTTGCTTCTATAGAGAAATAGGAAAAGAAATCCATAATGACATAACCTGAATTACAGCAAACTTGTTCCTCATGGTTATGATAAAAGGTGATCCAGAGATGCACATTACCTGTCTACTTTAGGGTGCCATCTGTTCTACATTTGTATTTGGCTGACAGTTAATAAATGTCTTTGGGAATATATTGCAGGAGGAGGGTGCACCAAAAAAATGTTTTAATGTTGAGTTTTAACAAAAAACCCTTGATACTTGAGTTGAAATGAGGAGTTCTGAATTAAATGATCTATTTCAAAGTAGGATTTGGGCTGTAGGGGTGTGGTGTGGTGGTTTCCAGCACAGATAGAGTCAGTGAAATGGAAGTAAGGAGTTTATAACCTCATCGCTGTAGTCAGTGTTCTGGGAGACCTGAATTGCAGCCACATGTAACTGTTTTGGCTTCATCTTGGCAGGAGTATATGAATCAGCATGCAGAGAAGAGAAGTATCATTTTGTGAACTTGGGAGCAGAGCAAGCCTTGGCAACATGCGTTAAATATCAGGGTGAAATTCCCAGGATTATATTATGATTCACTCAAATTGGATAACTCTTTAATTGGTCAGTTATTTTCAAATTGAAAAATTGCAACTGGCTAGTTTGTTGGGAAGAATGTGTTATGACTATGTTAATAGTAATTCCATTAGTATAATTCACTGAAAATAACCCTTATGTGATTTCAATAGACAGTGGCATCCGTTAAAAGCACAGCTGTTGATAGTGGCTGGTCACCCCTCAAACTCTGGAAACCAGAGCTCACTGTACTTAATCACTCACCCTCCATTATAGAGAAAAATATTTCGGATGCCTTAATTTTGCATTTAACGTCTCCCAGGAATGGCTGGTGAAATGAAGTATGACATTCTTTTCAGCATGATCGATTTAATTCATAATACTGCTGCATCTAAGTTAGAAGGGAGTTCCATGCTGAGGGATCTTGAAACAACTATAATGTAGTTATCTCGACCATCTTTCTGAGACTGTCATTAGGAGGATTTCTGGTCAAGTTTTCCACATGAAAGACAGTATTACTACTACTAACTACTACATTATTTCTGGTTCTTTTAATAGGTATTGTTTGCCATGTGCCTTCATAAGGGCAAACAAAGGTTTCAGAGAAGCAGTTATTACTTTTTTGAATATATGAATATTTATTATTTTTGTGTCAAATTATTATTATGATGAGCATGTGAATATCTCCTGGAAGTGAATACATTTTGCATTTATTCTTCCCATAGTTCAGCACATGGGAGCTTCAGCGTGTTACAGTCTGGTATGCTGGAGTCAGTCAACACAATTGTAGCCTTTGTTGTCAGTTTTGACAATATTAAACAATTTGAAAATGATTGGGTGATTTTAAATTTGATGCTGTGTATGAAACAGAGATTTAAAAGGTTCCACTTTTTTGAGGGAGGCAGAGATCAATGTAGAGAGGCCCTCAGCTGAACTAAGTAAGTCTCCAAAGCTCAGCACAAGGACTAAGACAGGCTAGTCCAAGTGCATTGGTTAACATCCATGCAACAGAAAAGTGATCTGGGTGAAGTATTACTATCAAGACAGACCTTAAAGACCAAGTCAAGAAAGAAAACAAGTGCTAAAAGGCTGAAAGATATTTGGATTGAAATTCCACTGTATTCGCTTTCCTTCCTCCGAGGCATTTTGCTTCCTTTCACATTCTTCCTCATTGAACAATTTCATCATAATTCACAGTATATTTGTATGCTGGTGATGCTCTAACAGAGGACTTGTTTTCCAGTATATGCAATGAGGTACAATATTTTTTCTGAAAGAGAATCATTTACAACTTCAGAAGCTGCTTATAGTCCTCTCAATTAAGCCTGATGTGTCCTTATTGTCAAGCAAGGCAATCATAATTTTTATAATCTGCCTTTTAATTTATAGGGACAATGACTTCTTTCTTTTTTACTTAAGAAGACAAAATTATTTTGTGATTACTAATCAAAGTTGTGGCTAATTGATTTTGGTTAGCTCACAATGAAATATTAATTCTGTATAACCACAAGATAATTAAGGTGCTAGGGAGGGAGAAGGAGGATGTGCTCTGTGAGCTCTTACAGAAAAGCCTTCTCAGAAGAAAAGGACAGTGCTCACAGGAGATGGTAGTCCTTGGGCATTACATGTGTTCAGGGCCTGACACAGAAGACATGGTTGTGGTCTCTGGTCTCTGCTTACACAGAATGAATATTTCTTGGAGAACGGGAGGTAGAGGGAATACTGAGCCTAACCTTTTAGCAGCATTTGGGTTATACTCTTTTAAGCAGGTCACGAAATAATATCCACAGTGTCATTAATTTTCTGTAAGACCTCTCACCTCACAGACTCAGTGCAGTGACTGTAGAGGCTTGAGTTAAAATTGATTAGAAGAATAGATTTGTAGGGCCTCACAATCTGCTCTTTGTAATTTTTACTGCCAAACCATGGTATTTTTGCATTCAAGTCCCCTTCTGTATTGGAGGAAAATGATTTTTACAAGAATGTTCTCTGCAGTGTGTTAATAACCCCAGTGGAGCCAGTGGTCCTACTGGGATTCTTTTAAAATGTGAGGGCTGTTTTTTAGAGTGCATGGGGACGTAATTTCAGACATTAGAATTAACTTTATTACTAAAAGGAAACCTTAAAAATATTCAAAAAAGAGTTTAATATCAAGATTGGGATTTTTAGTGTGCATCAAGGCTTCCCTTCTTGCTATTCCTTGCCTTCCCAAACCATGCACATCAGCAGCAGTGTTGTTCTGAGGCAACTGTGCTTTGTGTCTCCTAATCCGTGTCAGCCATGGCAGGCAGTCCCCACCAGAGTCCTTATTTTATTTATTTATTGCTGCACTCCCTCTTTCTTTAATTGAAAAGAAATAGTTTGGATTCACACAAATCTATTACAGATTTCCTTGTTTTCTCTATTAGGGTTTAAGTTCAGAGCAGATTTTCAACAAGGAGACTAATAGAAAGCATACTAAATAAGGAAAAAGTAATAATTCTGTCAGTATGACTTCCCTTTCAGCTCAGGTTGTTCACAGGCTGGGGTAAGCAGCTACCTGAGGATTGTGACAGGGGGAATTTGCTGGAGCATTTATCTTAAGAATTTAAAAATAAAAGTTTGGCTTGCAAAACTCAGTAAAGCTTTTAAAAGTGAAAGAGACCTAAGGCATTAATATGTGAATTTGGTAATTTTTATTATGTATTCCTAGTCCTGCATTTGTGTGACAACCATTTGTCCTGCTAGGGGCTGTTGTGGTTTAACCCCACCCAGCAGCCAAGCCCTGACAGCCACTTGCTCACTGCTCCAGTAGGATCAGGGAGAGAACTGAAAGGTAAAAGATACAGAACTCAGGGGTTGAGGTACAGACAGTTTAATGTGTAAAAGAAAAGCTGTGCACCCAAGCAAAGCTGAGCAAGGCGCTCATCCACCAGCTCCCATGGGCAGGCTGGTGTTCAGCCATCTCCAGGACAGCCAGGGCCACACCACACATAATGGTGACTTGGGAAGACAAATGCTGTCACTCCAGACATCCCCTCTTTCTCCTCTTCCCCCAGGTTTAGCTGAGCATGACACCATGTGGTGTGGGATATCCCTGTGGTCAGCTGGGGCAGCTGTCCCCTCCCAACCTCCCACGAACCCCTACCTTCCTCTCCAGCATGGCCACATGTAAAGCAGAGAAGGCCTTGGCTCAGTGTAACCCTGCTCAGCAATAACTAAACATTTCTGTATTATCAGCCCTGTGTTCAGCACAAATCCAAACAGCCCCCTACCAACCACTGTGAAGGAAGTTAGCTCTAGCCCAGCTGAAACCAGCACAAGGGCATAGTCTCTAACAACAGTCAAGGATGTGCAGCTCTTGCACGTGAGAAAACCCCATTGTTACCCAGAGGTTATTAGATGTGGAAGGCCCTTCCCCTACTCACACGTATGAGGCTGCCTTTGTGAGGCAGTGCTGCTGTTTCGTGCAGATTACAGCCTGCATCTGTTCTGGTGACGAGGGGCACGACTGGCCACCACACCAAGGGCAGCAGCACATCAGGAGGGGAACCCCATCCCAGCAGGGAGGGAGGCTGACACTGTTGACTACATCATTGCCCACATGGGAAACCAGAAACCTTTGTCTGTAAGGACTGTTTGTTTTTAGTGTACATTATCCAGCCAGAGCAGAATGGAAAGTGATTTGGTGTTTGGTTAAGGGCTTTGATATAAACAACACATCCTGCATTGTAAGCAGGCGCCTCACCCCCTCCTGGCTGCACAGGTCCCAGTGCCTCATGCTAAAGCCATTCTGTCACCAGTGACTTCCAAACAGCCACATCTGCAGAGCTGTTGGGAACTTGGGACTGTTGTCAGCCCAGAAGTTCTGTGCTTTAAAATGCAGAGTGTTTGAGTGGTTTAAAATTAGTTCAGTGCAACTGTAATCAGGAGCATTTGTATCTATGTGAATAAGTACTTTGCAAGGCTTGACAGCAGTTGGGCCACTCAGAATGTGTGTGCCCAGATCCTCTAGGAGCAGAGTGTTCTTCTGTAAGCTTCCTGCCCTGGAGACTGTCTCTAATGTTTGTAAAGAGCCTGGTGTAAAACTGCTGTGATCCTCCTTGGAGTTTCTCTGATTTGCTGTTGCTTTTGTAAAAAAATGAAATCATAAAATGAGACCAGTAAAGTGTGATCTGGGGACCAGTCTTTTATAGGCATTGTGATTTAACTCAGTATTCATAAAGTAAATGTCATTAGCATGTGACTGCTAAAAAATTCTGGCTGGCTTCATATGAGAGAGATGCACAAACAGAAAAAAAACTGCCAAGGATGTCTGTTTTCCATTTTATCTATGGGTAGGTAATGTTTTTCTTCCTTTTTGCCCCATTAGGAAATTCCTATGTAAAAGGAAAAACCTGAAAGCTGGTTATGTGGGCAGTCCTTTTGAGAAAAAATAATCTGAATTCAAACTCCTATATTTAGATAGTTTAGAGGGAGAGAGAGACAACGTAGCATAAATTCAAAATATGACTGTAATATGCCTTAAGGGAAAAAACATGATGATGAAGAGTGGGATTTTTAGTCAAGAAGTAGATGTCATAGGATTCAGTGTGCCAAAGCAACATTTTTCAATAATGCTGCTGTTACTGAAATGAGTTACTGCTGTCAAGTGACAGAAATGCATTGGTATGGTGTTGTGCGTGTCAGGTAGCATCTGTGTGCATACACCCCACCACTGGTGTGCTTATTGTGCTGGACTTGAAGATGTTCCTAGCTGCAGGTTTATGTTAAACACATGAGCTGTAAAAGATGCTTTTTAAAGTAAAACTTTATAAAATTGTTGTTTTCTAAATCAGACAAATTCTCTGACATAGCTTTTGGAGTTGTTGAAAGTGAGAGACACCCTTCAGGCAACAACATTGCAGTACAGATTTCTGAGTGTCTTTGAGCTGTACCATGAGCAAATCGCTTGCAATGTCAGCATTATGGGTGTATTCTGTGTGAGACTCCAGAATGTCAGGACTTTGAGGCTTCTTGAATGCTTGAAATATAACTCTATTAATAAAATGTTGATCCAGTTATGTGTGCAATAAAAGTGTTGCTGGAATCTACTTAGCTGCAGCTCTGTGCTGTTTTCCTCTTGCTAGACCTCCAATGATGAGGTGCAGCCTTCTTGCTAAAGAACATTCATGTTTCAGCCTGATTAACATTTTTAAAATATTCATGAAAGAGACCCAGAAATTTTGCTGACACTGTTTTTAGAAGAACTAAATGCTCTAGAGCACATATTGAATTGTATGTGGCTGCTGTAGTGGGAAAAAAATACCCTGGAGATGTCTTTTTTCTGGGCTCCATGACAAATTTTATGTCCATCTGCACTTTAGTTTCACAAGAACATAAATATCAAACTATTTTAACTTGCACCCAGCTGGAAAGTATATACTTTATGAGAGGAATGACATTTTTTAACAGTACTGTATTCATAGGTTATGGATCTCATGTGGATAATAAACTTGAACCCTACACCATATCTAGTATTATATTATGGAAAGAGTTGTCTTTCCTGAAAGTTTTTAGATTGTGTCCTTGCTTTATGAAGAACTCAAAAAAAGAATCAAGTTCACCTTGTATATGCTTGTAGGTAATCCTAAAAGCCATCTGAATTTAGAAATTAGGTTGGTGCTTTCCTATGGAAATATGAATTATCTGTTTATACACATAGAACCAGTTGCATCTTCACACGGGAGAGAAGAAAACATTCTCTGCACTGGTCAGAATTAATCTACTTCAGAGTAATTAGCTCTGAGATTGTCAACAAAATATAACAAACTGTGTTCCAAAATAATACAAAATAAAAAATATAATACAAATGCAAAGTATTACAAAGTAACTTGGTGTTTAAATTTGGACTTGATCTTAGTATTGACCTGGCACTAAAAACACTAAGGTTGTGAGTTCAGTCCCTGTATGGGCCATTCAGTAAAGAGTTGGACTTTATGATCTTCGTGCATCCCTTGCAGCTCAGACTAGTTTTTGGTTCTGTGACCTTGAGGGTCTTTTGTAACCTCAATGATTCTATGAGAAAGTGATGCTGAATTATCAAAATGAAATATTAGTAATTTAGGAAAATGCACTTTATCAGGGTGAAAAAAAGAGAAAAGGTTAAAAAAACCCCAAACCAGTGAAAAGGACAAGAGGAACTTTAAACATGGAGAATAAGGACCAAGGGAATGTCAGTTAATGAGTTAAGAAACAAGCAGCTGTCATTGCTGTGAAATTCCCTGATTTCTCTCATACACTGGCTTTCTTGTGAACAGACAAGAATGGTAGAGCTGAAGTATATGCCTGTTTAGGAAGCTGAATGCATTTTCAGTACAGTGATAAAATATCCATTTGTTGCTTTGTCTCCCCACTTCCCCCCAAGGCAAAACAAACAGTAAATTACACAAATGCCTGTAGCAGAATTTTCTTGTCAGCATTCTAGGAGTCATGCCTTCTGCAGACAGGTTTTACTCCTCTTGCAATTCAGACTTTTACCTATGATACTCATTGCTGAGGGAAAATACTGTGTGTCAATTGATTTAGTTTTTGTGTAGTCTTCTCACCTTTCAGATGTTCCTGTCTACCTCCATGCTCAGCTTTAAATCCTCCTCTCCAGCTCTAGTTGCATTTTATTTTTGCTGATACCAAGCTGAGTAGTTCTTCTCCAGCTTCTGCTTCTATGGGAAAGACTCTCCTGAGTTTACTCTGTATTTTAACTGTCCTTTAAAAACAGAAACTATAAAAGGAAAAGTGTTCTCTGTCTATTTTGTCTCTTCAAACATAGTTGCCAATATTTCCTTCATTCTGGTCTAAAGAACATAAAAAACAATGGAGTCTGAACTCTGTATCAATGCATTAGTAAGGACTCAGAATGCCTTTGAAAGCCAGAAAGTTCAAAATGTATAATTCTTAGGATAGTAACGTTATTAAATATGTAAAGCATATTTGCTGTGTTGTATCACACAGCAAAAACAGATGTCATGCCAAGGTTGTTGGAGTGTATATTTGAGGAATAAGAATTTCTGATTTATTTCTTACAACTCTGCAGTCTTAAAGTATCATTTATACAGATTTCCACATTTAAGATCTCCAAGTTTTAATAAATGGAATAGGAAAGGGCTAGAAGATGACATTAAGTTTCATAAAGGGCTTAGCACAGCCTTAAATGTGTGTATGGAATTAAGTATAGAAGAAACTAATTTTATCTTTCCTTATTAAGTATTTCTAATGGATCTATCAGTCTAGTATGAATCAGTGTGATTAGATAGCGTTAATAATGTCTTATAAGGTCTTTTTTATTTTCTTACTGTTCTGTGATATCAGATCATCTGTATACTAAGAATGCTGCATGGGTAGGTATTCAAAATACTGTCTATTTTACATCCTTTATAATTGTCTTTCATGTTAGCAAACAAGTATTCTGAAAACCTGATTTTGTTTATATTAACCCTATTTAATGTAACCCTCTTGTAAGGGTTTCAGGATGACATCTTGGACTTTGGTTTTTCCATCTGTTGCCTGGAATAAAACACTAAACCTTTCCAAACAGTGTAAAAATAATGGTAAAAAAGCAAGTCTTTAACTGAAATCTTTCAAGGTGCACAATATGGCAATAGGCACACATGATACAGTATTTCTGTAATTTTGATAAGGTTATTTAATTAATGTATCTTTCAAATATTGTCCAATTAGAAGAGCAGTTAGGTAATTTCCCCACGGGTTCTGCCCCATTGGAGCCCTCACCAATCTTTTAGCCATACACTTTATTTTGTATATGATGTGTGGTGCAAAACAAAGTGTCCTTGCTGGACTGAAGGCAAGACTACACTGAATTTCAAGAATGTAATGCTAAGGGTTTGTTAAACTATGGGAGAGGGCAGGAAAGATATTAGAAGTTGTAGCTATGTATTAACAGTCTACAAAGCTACAAATGTATGAAAAATATATAAAAATATAAAAAATCTTTAGGCATTATATCCACTATTTTTTTTCTGAATAATAACTATCTACACAGGTTTTAAAAACCCAGCTCGTACAAATTTAGGATTTTTATTAAAAAGACAGGATGTTGAGGCTGACTCCAGAGATAGGAAGCCAGAATCACGATAGTGGTAACCCAGATCATGCTGTGCTTCATACTTGGATTTTCAGCTGTTGTAGGAACTGCATTTTCTCTGCAGTGGTGGCATTGCCCTCAGCATGGTAGCAGTGTTTTGTTCTGTGCACGTTGGCAGCACGTGTTACAGTGGCCAGGCTCTTCTCTACAGTAAAGAAGTTCCATTTTATGGTCAGCAGAAGGGGAAATGCATTTCTTGTTGTTTCATAAGCCGATAATCCCACTGTTAGATCATCTAGGGTAGATTCAGAGCAGCTCTATTTTCCTGGAAAGGAACCAGCCCAGTCACTGCAGGAGTGCAGGGTGATCTGGGCTGTGCCTGACCCTGCCCTCATCTCTGGCCCTGCCCTGGAGTTGCTGCTGCACTTCCAGGTTCCCACTGGTGCCTGGCTGGTGCCAGCCTCCTTGCTGAGCCTCTTGCAGCCCTGAGGAGCAGCTGCCCCTCGGTTAACCCGATACTATTTCTGCAATACTCTGATACTGGGGGGGAAGACGTTTGTGCACATTGTTACTGGCTGATAGGTGTGATTCCAGTCCTTGATTAATGGCAGAGCACAGTTGTTATCCCACTTTGCCATTAGGGATGAATATATTATTTTAACATGTTCTCCACCCACAGAAATTTCTCAGTCTCTTCTAATTTGCATGGCATTTTACAAACAACTTTTTAGGAAAATTGAGAGCATTGAGGAAAAAGAAGCTTGATGCAAAAGACACATATTGCATTGCCAGCCACACACAATAAAAATTGTATTAGAAAATAGTCTAACTGTTAAGGAATTAAAAGTAAAGGTAAGCATCTATTTTAGGGGTGCAGTGCATCCCAGAATCATTATACATAACTGCCAGTCTGTGAGCCAAGCAGTGTTCCAGCAGAAAGAAAGGCTGCAGTTGAGTATGTAGAGACAGAATCTGAGGAAGTATGTGGAGGTTATTAAAACTAGCTAAAGAAAGTGTTCTCTAAGTCTGCCTGGTTTGTTTGAGATTAAAGCTCAAATGTGATGATTTAAGGGGTCACTTAATCTCTTTTCCTTATTAATACTTTTTCTTTGAATTAAGATAACTTGAAAATTTATAGTAATTAAGACCCACTTTATTAATGCCAGTGTCAAATTTTTATATTCAAATGGCTTGGAAGATCTTGGAAACTGCAACAGGAAAAAAATTTAAGTGAGCAAGAAGTAGAATACCTGGTAACTAATGAGTCAAGACTGAGCAAAAAAAAAAAAAATAGAATATTTGAGCTTTGCAGTCCCATTTGATTCCCAGACTAGATTCATGCCAACTCACTGTAGTTTGGAGCAGTACTGGAGATATTCTAAAGTCTTCCAACTGTCCTCTAAATAGCAGCCTGCCAACAGAGAAGACAGAAAATCTAGCAGTGCCCCTTGTGCTTCCTGTCCTGAGGCTGGAAGCTGGAGTAGAAGTGCCAGCTTTGTGTCTGCCAGAGGGACTCCATACGTGTTCTGTGAAAACAGGGAGGTTTTTGGCTGGGGAAATTGAATTTGTTTCTGGTCTCTATGTGGCTAGAGCAACACAAAGGGATTCAGACACACTTGAGGGACTGAGATTTTCAGACTATTATGTATATTTGATGCATTTTTTGCTATCTTATTTGGAAATAAATCCAGGCATGTACAGAAAGGAGCTGTTCAACATGACTTTATTGCCAGAGCCTCCAGCAGCTTGCTTAATACTGTGCAATATTTTATGAGTTTCTGACAAATTCACAGGCAGGTTTGTCAGGCTAACCATATGGTTTGCTTTGGAGAAATCTACCAGTTTATTTGCTGGGTCAATTTTTTGATTGATTAAGGCAGTATCAGTTACCTGACCTTCAAGTTTAGTTATCTCAGAAATGGCTATTTTCTGGGGCAGCCTCCAGGCTGGCTGTGACAAACACCTGAACTGAACCGAAGTTCAACAATTTACCTGAAAAGTGTCAGGTGAACAGCTGTGCTAGGTCACTGTGGAGATTTCACTCATCTCCCTAGTGAATACGGCAAGTGGGACAATGTTGTGTTATATTCCAGAGAAATAAGGCTTGGCTTCAGGTTTAGCTTGTTTTTCTTTATCCTATTTCTGTGGTAGTACATAAGAGGACATAATTTATGCAGCGTGTCAAAACATAGTAAATTTATTTTGACTGTCTAATTTGATGCCTCTGTAGTTCCTTCAACTTAGCAGCATTAGTGTTTTGACTACCAATTTAGATTCCTAGTAGGAAAAGAGGATCAAAGGCTTCTATGCCACGGCTTTTCTTCTTGGTCCCTACCTCTTCTGGTACTCAGACTATATGTGAAAATGGGAGGAATGAAGACCTTGCACTTGTTCTGTGGCTTAACTTTTATCCTCCCTCTTCTGTCCCCTCTGTTTTGTGAACACTTCAAGCCTACTGCATATTGTATTAAGTTTCCTTATCCTATTGGACCCCAAAAGAAGGAGGACACCATCTGTATGGTAGCTACCAAGAATCATTTTTACATGATTTGAGACCCCTCTGCTATCTGATATAAATGGCCTGAATGAACTTGTTCTCCAGCTGTTTGGAAAAGGCTTTTTATTTCATGATTTTATGAGCAGCAACAGCTTTTCCATCAGTTATGATGTTCTGTGAAGTCACTGCCAATGGCCTTCTTGTCATCTGAGAAAATGTGCACATAGCCTAGGACTCTGTGTAAGGATGTTTTGATCTCCATTGCTGATTTGTTGTAGGCAGGTGCTACGTGGGTAGCAAAAGGATCGTAATGAAAATTAAAAGTATTATTACAACATTGGGTGGGAATGGTCTTGGGCAGCTGAATTGTATTTGAGATAAAAGGTGGCTTGAGTTGGCTACAGTAAAGTTATTCTTGGAACCTGCTAAAAAAGGAACCTACTATTAATATGAGTGAACTGTTGCTTCCTTTGGGGAATTCAAAAACATCAGTAATGTGTATTGTGAAGTTAGATATTATGTCACTTGGCTCTCTTGGAAACACTTGGAGATCTGCTGATTTATTAATATATTGTCTGCTGCTGTTTATATGATCAGTCATCTGTTCTCCTTGGATGTCTAATGGCCCTCTGGGAATTAATGCTGTATTTGTACTCATGCTAATCAAAAGTTGGTATACAAACTATTTCTGCTGTCAGGGGAACTATAGTGAACTAGAAACTGAACATGATCTGTCAGTGAATCAGCTTCTACATGATATCTCCCTTCTTGCTTTTTCATCTTTATTTTCTCCCTCTGTAACAGTAATCATCACAAAATAGTTCTTCAATCAGTTAGTATTTTAAAGGAAACAGGACATATTTGTGCATTTTTAAAGCAAGGACAAGAGGCACTTGTCTCTAATTGATCAGAATTTTTGACACTTTCTGATTCAAAACTTTTATAAGCACACTGCAGTGGTTTTGTCTGTGGAGAATTCACTCCTAATGCCCTGCTTCATGGTGCTACTTATCAAAGCCCAAGTACTGCTTCTTAGACATTCCTTGCAGTAGTTAGCATGTGCATTCTGAAAGTGGCCATTTCTCTAGTGTCACTGTTCTTGCCTACAGTGCATTTTAGATAACCTTACACAAACAATTTGTCACCCTCAGTCAGTAACTATCCAAAATACTAGTTTTGTTTCTACTGTGATGTCTTGGTGACAGTAGCTTGTCTCTGCAAGAATTCATTAAATATGTTCTATTTTGTTCTGATCAAATATACAGTAGTAGAAATATAATTACTTTTGGTATTAAAATAGTAAAATGATTGAATTACTGTGAAATTTTTTAATGTCAGTTATGCAGAAACAGGTTCAGCATAATATGGATTATATGTGTTGTTTCTCTTGCATTTTAAGATCAGTCCTTAAAGCCTTATGGTCTCTTAAAGCAGACAATACTTTTATTTTAGCAATGTCCAGTGTTTGGCATTGGCTCAGTGATAAACCTATCACTTATTTATCTTTAGAAACACTTCTCTATTACAACACAGTCTTACCAGATGTTTTGTTTCTGGAGTTATTTAGCCATACCAATGGAATATTAACTCCCTACATGAAGGTGCAATTAAAAAAGACAGTTAACAAAATTTACTATTTTTCCATCTGTATCTCATATTTTTTTAGCTGTTGCTGGTTACTGCACAAAACAAAAGTTCTGTCTAAAGCTCCAGGCTAAACTTTGACACTGGCTAGAGATTGTCTTCAGATTCCAGTGTTAAATTTTAGCCCATTTATGACTCAGAAAATTATTTCAAATTGTAGCTAAGCAGTTGAATGAATTTTTAATTAACTGGATTCAATTCTTGTTGAGATTATTTTTTTAAGTACCTTTAAAGACTGTTTTATTCTTTTCCTCCAATTTTCCTCAGTCATCTTTCAGCCACCATGCAGGGCAAAAAAGTAAACTTGACAGACTTTTCATTTATCCAGGACAGCTCTAGGATTTTCCCATGCTCTGGATCTTTCCTGCTCTCTTTGAAAAATGATGGAATTTTTGCAGCTATTTCCATATTGCTTTACTCACTGGATGTTGGGAATGCCTGTAAAGCATGTTGTGCTTGAAGTGAAGAGGTGTTCAATGATAATGTTGTCCATTATTTTTAATGCCCATTTTCTGTTTCAAGGGCTGATCTTAAAACAGTTCCAGCTTGTTCTGAAGATCCTCACAAGTTACTGGTAAATGGCAAGTCATTGGGTTTTGAAAGTTCAGTTAGTTTTGTATTTATGCCATCTGGTCAGTATTTTTGGTTCAGTAACAATGCAGTCAACTTTCTATCAGTAAATAAATGTAGAAGAGTTTCTCATTTGTGAAACAAAACCTGTAACTTCCTTTGCAAGTTAGGAAAAACCTGGAGTCTGTATAGGGGTATCATTAACTTTGACAGATATGGGATTAGACCTTGCTGTGTTACCTTTTTTTTTTAAATTTTATTTATTGGTCAGTAATAAATTTGGAAAATAAATCAGACAAGGATTTATGAATGTTGTGGAATAGGCTAAGAGGGTGAGGAGACTTCAATGTCTTGCATTAGGACAGAGCTTGCTAAAATGATGAAGTAGATTTGGTTTAGGAGAGGACAAGCTGAAAATCAAAACACACATCTAGATCTCACAATAATTTATAGTAAATTTAATAATGTGATGTGTATGTGATAGAATTATCTCCATTGTACTTCATTTTGAATATATGGCTAATTCACCTATAGAACTACTTTTATATTTAAAAAGCAAGTACACAATTATTTTATCTTGTCTCTGCCTTAGAGGAAGAGCCCTGGGCACTGTGCAGGACCATGTTTGTACTGGAGCATTGCAGCTGTGCTGGTTTCACAAGTGTTTGATCAATATCAGCCAAGGCTGGCTCGGATGTTGGCAATCAGACCACTTGACAGAGACTTGTAATGATTCATACTAAATACTTGCAAAATAGTTGTTTGAAAGGAGCATACTGAACAGAAGGAAATGGCCACTTGGTAAGTCCAAAACAATTGAGCTGAGAGATTTAAAACACAGAAAATGTTATCTGCTTTAACAAGAATCAGAAAGGAGAAACACTGCATGGTAATGATAGAGACAAGTATAAATGTTTAAACAGAACCATTATAAAGAAATGAAACATTGTTTACATTATGAAGCAGAAATTGTTCTGTGAGTAATGCATTTTACAGCAGGAACCTCTGTAACAGAAATCCTCCATACTCATTGAAACAATAGTTGTTACATTAAAAAATGGTGTTAAATGATACCAAAAAAAGGTTTATGGCCCAAATGAACAAAATTCAACTACAATCTATTTTAAATTGTATAGAACATATAAGCTTATCTAAAAAAACATTTTATTTGGTCTACACAGCAGATGTCAAATGGAATGCATCAAAACATCATACAATTTTCTCATCTATTAATCTAGAAATCAGAGAAACCTTCAAACTAAATCTTCAAGGGACCATGAGAAGCTGACAAGAAGAGAGAGTAATGGTTGTAATTGCTGCTTCTGTTGAATCTCTAAAAATAACTTTTGTCTTTTTGAGGTGTACTTTTGTATATATAATGTCAATTTCAGACAAATTGGTGCATCAGAATATATGTATTGTGACCAAAAATGTACATGCTATATTGGAAATATTCTACCCTTCAATTCCTTTCTTGTTGAACAAATTCCTTCTCTTTTCTACTTAAATAATATTGTGTTAGAAGCTGAGTTTCATTTCGATGTAATTTTTATTCATAACAAAGAAAGTGTTCAAGGTTCTCTTACTGAAAGTAAGAGTACCATAATTTTCTTTTTAAGTTTTTCATTTTCTTCTTTTTTTCAGAGAGAGTCAAGATATAAAAATAGAAATGCATTTAATGGTGCAAAGTGCCCAAGGGGCTTACAACCTGCAATTTAATGTTTTATTCATAATTTTCCACAATAATTGTAGGTATTTGTTGATCTTCATACAATTCTTTTCAATATTGCTTTGAATTTGAAATTAATGATATGAGATTTTTTTCTGGAGTTTTGAGATCAGTTTTCCAGTTATAAACCAGATATCCATATGCAATTCACAGTGAGCACTTTTTGCAAAGTGCTCAACTACATGAATTATTTAATACTTTGCTTCATCTGTTTCTGTTTGCGAGGACTGCTTCCTTTCTGTAGACAGTAACAACCTTGATTTGCTTTTCATATGTATTAAGTCTAACTTAGTACTTAAGGTTTTGTGAACTACCTTAGTTTGAATGACAAACAAAATAGTTGTGAAGGTCATAATGCAGAATCACACTTTGCAACTTAACCTGCTCTGCAATACTTACAGTGTTCTTTACACTGAGTGGTAACTTTTCAAGAATATTAAAAATAGGAATCCATTTCTTTATTATGGGCAAGATTACACAGGTACAGTTAAAGACTGTCCAGACTTAGTCTCCTCCTAGAGCAACAACTGAATGAGGATTCAGAGAAAGGACGTCTGGATGATAACATAAAAAATCATTCACACCACAGGAAGACTGGGATAAAAAAAAAAATTATGTAGCTCTATTTAAAGCATGTTATGCTTGGATGGGATCAGGTGATTGAGATATCAACTCTCCCTTTCCCTGTCTTTAAATGTTTGGGTAAACAGGATACATTGTTAGCAGTTAGCCCGGATTGACTTCAGAAATTCTAGCTGTTTGTTATCACTGCACAGTTGAACATATTCAGTGAACTATTCTTAAAGCTGGAGATTTTAAGGAGAGACCATGATGGTTATTTCCTGTGATGTCTTGTTTAACATGAGGCATATTTTCTCCATGAACACCACTAAACTGTAGTCAAGAAAACGGTGCAATTACTTTGAACAGCCCTGTTTATCTTGAAATTGGCTTATTTCCATCGCTATGAACTAATGTATCAACTATTAACAACTCTACAGAGAACTTGTCAGAAAGGTGCGTGGGCACAATTTATCTGAAGGAGTAAAATTATCTGTATCAGCTGGAGGTAAACTGCAATGGTAGAAAGAACTGTCCAGGGACAAGAAGAAATTGATAGAATATTGTATATGATATCCCACACCTAGTAAAAACAGAATGATTATTATTATTTTTTATTATATAGGTGTTTGGTTTTTTCTTTTCCTCCTTTCCCCTCTCTCCCCTTTCTTTTCTAAATGTGATGAATTTTGCATTGAGATGCTGAGAATGCTAAAGCTGATGTGGGTCTGTGATTAACATTTCAGTGAATAAAATATGACTTCTTAAATTGTTGTGTTTATAGTATTACTTTAGCTCTGTGCTAAGTGTATAATTTTTGTATTTCTGCCATTCCTGAATGGAGAAAATTAAGACAAAAGAATAACCTTTTTTTCTGTCTCACACAGTGAAGTGCATCCTGGATTTTGGGGTTTCAGGTAAAGACGTGGGTGTTAATCTTGTTTTGTCATACCCAGTTCCTGGCTCATAACTGGGAGTCAGAAAGTGATGTTAAAGGTCTTCCCTAGCAGGAAAACAGATTAGTTAATCTAATAAACCTTCTGCATACAAATACTTTGTGCAAAACCAGTTATGAAATCTAAGGTTCAGCTGAGCCATATAATATACATTCAGTGTGGAAAGCAGTCTAATCAATGACCTGCTCTTTCCCTGAGACAATGATCAGGGAACATATGAACACATAACTCTTTCCCAAATTAGATGCTCAGTCATAGAATGCATTTTAAAGTACCTTTAACAATTGAGTAATAGTGAACATATGGTTAAAAGAAAATAATCATAGGAAGAGTAAGTACTGAGAACAGAGATTGATAGATAATTTGAAAATGCCACTCAAAACCAGAATATATCTTAAAGCATCAACAAGACAACTAAAATGGATACAAAATAAAATTTTCTTCATTTTCCATGTAGAATCATAAAAAATATTGAAATCAGTGGAATATTTTATTAAAATGCAGCAAATGTCTCTTAAATTAAATTTTAGCATAGGAAAAATGTAATTGGGAGCTTTATATGTGCAATTTTACTGTTAACTCACTTCTGTCAGCAGAGCTATAAAGCATTCTAATAGCAGATTCTTTGTGTTAGCAGTGCAGCTTTCAAAATGGACAAAACACACAAAGCTATGTAATTTTTAAATTAATGCAAGGTCTTTGTGTTGTCTTTTGCTCAAATACTTCCAGAAAATGAAATCATTATGTAAAATAAGATGGTTGGGAAGACCTTTGAGATGATTTGTGTTTACATGGTAGAGTAATACCAATTTCTGCTCTATCGTATATTATTTTTGATAAAGTCCCAAATGTTGAGACAGATGTGTGAAGGCTGTTTCATGACTATATTAAATATGTCCACAATGATTTTTTTGCCACTTGACTTATAGGGAAGGGACAGTGCAGTAACTAGAAAATATAAGAGAGAATTTGATTATCTTTCTACTCAGAAGAGAAACTTCTGCCCATGTGTCAATGCACCTCCTGTTTATAATCCTGGCAAAATCCTTCAGTTCTTACTTCGACAGTGGAGATACTTTTGATAACCAGAGGAGGTGCTTGAACTTTCTGGTTCTTATCAGAGTCCTAAAGCATAGGGGTTTTTTTACACTTTTTTTCCAGACTTCCAAAGGCTAACATTTTGGATGTTGAGGAATGAATTCAGAGTCTGTAGCCTAGCTGGAGATAAAAAAGGTTATCATTGGCTCATTTTTTGGCTTTTTCTCTTGGAGCCTGCTATTAGTGAAAACATAGTAACTACATTGTCCCTGTAGTGTGAAATATATGGAACACATCAAAGAGCATTAAAATAACCCAATGACCTTAAGGATGTGTGCAGAAAGAAGCCTATCTAAAGATCTGTAGAAGATATTTAGGTTTGGGTGGGTTTTGGTTTGTGGTTTTTTTTGTTGTTTTTGTTGTGTTTTTTGTTTGGTTCAGGGTTGTTCTTTGTTTTTTTGGGGGTTTTTTAAATTATTTTTTTTGTTTTTTTTCCATTAAAAAATATTCTTTCTTTGGTGACAATTATATGTATGCAAAAGGAACTGATGTATTGATGAGATGAGAACAAGTATCCAGCCTATATTTTTTTGTTTTTTTTTACCAGTAGTAAGGAATGTAATTTAAAAAAATCTACTCCCATTATGAATTAATTGCTAAAGATTACTAATGGCAAAATGGCTTTAGGAAACATTAAATACGCATATCTTTAGTGGTTTGCTGAAATACTTTCTTGGAGCCACAAGCTGCAACATCATCAGGTCAGGTGGGCATTTCCTCCTTCAACTTAGTGGGTAGCTTTGAAGTCAAATTATCATGTACAAGGGTCTGCAATATTCATAGAAATATGAATGGAATAATAAACTCTGACTTAGTCAAGCACTAGAATTTGAATTAGGCACTTTGGCAGAAGAGCTGAGGTGGCTCTTGTGACCCTTGGCTTCTGTAACACATCTGATCTGAGATCGTATTCAACTTCATCCTTAGTCTGTGCTGCATTTCTTGGCATTTTTATTTTGTATTTACCCTGAGGGTGGGAAAAGAAAAAAGAAAAAAATCCACGTGTTTTGTGTTGTAATAAGAAAATTGCTTTGATACATCTTGCATGATGGAGTTGTCAAACAGTGAATACACATTCATTTAGCTGAAATCTCTATTGGAAATTAATTGCAAAAAGATTGGAAATTGATAGTGAAAAATGTAGTATTCAAAGTAAAAAATCTATCCAGTTCTTTATTTGGTATTTAATGAATTACTTTATTAATTAAAAAAATACTAGTATTACTCTTAAAATGCTGCTATTAAAACTATTAAAATCAATTAATTCTTTGAGTTTTTGCAAATTATCCTGTGTTAGAAGGATTTTATGAATTACTAGGTTAAAGAAATGTATGTACCTAATAAGAAATATTTACTCCACAGCAAAGTAGCAGTTATTTGCAAGATATGCAATACTTGAGTGTGCCCATTTGCGCTGACTGATGCTGACAAGAAAATGCTCAAGTCATCTTTCCAATTTGGCAAAAAGAGAGTAATGTCAGGCACTGAATTGTCAGGGTCCTTATCTTCATGGCTACTGTAATACAGAGGACACAATGAATACTGCTTGTAATTATCCATAGAGACAGACACTGATGGAGCAATGATGCTCATTTCTGGTTGAATGGTAGGAAATAGACTTTGAGCAAACTGCTTGGGGTCCCTAAGCCTCCCCACACAGTACAGGGAGGTATAGTGCAGAAGGCATTTCCCTTCCTATTAACTGGAGAGAGAGAGGGAGAGAGACAGAAAGAGAAACAACAAAGAGAATAGAGGAGAAAACCATGATCGTGATGTATAAAATGCACATCAGTAGATATAAGGGACTTGCTGACTGATATAACTGATGCAGAAGGGCAAGTCAGTCCTTTTGTGGCATTTGTGGAGTGATTCCACTGAAGGGAAGAAATTACTATATGTATTATATAAATCCTATGGTCTCTAATCCAGCTTAATTGACTACAATATGTCAGTGCTAGTCTAATAATTCAATATATTTCATTGCATAGGTAGCTGTAAGCAGAGATAAAGATAGGACAGGATTGCCATTTTTGTCACAGATAAGGATTATTTAAGGTGTTTCTCACAAGACATAGTAAATAAGAGAACAGATTATTTAGGAGGAGCCAGGAGGTTGCTGCCTCTCAGTTTTAATGCAGCTGAGGAGTCCTAGAACAAGGTGCATAAAACAGATGCTGTTATCCTTCCACTTTCATCTTTTTGGCTTCAGGCTGTGTCATCTCCCTTGTCACAGCAGCATAAATTGGAGTTATTGCTAGGCAGATGAATTACCTGATCAGTGGCCTGCACAAGATCAAGATCATGGTAGGGACTGATCAGGCCTAAAATCCTGCCCAGGTCCCCTGTAAACTCTTCAGCAGTTAGTTGGCACTGACATGTAAACTCTGTAGTTACCAAGGATTATCATTGTAATGGTGATCTTTTCATGTTAGACAGTGTAATTATTTTATCCCATAATGGAACATAACATCTGTAATATATCTGAAAATTTGTCACATTTCTTAGATTATTTATTAATAATTTCAATGGTACTTACATATTTTTCATAAATTGTGAAATAATAAACCCATAAAATACAATTTCAGAAAGGGTTATTTTTAAAGAAAATATTATTTTTAGTAGATTTTGCCTGAAATGCAGAAAAAGAAACCAGTTTTGAAATCTTAAAAGATTTGAGACTAAATTAGAACAATGTATAGAATAAACCACTATGTGTATTTTGGGTTTAGTTTATCAAATCACAGCATAACTTTAAATGGAAATAGAAGGTCTCATTTATTTTTCTTGCAGATAGCACATAAACCACTTATAACCTTCAGAAATACATGACTGTTAATAATGAATAGGTACGCAGACACGTGACTCTTGGGGATGGCACCCTGCAGGGCTGGGGATTGGACTTGGGGGTCCCTTCCAACTCAGCTTTTTCTGTGATTCTGTGATCTGTGTGATACTTAGGTAACGCAAAGCTACTTACAATCTGTGTCACAACAATTACTAAAACTTCAGTGGGCTGAACTGGAAAGGGAGCTACTGAAGCAGATAAAGCACCTGGTTAATAGTATTTAAAATGGCAGCCAAACAGTTGTGCATCTTCCTGCTCAGTGTAACAGTGACTTTCATGGGTGTTAGAAGGTTGAACTTAGCAGCAGAGCTAGACTCGTGTGTGGGAAAGACAATATAATCCTTTGGAGGATGTTAATTTAATATGCAGAAGTAATTCAACAAGTCTATTTGCCTTTTAAGTTCAGTAAATAGTCATAAAACTGTGGAGTTTTATTAAAATATATTTTTTCAGGGATATGTGTATAGATAATGTACAGTGATGTAGTTTCTGTTGAGTATAATGAAAGTTTGACAAGGTCAGGGGGTCTCAGGAATCCAGGCATGGGTATGGTTTGAATCCTGCTGAGTATGAGGCAGCACCTTGTCAGAATACCCACAGCTTTCACAGCAATCAAATCTAACCATTCTTTTTATCGCTATTTCTCAAAAGAACTGACCCAAAATTTAGAAGCTCAGTTGTAAGTATTGTCTGCTAGTTTTTCTGGGAAAATATGAGGGTGGATAACTCTTCTCTTTAAAACCTAATTTAGTATCAGTGCATTCCCCTGACCACATGCTCTCTGTTCTTGCTCTGGTAGGCTTGCCTAGAAGCTGATCTGCATTGTAGCTGATCAAGATGCTTCGCTTCACCTCTCCTTTGTCAGCATACAAAAGCTCATGTCTGGAAAGCTTTCAGAGGTAATCAATCCAGAAAAATAGATCAGCAAAAGGAAAACAAGGTGAATAAATATTTCATTGCACTATGTAAACCTGTTGTTTTAAATAGCAAAACAAACAGCTTAGACTCTTTTTTTTACATATTTTAATTATTCATTTATTTCATATGCAGGCAATAGTTATGTGTTCATATGCAAGTATCATTCCAACAATCGGGATGATTTGTGCAGTATTCAAAAGCATTTAAGTTCCTTGACCCCTGTCGTATTTTTGCAATTGCTTCTCAGGATGGAGTGTTATGTCATCTTGAGGTGTTAGTGTACTCTCACTAGAGCATCCTTTCTCATTAATGATTATTATGGCCACAGCAATTTGTCCCACCTTACTACATTTAAATGGGCCACGGGCTTGCCACCAGAGATTACACAATCTTGACATCCTAAGTACCATGGATTTATGCTTGAAATAGTATTTCCCTGCCTTACACTCAAATTGGGAATCAATAGTGGACATGCACACATATGCCTGATGTTTACTGTAGAAGTTTCTATGGCCTGTGGAAGTTTATTGTGTGGGTCTGCAGCTAACAGGAACATATATTTTCCAAGAATTAAATTAAAATTTTTTTGTGTCACAGTGAGTGACTTCACACCAGTGTAATCTGCACATGACAGTAGCAACTCAATAAGTTAAAAATTGAATCAAAGTGAATATTAATGCCTGTGGAATAATGACTTGTATTTATCAACTACCTGTTTAATGAGAGTGAAATGAGATCTAACTGTATAAAGACAGGAGCTCTGAATTGAGACTGTCTTTTTTTTTTCTTTTTTTCTCTAAAGGAAAAAATAAGGTACATGTATATAGATTCATTTCCATATTTTTATCAGATGTGCTGAACATTTCTATGATGTTCCTACAAGGAAGCCACTAGGCATAAATAAATTTGTAGTGAACTGCAGACTTTCTTCTCACAGATCTTGAGTAAGAATGATTTAAATGAGTAGCCATGTACTCATACAATGTACAGTTAGATCCCTACAGACAGCATTTGTGACAGAATAGCTACACAATTATATATACTGTAGCCTGTGTATACTGTGAGAGTTTTGACTTGTTCTACTCATAAAGCAGAACTGGAGCTGTAACTCCTTTCAAAGGTTGCAACATTTTAAATCACAGACGTTAGATCTTAATGTAAATATTCTGGTGGATTTAAAATATATTGCTATTTTCTGAAGGCATTTTCTGTTTTTTATGTTATGTCTCTGTTATAAACCAATATTTTTACCTCTTCGCTTATAATTTAACTTATAATGAAATGTGACTTTTTCTATAGAGTCACAATTTTAAGTTTTTTCTCATGTTCTTTCCCAACCTTCTTGAGAGTATTTTAGATTATTACTAAATGAAGAAGAGGTAGTTCTAATTTTCATTTTCAGAAAGAGATTCAATCTCTTTCTCAAAAGAAAGCTCAAAAATTTGAGCTTTCTGTTTCAATGCTCATTTCGTATCTTTCTTGATCATTTTATATTTTAGTTTGATAATTTCGGACAGGCTAGGAGTATGCACAAACACATTCGAATTGCAAAAGACTCCAACTATACAACCGTACTTCTTTAAACAGAGATAAATTAGAGATTGACAGGTTTTTCTGGAATGTTATTTCCATTAATGTTGCTTAGTTTATAACAGAACTCGTGTAGAAACTCTTGTGGAATACCCATCCAAGTGTGAAAGCTGCAGTTCCTTTCTAAACATGAAAAATCATTTAGATTGGAACTGTGTTACATCTGGCTGGTGGTTGTCACCAGGGCTGTTCCTCAGGCCTCAATCCAATCCTGTTTCATATCTTTATCAATGGTCTGGACCAGGGGATCCAGGGCACGCTCCATCAGTTTGCAGACACCACCGAGTGGGGTGGGAGTGTTGATCTGCTGGAGGGCAGGAAAGCTTTGCAGAGGGATCTGGATGGGCCAAATCAATGGGCCAGGGTAAAGGGGCTGAGGTTCAGTGGGGTGAAGTGCATTTGAGTTACAGCACCAGGCACCACTACAGGGTGGGGCAGAGTGCCTGGAAAGTGGCCCAGGGGAAAAGGACCTGGGAAGGTTTGATTGACAGGGACAGTGACTGAAGCAGCTGTGCCCAGGTGGCCAAGAAAGCCAGTGGCATCCTGGCCTGTGTCAGGAATAGTGTGGCCAGCAGGGCCAGGACAGTGACTGTCCCTCTGTACTCAGCACTGGGGAGGTCACACCTCGAGTGCTGTGTCCAGTTCTGGCCCCTCAGTTCAGAAAGGACACTGAGGCACTGGAACAGGTCCAGAGAAGGGCAGTGAAGCTGGTGAAGGGTGTGGAGCACAAGTCCTGAGAGGAGCAGCTGAGGGAGCTGGGGGTGTTCAGCCTGGAGAAGAGGAGGCTCAGGAACCTTACTGCTCTCTACAAATACCTGAAAAGAGGTTAGAGAAGGTGGGAAGCTGTCTCTTCTCCCAAGGAATAAGCAATAGGGAAAAAGGAATAGGAAAATTTTGCCTGAATCTTAGGAAAATATTTTTTTGGGAGAAGTTGTCAAGCACTGGAACAAGCTGCCTAGGGAAGTGGTGAAGTCACCATTCCTGGAGATGCTTAAAAGACATGTGGGTGTTGATCTTTGGGATAGGATTTAATGGTGAACTTGGCAGTGCTGGGTTAAGAGCTGGACTGGATGATCTTAGAGGTCTTTTCTGACGTAAATAATTCCATGATTCTAAGTTCCGTTGCTTATATTTGTACCTAAAAAGCAGGATTTTTCTTTTAAATGAAAGGAGAGAAGGATAGAAAGAAAAACATTTCCATTCTACATTTCCAGGAAAAGCTGATATGGCATTCACATCCACACCAGGTGACAACAGCAAAATTTTGACTAAATCCTTCATGATCTTTTAAGAAGCTGTAAACTTTAATTGATAGTTATATTTGTGAAAAGAGGTAGAGGTAACCTTCTCTGCTAAAATTTTCAAAGGCAAATATTATTTTCTACTGAAATTAAAGGTTATTGTGTTTATGTTTTTAGTGGCTATGAAAGACTTAGCTTTTGCTTTGCAGTGCTCAAGTCCCTTTAGTTTTATGTTTGTTTTAGGATTCCTGATCAAAGAATAATATTGACCTGGGGTCATGACAAAGGTGGTACATGAAGGATGTTGTATATATATATAACTGGTGTGGTATATATAATTGTAGTACTTGTACTTAAAGGTGAAGAATACTACCTTTTCTATATGTGTGTGATAAAACCCCAGGCTTTTCTTGTTGCCTACCAGCATAAGTTGGTATTCACATATTCTTGTCATGTATTACAAGTGTGTCCTCCAGGCCTCTCTAGAAACGCTTGCTTGCTTGCTTGCTAAGTAGCTGGAAGTGGGATTTTATGCTCATTTGTGGTGTTCTCCAAATACTTTAATTTTCACGTGTCTTAGTCACACAAGAAGTAGTAAGAGCTATTCTGTTCAATAACACCATATTTCTGGCTTAATCTTCTTTCATTTCACTAACTCCTGCTGAAATGTGGTGATGTACATCCAGCTATTTTAAGGAACTGTTTTCCTCCTTTTACAGCATGAGAGGTTTTAGGTGCCACATGTGTTTTGATTCCTTACAGAAAGTCAGCAGATTCTACTTTGGCAGAAAATGTCAGAGCAAAGAGTTTCAGAATGGTTTGAATTTCAGCAAAGACAAATTCTCTGTAGATAAATCAGTCTAATACATAGTGTTCATTTATATTATTAAAAAATTACACCATTTTAGCACTGTTCAGTTTTAATTAATCTGATGGGATTTGACTACTGAGAACACTGAGGGAGAAACTTGGTGGATTAATTTTATGAATTTCCCCCAGATCAAAAATAATCCATAAACATAACTGACTTCTATAAATACACTTTTTCTAAGTTGTATTTCTAAAATATACATGCAGCCTAAATATGCATTCCATCAAACTATCAAATCCCTTCTTGTTTGAAACATTACACTCTCTTTGCCTTTTGAATAATTTTGAATGATCAGTCTGTTTTAAATGAACTTCCTTCCAATATGTCTGACTATCTTTCCAGACTCAGAAACTATTTCTTAAATTCTTCAAACCATTTTCTACTGCTTTCCCTTATGATGCCTTACCTCATGAACAGTATGTGATACCGTAACTTCAGGTTTTAGCTACTCCCTCTGTGTCTTGCTTCTTTTGTGATCCTGAGGGCCATCATATTTTTATATAAAAACTATATTTTGAACCAGTGACTGACTATTCAGGGATAGTTTCTACTCCCACTCTCTGTCCTGTAGCATTGTGCAGGAATTTGTAACAAGTTTATTGCTTTTTTTTTTTTTTTTAATCCAGCAGTGAGGAGGTATTGACTTAACTCTTTGATTCATTTGCTGAGGTGTGATGATCAATTTGTGACTTAGATAAAGTATTTTCTTAATGTGGACTTTTTGCTCTTTATCCTTTGTGTACAGGCCACGTTTGAGATTAGGTCTCCAAATTCTGGAGGATATAATTGCCAAGTGTAGTTAAGTGTTTTCAAAACCCTAGCAGACACCTCTGTGCATCTTAAAATATCTAAACAGCTTTGCAGCGTTGTCTAAAGAAGCTTATGTGGCTCCAGATGAAGCTGAGGGCAGAAGTAGGAATGGATCCAACATCATTCAAGGCCTAGACCAGCACTTCAGCACAAGACATCTTCCTCCTGGAATTTACTTCAACTGTGCCACAATTCTGTGCTCAATTCATTAATTTTTAAAACCAGGTACTATATACCTTAGGGTGAGTTTAAGATTTAATATATTATTATTTATTGATGGCATTGAAATCAGGCTATATGGCCCTGAGCGTGCCCTTAAACTTACTTGAAACCGACATATTTTAAAGACTTGGCATAGTTGCTCCTGTTTTCTCCAGTGAAAGAGCAATTTCATATTCAGTATGTCCACAGTATTATTCAAGCATTCCACTGACATCACTCCACCAACAACATTGGTAAACAAAACAGTGCAGGAGAGAGCACTTTTTCAGACAAGACAGTCTAGTGACACCAGTAATAATTTTCAACAAATGCACATTCTAAGGCAGAGCAGACGTGCACAGAGGACATCCAAGGTTCATTTTTTAAAAATCTGATTACATCCTGTTTTTACAAATGGTGCCAAGTGTTTTGCCTCCCATTTTCATGCTTTAAGGATTAATTAGAATGCCGATAGTCCTTTCAGTATTTTAAACCTTCTAAGAAAATACATTTTCATCAAAAGTGTATGAAAGAGTATAGTTTACATTACTATAGTTTTCTCAGGAAAAGCCTTCTGTTTAGAGAAAATTAATATGAGGTACTGGCTGTATACAATCCATGGTGTTACTGAAACTGCAAAAAGCATTGCAGATTCATTCATTGTGATAGTAGCAATCTGAGAGCTCGATACTAAATGAAGAACTGCTGCTGTCAAGGTCAGCTGATAGCCCAGATTCTATTTTTATTAATTAATCAGTCTGAGTGCCTAAAGACAGTGTGTCCCTGAAGAATTAAAAATTCTGAACTGAGTTCTCTAGGGCAATGTTTCAATCTTGTTGCTCCAGGGATAGAGAAAGTTTTACAGTTGGGATCTTTCTCATTATCAAAAAAAAATACAGTAGTTCCACAGTATTGGAATTACCTTCTTAGCAAGTGTTTATAAATACCTTAATTAGTGTAATGAATTTGTGGAAGGAATCATGTAAAGTTCTGCACAACAAGTCATTAAAATATACCTGAGATTCAGAGAAAATTCTGATTTCAAAAAGACATACATTGCAAAGGCATCAAATATAGGAAATTTGAGTAGGTTTGTAATGAACACTACAGCTTAATAGAAAGGACACATTCAACCAATGGTGTTTTTATTTGATGTCACATACTTTTAATATGTAAATATTTTAATATATTTTACTAAGTCTATATAAATTGTGTATTATGCTAGGTTAGATATTTGGAAGTCTGATGGAGTAGTACTGTAAAATTTTACAGATATGCAGTTGAGGAGAACTTAATAGACTAAGTTGTGTGTGGAAGATTTTCAGTATTAAGAGAAATTGTGATTTCATTGTTACTCTCAGATGGAATTGGACTAAGATGTCATTTATTCATAAATGGCTGTTTCCTGCTCTCATGTTTCTCAGTCCTCTGTGTCACAGGAGATATTGCCTGACAATTGCCTGACAATTGCAGAGTTTGAAGCTCCTAAGACCATGTAAAGCTTTTTTTCAACCTTGACAAAAGCTGCTCAGCTTGCGAACATCTTTTTTTTCTTTTTTTTTTCTTCTATCTTTTTTTTCTTTGTTTTTTTGTTTTCTTTTTTTTTCCTCAGATCCTGGCCTGATTAAGAGGGTGGTTTTCCACATATGAATCTGTACTTAGGTAGAATTGGAAAGTTCCCTTGCAGAGAATGTGAACATTTGATCCTTTTTTCATTCAAAACTCTCCCTTAAATTCCTTTTATTCCTTTTGTGATATGGCTGAACAATAATATTGGTTTGAAAGAGTGTGGGTTTCTTTAAACCAGTATTTCCTTTCTCTCCCTTCCTATTTTCAGCTATATTCAAAACCTGAGACCAAGAAAAACCTGGGTATTTTTAGTCAACTTTTTAATCAAAAGTAGGATGTTCTGGAATTCCAGTGCACTTCAAGGAATTGCAGAAGCATAGACTGGGTAGTGCTGAATTAAAGTGTCAGCTCTATTGTCTTCTGATCAGTAAGATCCCTTAAAGAACTCAGAGACCCTGACAAAAGAAGAAAAGTAAGTCCTTTAGAGAGCAACACCGTAAATGCAGCAGTGATGGTGGTTTGAGTGCAAAGTCTGTGAGCAGAGCTGCAGTAAAAGAAAAAGAAGTAAACATAGCCTCAAAAGAAATAAAATATCCAGAAAATGTTGGTGTTTTTTTATTGACTGTGCCATATACTATACAAATTAGCAATAAATTATTTTTTTCGGGAATACTAATTATGATATGAAACAGGAAGTAGCACTGAATGGTTTGATAGATGTGAAACAAATGTTTAGTGAGACAAAGGACAGTAGTGAAGGCCAGTAAATTACACTGCTGTTTTAATAGCCTGTCACCAATGGGATATCGTAAGGATATAGGAGGTGTTTGCAGGTGAATGCTTTATCTTTTTCTTATTTTAGGAAAGAGAATGTAGTTAGATGATTCCTGACTAAACTTGTCATTACTTAACTGTGAGCCCTTTCTATGTATCAGTAACAAAACTCTCTGTCCTTGAGCTTTCTGTATATTTTTCATTTTGTGTTTTTGCAGGAGAAAGCGATGGGAGGGAGTGAAGGAACAGAAATGGAAGGGGAGTATAACAGGAAAGGAAATGGTGTATTTATCAGATATTGAGAAAACGGATATTTTTCCTGTTTCTGCTACTAAATTAAAACATGACTGGACCAGTAAGATACTGTTTTGGGCTCTAACATGCTGGAGTCTATGTCTGGAGGATTGTTTGTCTCTAGGTACATGAAGAACAGAACAGATGTAAATATATTAAATCCCTTGTTTGTAAGTGGCTTAGACTAGCCAACTTTTTAATGGCTGCTCTTTAGATTGAAATGAACCTCTTTTGGGTTCTGATCCAGCAAGGTTCTGAATTTTGTTGTTATCTTCAACCAAGAGCTGTTCAAGGGTTCAATGTGTCTGTGTTCAAAATTAGAGGTATGCCCAAATAAATACTGAATGACAGCTTCATTAGCAGTATTTTGAAGTGCTTAAGCACTTCAGTATTTCATGAGTCACATTTTGAATGTGACTTTTTTAGAATGAAAGAATTTTGTTCCATCTTGCATGTAAAAAAAAAAAATAGACCCCTAATACTATGCAAATACACTTTATGATTCATATCTGCAGCAATACCAGCAAGGGAAAAAAAGACTGTATAAAATGAAATACACAATAAGGTATGTCAGATAAGATTTTAATAGCTTTGCCAGTGAGGAAGAACTGAAAATCCTACACTTGAAACCTAATGATAGAATATTGGCTCAGGTGTTGTCATTATTTTTGCAGCATATTTGTCAAATTGCTACTAGGAAAATATGGCTGCTCTTCTTCCTAGAATCTGCATTACCTTGGTCGTTTTCTCTGTTCTGCATATAGTGCTGTGTTGAATTTTAAGAGATCTGGATTTGGCTGAGGATGAGCAAGCAGCTGTAGCCTTCAAACATTCTTCTCAAGAATTCTACAGGAGGTCAAAAGAGAATAGCTGATTAATCACCCTGTCCCAAACCAGCCACAGGAAGTCATTGCTTCTGGTATGTCTGGGCTTGATAGATGTCTATTGGATCATTGTTCATTACTGTTCAAACATCTCTGAAATTTTCAAGATACAGATGTAAGAGGCAATATAAAATGTCTAAGTGACACTTTTTTGTTAGATACAGAGTAACTGAGAAGGTGACATGAGATAAGAGCCCTCAAGATGTTTAAATTTTTCTTCAAGGTTTGACTTTTCCACATGTTAATATTTCAACCTGTTACTCACAAACCAACAGCATGAGACACTGCTTGATGTTGGCTGTACAGAACAAACTTGGAAAGCAAAGCACAACAGCAAAGATCCTTATCTGACTTTACGGGACATGAACCTCATTTTTAAAGAACTGGCTCTGTAGCCCACCTACATCTTGACAAATGATTAAAATGAACCAGCTGCTGGTTTCAGATACGTCTTTCCAAGCTTCAATAAAGTGCATGGTTGCTGTTCAGAACCTTTATGCAACCAAATGTATTTTTCAAAGTGTAGCAGAAGACTGGTCTTGATGTGCAGGATGGGTCTGACTTTTGTAATAATGAATGAAGGGATCAAGAGCGGGTGCTGATAGCAGCCGAGCCAGGAGGGTGCCTGGCTGAGCAGAAGGCCCACAGGGGAGTGGTAGGAAAATGTGCTTTTGTTTCCAGGTGTTTGGGGGCTAAAACACCTCCTCTTTTTGTAAGGTTTTGCTGTTAATATTGCTGTTGTTGTTGTGGGTGTCATCCTTGCCTTGTGCTGTCAGGAAATTGTGACCCTGACCCATATTCTCTGCTTTTTGTCCCTGCTTTACCAGAAAGGGCAAGAGAAGGAGAATGGATTATTTGGAGTTTAATTTCTGTCTGATGCTGAAACCAGCATGAAATGTCAAGCACTACTATGAATTCACATGTACTTTTAGTAGTCTTTCTGTCACGTTGGCCAGTGAGCTTAAAGTGAGTATGACAAAAAGAAATAACTGTTTTTTTCTTTTGCTGTCTCCAGTGTGAATCTTTTTGCAAGGGGGAGGAGACAACTAATTTCAATCTGACTAAAAAATTATATTACTCTCAATGTTAAAAGGCCTAATGAGCATGAATAATCTTTTCTTTAGTGTATGTCCTTAGAGACATTTGATCCATTCTTTCCCACTCTCTCTTCTTGGACACTACATGGAATAGGTTTGGGCTAGATTAAGAATTTGAATGAATTCTTGTTTGCTTTCACTAAAAGCCCTGCAGATTCTGACATTATTTTGCTTTTCATCATCCCTTTTCTACTTGCAGAGTTTTGGTTTGTAAAGACCTTTTCTATGATGCTTGATCTATTCTGTGTAATGAATGAAGTTATTAGACAGGATATAATTTTAAGTAAAAGATTCCTGAGCAATGTTTATCTGGTGAGATCCCTACAAGGATATTCCTGGGACAAGAATAGGGCCAGAACTGTTCAAAGAGAGTATCAAAGGAAATAATAAGAACTCAGACCCAGAATGCTTTGCAGTTTTCTGATAGATAAATACTGAAACAACTACAAGAAACAGACAGAAAGAATGCTGTTTTTCCTGGCTGAGTAGCAAATCTTTCCAGTAGAGGCAAAATATCACAGATGAAGTGATGATAAAATCGCTACTGGTAAAAATGGTTGCATCTGAAGTTCTGGCAATCCCTTTATTAACAAGGTGTTCAGTGCCTTTGTTTAAAATTGGACATGCCACAGAACCTACATAACTGTAACTGTGCATTTTTTATTCTGAAAAAAAATATATATACTGCCATACAATGGCAATGAAAATCTTTATTTCCAGATGTTCAGACATCGAAATATTTTCCAAATCACAATCAAGTACCTGCATAGTAGAACTGAATGATTATAATACAGAAGAGTAATTAAATTAAAAGATTGAGATGTATTTTAATGGCAAAAATCCATTTCAAAGGGAACTACTCCCTGACTCTATTAGGGGAACAATTTCTGAGAGAGGAAAACTTGGTGGTTGAGTAAATTCCTATGCCAGTAAAAAGTTTATGTAGCTGATGCTTTGTAATAAAAGTAATGAGCCCTATGTTGCTATTCTCTGTAAATATCTGATAAGTCTGGTAAAGTCAGTTTATAATTGAGATATAAATTATCAATAGATAATTTGCTGGTTTGTATTTAGGTTTGTTTTTTTTTCTAAAACTTTCTTATTAGCATTTTGCGCTTATAATTGTTATCATAAAATTTAAAATCTTTCTTGCAAGCTCAGGATTAATTCCTGTTCAAGCAAGAACTCACAAGAATAGTTTTGATGTTACTCAGCTTTTTCAGTAAACATTAAATATTTTATCCAAACATCCTTTGGTTATATTTTCCATGGTTTTTTTCCTCAGTACAACACAGAAATACCTGTGCTCAAGGTAGTCAACACTGTAGTGGTGGTCTCTTGTTTTGAGAGCTTTAATCCTTTAGAATGACTCTGGTAAGATCATGGCTTGTTCATAATGGGCAAGTGCTGTTTTATGAATGAGTTACTGAGCTGAGCATTTAAGATCATACATGTACACAAAGTTCTCTTTATGGTACTCCTTCACCCAGACATGTGATATTTCAGGCCTGTAATTCTGTACTGAATCTTGATTAGCCCTGGATTCACTTCTGGTTTTGTGGATGAGTCTAAGGCCACCTATAATATTTAACTTCATTTTTATGTCAGTCTGTATTAGGAATCAGAACAAATTGAAGCAGAAGATCTCAAAAGAATGAGATAAGGTTATCCCCTAATCAGTTTTAATAATATTTTGACTTTAAAAAATCACTGGCATAATTTGTGATGCAGATACATACTTCCCATGTCCTTACCAACAAAAGTCTATTAGCTTCAGTTGCAAAAGAAATGCTGAAGGGTGAGAATCTTCATGTAAATACAGAAATGTAGGAAAAGAATGCTCCTGGTAATCTTGAGGATTTTCACAAACAATGTATAGTAGAAAAACAAAATGTATGGGATAAATATTGTAAATGTGTTCTTTTGAGAATTGCATCATGGCAGGAATGTTTGCTGGAAGGTTCTAAATCTCAGTGTTACTTATCAGCTTATGAAAAATTACAGAATTTAAAAATCCCAGCTGCTTTTTAAAGATATGTACGGCCAGAAAATCAATTAGTGAATCAAGATAAGTAATGGTAGGCATTATCAGCCTGGCACTTTGTTAGAACTTCAGTTTTTCTATACCTATGTTTACAGCAGAGACAGCAATCTCAAATTCACACTCTTGATTTAGAAGTGGACATTAGGTATCTGTAACACCCAGAAAGAGCACTTCTGCCCCAGTTGTTTGACTGGGGGAAATTAATCCAAACAGATTAGCATTACACTCCCATGGCAGTGAATGTAGTTAATGAATATGACAATAAGCTGAAGCACATCTAATCAAATTGAAATGAAATTATTATTACCAAATGATAGTATATAACTCCAATTTGTAAATGGAATTATATCAAATATTAATTTAACATAAAACACACAGGTAATTTCTCTTGGACCATGGTCGAAGATGAAGGTTTTGTGTTTTAATATTCACTTTCACAAGAAGAGTGTCAAAATTCAATCACCCTTTTGTTTTATTGATAGCCAGAATTCCATTAGACCTGGCCAGAAGAGAGTGAAGATGAAACATGCCAGCTTTTTATCTCTGTGTTCATACTTGCAACTAAAAGCATAAAATGGGATTCTGCAAACCTCCTTGCTGTCGGGATTCTAGTATGCATTTCTACAATTTTAGCTGCTAATCTACTCTTTGTGATAGCTACAGTTACAAATTATTGTTTGCATGTTTTGCTATTCTAGGTCATCTGCATTGGTACATATACAGACATTTTTGCTCATCATTTGGCATGATTCTCTCCTGACAAACTGAGCATTTCATTGGGAAGAACAAGAATTCAAATCCTGATACAATCAGACTGTTCAGGTAAAAATCTCTTTTGCAGCTCTGGTACCTTTCTTCTGATGGCAGCACTGAACCAGTCATTTCTGATGTGCTAGGGACAAGAATAGGTATGTCAGTAATGCTGCTGAGGGTCAGTGTAGTCAAAGAATTTAGTGCTCTGATGCTGAGCACTTGTTTTACAGTGTAGCATAGTTTAGGATCAGTTAGTCTTCTCTATGACATCAAAGCTTTATCTAATTGCTTGTGTTCTCTTCAGATGGTTAAAATGTAACCCAAGACAGTTTTGCAGTTTGGACTCTGTTGTATATTATACAGTTTTATCAATACTATCTTTACCCAAGATATTGAGATACCAAGTCTCACCAAATCCCTTTATAAAAATTTCCATATAGTTGCCAGTTTTATTTACAGGTACATGCATGAAGAAGTCAGAGAGCTCATCTTAAGCATTAAACTCATCCCTTGATATAATATAGGTTTTCTTTTTTTTTTTTTTATGTTTGGCAATCTTTTTTGTAATTAGGCATTTTAGTTGTTATGACATAGTGCCACATGAAGTGGAACCCTCTGAAATGCAGTACAGTTAATGAAGGCAAATATGAGTGTAGGGATCCGATGGCACAGAAACACCTGAAGACAAAGTGCTTTGGTGGATATATATATCAGGTAGCAGCATTGAATCAATTTGAGAGTGATTTTATTTTTTCATAATTTGTGTATTTGGTGCCCATGTTGAGATAGAGGGTGAGCCACAGAACCATGCTGACAGGCAAGAGGGGAATGCTGGTGCCAGGAGAGCAGCTTTGTTGGTACAGCCACGCTCCTGGCTCTGCAACACTGGTATCACACAATGGGCCAAAGGAAACAATGCATGAAAAAGCTTTTTTTGTCTGCTCTATATGTCCTACCCCTTATTAGTGTTAGATTTATTTTGAGATATACATCCATATTTACCAGATGAAGAAGAGAGGTTGAACCATTATTTAAGAACTGAAAATATTCTCTATCTGTGATTTCTAGAAGAGCATTTAAAGAATTTTCAGGCTTAAAACAAATTTAAATTTCTAATCTTCACATCACTGCACAATCAAATATATGAATGCATAATTACTGAAACTTGGATGTACATTTCTGTGTGTATCCATATAGTGTTACATGAGAAGTATCAGCTCAGTGGGTTACTTTCATGTGATTTTGACAGAGATACTTGAAAGTCAGATTTCTTTGAGCCTAGCCAGAACATATATGTATGTTAAAGAAACAACAGCTGTTTACAGCTTATCTAAAAGATTATGAATAGATAAAAAAAATTATCTTTCATCTCTCATATAATCTCCAAATGGATAATCAAGAACAAAGTGAAGCAAAGGGCAGGGGGTGAAATTCTTAAGCATCTTAAGTCAGTGGGAATTGTATTATTGACTTTAATGGGACCAATATTTTAACTTGTGCATTGAAGTTCCAACCCTTATGAAAATGCCACAGGCAGGTCATTTATCATAACCATGTAGGGTTACAGAAGTACAAAACTGTACATTGACTTCTGATATGAAAAGTTATTGTTTATTTGTACCTGTGGGAGGTTGTAGTAACAGTACTCACAAAAAAGTTAAGTGAAAATGGGGCTTCTTTTTCAAGACAGAAAATATATGCTAATTGCAGCAAGTATTTCTTTTTTTTTTGCTTTTTTAGAGAAATACAGTTATGAACCACAGCCTAAGCCTGAACTTAAAATATTTAGCTTAATTTCTTCGTATGTCCTACAGCTCTTATATCAACAGCCATTACTTGAAGGTTAAGACAGATACAACACTAGATATGAAATTAATATGGATTATTTGAAATAGAAAGGTTATTCTAAATTAACACTGTTCACAAATATGTTAAATCTTTAAAACTGAAAGTATGAACTTTTACAAAAGAACTATGAAATGCCATTATTAATTTGGAAGCATTTTCTGCTGATAGCAAAAATATCAAAAAGGGAATATTAAATAACTTCTGAATCACAGGGTTCATTCTTCATTTTCCATTGCAAATTTTTGAGTTACAAACTGGATGATTTTCAGTTTTGTGAAAGTACTTTAGAATGCTTTATTGGATGCTCATAGTAATTACACTATTTCTGTAACTGCCAAGCTATAAAGCTAGGAGAATAATAATTACAAAAATAAATGCATAGAAAATTAAGGGAGTATCTCAATAGTTTTTCAAATGGAATTTTTACTATGCTATTTTTCTAATGAGTTGTCTATTACTGCTTTTAGTATTAAACAGATTCTTAGAAAGTATGAGAATCAGAATATAATTATCCAGGATGACAGACTGAACTTTGAAAGATAAGGAAGGCTTACATAATACTGTTTGTTTCCAAACTGGAAACAAGAAAAAATCTAGGATATACTTTTCAGGCTAAAAAGATCTATCCGAGGGAAAATATTTCTCCTATTAAACAGAGATTGAGTAAGTGTGCTGAGATATGAAAAGAAGTTCTTCTCCACCAACTTGTAACTATTTGCAGCATTATAAAATTTTTTTTTATAATATTCAAATAAAATAATCTTATTCACTGAAAAAGTACTCAAATGAGCAAAATTCTGTCATGTGTCTTGAAAATTTTAGGTCAGTTTTGAACTGTTGCCAAAAACATGTGGAGACTCTGTAAATCTACTGTAGGATGGCAGACTGTAAAAGAAGAATTAGTCTAGAGTAGCTGTATGAAACCCTTGGAGGGGGTAAAAAGTAAAATACAGCCAAATACTACAGGTGACTACTCAGTCAGGAAAAATGCATTTATCCCTTATTCTGCCTACAAATTCATCTACAGTCTTCATCACTCAACCTCTTCACTTACACATGGTTGTAAAAATAGCTTTCAGTCTGAAACACTGAAGAAGCTGACACAGCCAGAAGAATGAAACTTGCTCAGTGATTCTGTGATTTTAAAAAGATATTATGTAAAATTTCCAACACCAGTGGAAGGAAAGAAATCTTCATTCTGGCCCACTTCCTTCAGGCAATAATAAGTGTGGTAATTGTTTTTGTCCTGATAATTTCTACCAAAAAAAGAAGACAGAGATATTATACCACTGTGCTTTCATTCATGAGCATAGATGCAGGACTCATACTATTATTCAAGTACAAAATGCTTTAGCCATGAGCCAATAAAAGAAGATGCCTGCAGTGAAGACAATTTCAAAATGTGGCAGCAGTGTTTCACTACAGCCAGGCAGATAATGAAATGTCATCAAGTAGGAATAGTAAGAAGGAATAAGATATATTCAAGTACCTGAAACAACCCGTGGGACAAAAGTTCTTTTCTGTATATGTAATGTTGCTTCTCTCCAAAAACGTTACTGCTCTTAAAAAATGACCACAGGGAGAAAAAATCAGGCAGAAAGCACCATTTAAATTTTGGTGCAGACGACACAGTACTTCCAAGATGTATTTCTGCTCCAGTTGATTCCCTCTTTGGAATGCTGCTCAGGCAGCTGCTGCATCCTGCCACTGCAGCCATGCTCATCCATCAAAGTCAACAAAAATGCCTCTGAGAGTTCCTAGTCTGGTGGCTTAGGTGCACACCAAGCTTCATGGATTTGATACAGTTCCTAGGTAATGTTACCTCCTACTCTGACACATCAGCACAATTACTTTATAAAATACTTTATTTGAACATTTTAATGGTTGGCCATAGAAGTTAAACAAAGATAGTACAGTGTTATCATTCTGAACTATGGCATTGCCCTTCTAAGAGAATTAGGTAATTCACATAATAGAGCATATACAGGCTGCTTCAACCTTCATGCAGGAGTTATATGATAGTTACACCATAAAAAACTTGCTTTTGTAGTTTTTCAATAGAAGGTTTCAGAATAATCTCTTGTGAAATATTCTTTCTGTGCTGTTTCTTACTTGATTGTTTTAGTGATTGCTATGTTAAAAAATAGGCATCAGCAAGACACACAATTAAAATAACCACATAAAAGGGGATTACTTTAATGGAGGATTAGGAGAGGGGGATTCTAAATCTAGCTATATTAATAAGGTCTACAAATGTAACCCAGTGCATTCATTTATCTAATTGGCTGAAACAATGTAAAAGCCAGCTGAGTAAAGTTGAAATGTTTTTTTATATTGTGCACTTTATCAGATGTATGTTAAAGAATTCAAGCTCTATCCAGTGTCACCTTTTATGCACTATGTTGGTGCAACTAGCCTGAAGAAAGGGTATTTGGGAAGTGAATCTATAAACTTTGTTGTAAAAAATCTGAGCATCTTTCTGTCCTTCATGTACACAGATTGAAATAGGACAGAGTGTGAATAATTTTGATGACTAATTCAACTAATGCTCTACTAGCTTTAGATTTCTTTCTGTTCTGTCACATTATTTCACCTCTGTGTACAGCCATGCCATCTCCTCTGCAATTTTGGACATATAGATGGCTTCCCTACTACTCTACCTTGCCTCATCTCCCCAAGGTAGTGCCAATAGTAAAAGGCAAGAATTCACAAAGATACAAATACTTCTACTATAGAAACAGACATAGAAGACATTAATCTTCTAACAGTGAAGCAGTTTTGGATAATGTGCTGCTGTGCTGCTATAAATGGCTCAGTATTATCTCTTTAAGGTAATACTGGAAAAAGTGCAGCTACATTCTTACTGCCATCTAGACCCCTGTCCCTGTGTATCTGAATTGCCTATCCCACCATTCAGAATTTCTATCTATGGAAAAGATGAGGAAAGAGAAGTCACAGTGATTTGGGAGGTTTATTCGAATAGAGCTGGCCACCCATATCCAATCTGAAAACCAGGGTAGCCACAAAGATTGATTTCTTCCAAGCATGCTTCTGTCAGTAGGAGAGGGCAGCCTGGGAAACACTGCTTTGCTATTTGTGAAAAGTTTTCAGAGCCCCATGCTCAGCTGGAAAAGCTTTGAAAAGCAAACTAGCTGTGCTACATGTCAGAGGGAAGCAGAAGGCAACAGCAGTTACCTTTAAAAATTTTGACCCTAGGAGGGCAACTTTAATAGCAGAAGTCAGAAGCAAAGTACTTGATGAAGTATTTTGATTCACCTTTTGCTTCATCTTTTGATTCCTATAATGTAAATAATAAGATAAAAGAATGAACTAAAAGATAGAACCAGCCCATCAATAAATGAAATACAGGAATCCAGCTGCTGACATTGCTACCTGTGTTTTGCCTCTATTCTGGCAAAAAGACTGGCAAACTCTTTAGTTAGCATTAAATTCAACTGGATAAAAAGACTCCATGACAATTAATTAGCTCAGGACCCATTCCAAACTTATGCAAGCATGAAACAGTTGCACAATGTCTAAGAATGAAGATTCCTGAAGCAATAAAAGTAATTTAATCCTGACATTCAAAAAACATGGAATGGGTTTATTCCCAAAGACAATTTCCTTAATAGCCCAGTAGCTGCAAACCATGGTAGTCTGTGGATTTGAAATCCAATTTTTTTCCTTTTAATTGTTATGTAGGTGTAGCAACAGGTCATATGGTCTTCATTCTCTCTTCTTCCATGGCCAATAAACCGGAATATATTTACAGTGATGACTTAAGTGCCTTAAGTAACATCCAGGTCACTTGGCTGAAACCAGAACTGATGGAAGATGGAACTGAAAATAGCACTTCTAGTTGTCTTTTGTTTTGTAAAGTTTCCTTTCAAAAGAGGGATCTCAGGCTGTTTCATGTTGCGCTCTTTGTGTACAAATTGGAATTATCTGAAAAATTATCATATGCCTCTTTTATGTGAATACTTAGGTACCTATTGGCATTTTAACCATGCTCAATATATAAAAGAAGCTGTATAATATCACAAGGGCATTTCCAGTAGTTTTTTTTTAATACTGGAAATACAGAAACTTAACATATTAGGGCTCTCTATATTTTTTTCCCCTTTGAATGAAATACAAACTTCAAGTATTTCCAACAGTTCTGTCCCATCTGGGTGCTCTGGTGACCAATGACCCCTGTACTCAGGCTCTGGTCTTTCCATCTCTGAGAGCACTAATAACATCTAGACCCTCTGCATGTAGTTGCCTGGAACTTTTAGATTTTTAATAGCTGACACACTTACTTTTATCAAATCCGGCTAAGATTAGTCGTTGTATTTAAAAAAAATCAGTGTGAGGATGCCAGGGAAGCAAAAACAGTAGTGAATAATTTTTCTGGATATCCTTAAGAAGTAAGCCTTAAAACAATGGTATATTTCCATATTTTCATCTTTACATATGGTGATTGACTTGTGGACCTTCTTCTTTGTTCTTGGTATCTTTGAAAACCTTTCACATTTTCTTATTCTGGTGACAGCAGGGATCTTTTCTGTTGACTTGCTAGCAATAAGCTGTGCAGCCACCACATAAGAAATGCAAGCTTGAGAATTCCTTTCCCCTCCTCACTCTTCCTGTACCTTACAGCTTCTTCTGGGAAACCCTTGCTGCAGAGATCCTTCCTGTCTGATTATATCACCATAAGCTTCTTAGGCAGGTCAGAAGGGAGCAATCTTTCAGTTAAGTGGTGATTCATGGTGAAATATTTCCTTGGTGTATGGGGGCTGTGACCTACATTTTGACATTTTAATTTTTTACTATTAATCTGTTTCACATGTGAAGATCATGTATTCAAGTAATTTCTAAACAAAGTGGATTTTTATGTTGGAATGAATGGTGGTTTTTTTTTTTTGTTCATTAAGTATTGTTTCTGCTCACATAGCAATTATCAATAGTTTTTGTGGTAAGTTCTTTCCAAAATTCTACTGAAGTTTGGCAGTCTTGCATGATGTTCTTAAACATGCTCAGCATGTCCTTCTTGTTTGGAATGTCACCAGCATGAATATAATTTCTAATTTGGATGTGTGATGTGCTTGAAGTTATTGGAAAGCTGTGTGTGTTTTGCAACACTTAGAAGTCTTAAATAAGCCTTTACTGTAGCCCTTTAAAATAACTCCTTAAGTATCAATTCAAACTAAAACCATATGCTAGTCTATATTTGTAACTGTTTTTCATAAACCATATGCAGAGAGATATGCTACTAAAAAATGTAACAACAAATGTATCTGTGTGCTTAGTTTCTGGGGTATTAGAAACAGCATTTTTGGTTTATGTCAGTTTAGCATTTATTCTAGCAACCTCTTTTCTGGTTTCATGTATTTTTTCCTCAAAAGATGCCAGTAAAGACATTTTTTTTTTTTTGGTTAATTTTTTTACCCTGTAAGTAGCCTGTGAAGCTTTGGTGAGACAGCCAAATCTTGTGTAGAATTTTTGTGAGCCTCTGGTTCAGAAGGTCAGTGTTGAAATTCTACTCCATTTCACAAATGTATGGCCATATGCTGCCATCTGTCTGTTCTGCAGATGGGAGCTAATAGTGCACCATTAATGTTATGTACCAAATTGCAGCTATTTTTTCTGTGTGAAAGGCTGTTAAGACTTCTGATTTATTATTTTATCTCATTTAAAGCAGTTTTTTGGTCTGCTGTGGCTCTTTGTAGGAAAGCAAATTGCAAGGCTGAAAGGCTTGACACCTCTAGACAGGTAATTTTTTCTCTCCAAAACAATGTCATTCTTATAATTTTTTATAGAATGCAAGAAGAACTGTATTAGTGTTGTCTGTGATATTGCTCATTCTCACAACTATTATTGTGTCAGTGTACCACCAAATTCAACATACTGTGAAATGTTAATTTAAGCCAAAGCCAGTGATGCACTTGTTACCAACCCATTTATTGTATAAGTCTTGAGATTGAATTCAGACTGACTTACCAATTCTGTACATTAAAGACTACTACATATTAATATTGTGACAAAGATTGTAAAGGAAAAAAGAAATTGCATGTTGTAGTTTAAACCCAGCTGGAAACTAAGTACCATGCAGATGGCCTCGTGCTCCCCTCTGTGCCTGCCCTCCTTGTGGAGATTTCAGATTAAAAGCAAAGTTATTTGTTATTACAATAATCATAAAGAATAATAGTTACATTTTCTAAAATAGGAAGGCAGCTTGGCAAACTGTACATATATTCCCATGTAGTCAGCTATTTCATGACAATAAAACAAATCAAGAGAATATGTATTTTATAAAATGTTGTTTCGCTATTATTTAAACTATGATTTTCCCAGATAAACAATATTGTGCAGTTTACCCATATGCAAAAACACTTGTAAAATTGAGTGATTAATGAAGGGTCATCATTGACATCAAAGTGTAGGGGAATTAATTCTGTATCATTATGTTCCTGTGAGGAATATGAAGTATTTGTTTGGATGTTTTTTTTAGGGACATGTGCTCTTAATAGTATTGCTAAACTTAATACACAGGCTGTCTTTAATTAGAAAAGTAAACAGAGATTTCAATTTTGACTTTTTTGAAATGAGAATCATCAATTAACATAAATGCTTTTCAGTGAAGACAGGTTTTGTTTCAAAATAGTTCTGCTTCCTGCAAATAACACAACCAAGTTGTCAAAGTACCTTGACCATTTCTGATTTAGAAGAAGGTAATTTATTAAATATAGAATTAAATATAATAGGTTTGGGTTTTTTTTTCTTTCCAAGTAGATCATGTTCTTTATGTTTCCAATATAGGCATTATGAAAAATTCACAACAGAGACCTGTAAACCCTGGAGAAATGTGGTTCAAAACAGACTTAAATGGTGTAATTTTAAGTAATTTTTTTACAAACCATATTTTTAGTGGTACTCATCCAGTAACTGTGCCTCAGTGTATTTTTTCATGAGAATCATGTGAAAGGTACTTCTTTCCTAGTTAGAGCTTGATTCAGAATGCAGTACCTCTAGCAATAATAGCTTAAGCAGTCGCTTGAATGCCTTCAGTGTTTAAACAGCTGCACAGTCAATTTCACTCAGTATAAAAGGATCCATCATCAGATAGTCCATTTTGCTTAAACAGGCAGTGGGTGTTACACAGCCTGAATAGCTGGGAGGGAAAATCACACAATCAAAATGTGATTCTAAATAATATAGCTCATCTGAAACTGCTTAATCCTATCTTCTGAGGTCATTGTAACAAAAATGATGATTATATTGTATTTATCAAAGCCACTGAGAGTTTTTCTATTTTCTGTGGAGATTGCATGCTTTTCCTTTGTTCCAGGTCTTATTTGGTAAATCAATGGGTAAAACTGAATTATTTCTGCTCAGTAGATTCTGCATATAGCACTACTTAAAGTTTCTGTAAGAACTGAACACGTCCAGGATAGAAGTCTGAATGAGAACTTGTAGTGCTTGAAGGATTCCTGCTGCCACGATCTCAGTGAAGATTCTTGGATCCTTAGCCTTGTCTTTATCTGCTCCTCATTTCTAGGTTGCCTTCTTCACAGCAGCTGTCTAAGCACTCTTGCTCATGATGTGGTTGTGGTTGTCAATGCAGTGTTCTGCAATTTAGGGATCACAGCCATACTGAGAGATCAATAGTGGATTTTTTAATTTTTCCTAGGATCAGAAACTCTGCTAGTAGATTTTCATCAGTGCTGGGAGTTAAATCAGTAGGAGTTACAAAGATGAAATGAAATTAAATGAGACAGATTAAATTTCATACCCATGGAGAGCTTCACAATTTCTGGGTTTTTTTTTTTGATTCAGAGTGAAAACCTTCCCAGCAGAATGAAATTTGAAAAGTCTGACCAGATCTGTTTTGAAGTCATCTTGAACGCTGTTGTCTAAAATTACATGGATTTTTTTTTTCCTCCTCATATCTTCTGTTTCTTACCAAAGAAATTGTGTATTATTCTTTAATTTTCCTTCCAGTCTTCCTTCACGTTTCTCCCCTCAAACTTGCTCTGTGGAGTTTTCCTTCTGCCTAAGTACTGCAACTTGTTCTTTCTTTTTTTCCATGATGCAATTAACTATTCATTGTATTTTGTATTGAAAGCATGATGAGTTCATGATACTGTTTAATGTCCTTATAAATGTGTATAATTTTATCTGTGAAAATAATGCAATTTCATTGATCAGAAATTTATCTTCTAGTACCAGGAACTCTCTGATTTGTGTATGACAGAAGTCCACAAAAGAGATCAAAGTGCTGTTTTGTTCAGAATGCTTGAATGCATCTTTCTGCACAAGAAAAGAAAGAAAAAAAAGTAGAAAAAGGATCCATTTTCAGATAACTGTATTTCAGCAATCATAATCCTTTGATATTAATCTGGATGCTCAGACTCTCCAGCAACAGAGTGAACCCCTTTGAGGATCTAACTGCCCTCATAATACAAATGTGCCATTTATCTTTGGTTTCAGTCTCTGAAACAAAAGCTAGCCTAGAATGCCCTTGCTAGGAAGAAAAGTCCTGCTGGAGAGGTACTGCTAAGAAATAGTGTCTCATTAAGTTTCCCCAAGATTTTCATCTTGCAGTTACTGGTGGAAAACTCTAAACAGCTCACAACTCCTAAAGCAAACCTTTAAAGTGTAATCCATTTATAAAACAGACTTGGTTGCTCCTGTTTTCTTTAATGTGGGTACCCTCTTTGTCTCATGACCTGTGAGTCTGCTTTCCATCTATTTGTATGCTTCTCTCTGAAAGTGTGGGACCAGTTTAATAGTAAATGAGTGTTCTTGTCAGGCTTTTCAGTTGCTGAGCTCTTATAAAAGCAAGGTGAGATGCTGTACAGATGAAAGTTTAGGTCTGTTACATGAAAGTTAGTACTCTGGCCTGATAACATTGGGTGGGCTGGAATAATTAGTGCAACAAACATCTCAGTTGTGTTTTAACCTTGTTGGAACCAGAATGGTTGTACTATCACTGTGAGTTATCTGGTTGTGTGATAATGAACAGTCATGTCAATATGGAATATGGTATACCTGACAGGCACTTAAAGGAAGATGAAGTTCACATTTGGTAGATGCTATTAGTAAAGCCTCACAGGCACCATTTAGTCAATCTCCTGCCATATGGCTTCCTGTCCTACTGCCTGCACTGAGTGAAACTAAGTGAGAATTTTGAATGTTCAGTGCTGGAGAGAAGAAGGACTTAAGCCACGACAGGGGCTCTTCCCTTCACCTTCCTCCAATTTCAAATTTTATAGCAGTCCTTCAGCTTACCTGTCAAATTCCTGTTATTTTTATCTTTCATGTTTATATAGATAAAGTGTGTAATCCACCTCTGCTGCTTGAAAATAAGATGCTACTCATCTCTGGGTAAGTAGGTCGAATCCAGCTGTTTATGATCACTGACTATCTCTCTATGGCCCTGTTGTTGTACTCCTGTCAGCTGTAATGCACATGTGGAAGCACTCAAGGTAGCATTAAAGATGGATGGGATAATTGCTGCTGCACTGAGATGCAGTGCCACTGCCTTTTCAGTGCAGGTCAGCTTCCAGTGGGCACACAAAGCATCGTCACCATTTATGTTTTTGATCTCAGGTTTGAATGAGCAAGTGCTGGGACTGAACTAGCTGTCTGCCCAAGGTCCCCCCTTATCCTGGAGACAAGGAAAGCTTGCTTTGCTGTAAATTGGAGTTTTCCATCTTCAGGAAAATCAGTCCAGTGTCTTGCAAGAAAAATAAGAGCTCTGTGGAAGTACATGAAATAAATGTACTTCATAAAAGTACATGAACTAAATGAAGGACATTATCAATTGCTGGTCCTTGGCCTCATGGGTAACCTAAGTGTTTTGCATGTTCTCCTTGAGGAAAAGGGAAAAAATCCCATACCATGTAACAAATAATTTGTTTCATGTTTGTAGTAATAATAGTTGTAAGTTTCCTAGACTACTAGTATTTTTGTATTTTAATGTCAATATTGTATTACACATGTGGTTGTCTACCAGGTGTTGATAGTAATATTTTTTAACAAAGGTGTAAGGAGGAAAATAATGGAAACAAAATACACAGAAGGAAAACGAATGCAATGTGTCATTTATTACAAAATTTTTGAGTCTCAGGTGTCAATTGCTGCTGGTATTACTCATCGCAGATCCTATTTTAAATAACCCTAAAATACTCAAAGTTCCCTAAAACTTACTTTTTTTGGTGCTGAAAGAAGAGCCCCAGCTAGTTCCCTATAGCAAGAGGGAAACTTATCGAGGGGTCTAGAAAAGGTGATGGTCATAGAATTATAAATATTAGTATAGTAAACATTATTAGTAAATAAATACAATTTTTCTCTACCAAATACAGTTGTAGATAGTTCTAATTTTCATTTCTATTTGATTTGGGCCATTTAAAATAACTGTTTATCTTGGTCTAGTGAATGTGGAAAAGAAATCAGGCTAAATAAATATTGAGACAGAGAAAAGTAATTAACAGTACTCAGCTAAAAAAAAAAGTGAGAAAAGGTAAAACAAGCATCTAAAGAAACTGTTTCCCAGCTTAACACATCAAGACATGAATTTCCTTTCATTTGACACATTTTCGGGCAGCAAATGGCAGCTATTGGAATTAATAATCCTTAATAGGTTATTAGCTTGGATGAAAATAGTTTTCCATTAAAAATTGGTAATTCTATTCCTAAAATCCATCAGAGACAATCTTCATCTTCTGGGAACAATGCAAAACAATCTCTGACACTAGAAGTTATGACTAAAAATTAATTAACAGTTCAAGATCAAGTTGTTGCGCTTCATTCTTAAGTAAAAAAAATTTCAATACATTTACTCTTTACATAGTATGTTAAAGTTTTCTATTAATTATGTCTGTAACATTAAGGAAATGACTATCAGTATTTTAGTTTTCTTCTTAAATCAGTGCTGTTTTTCTTTGAACTACTGCTATTCAACAGAAGTGAATCAGGGAGTGATTAAGAGAGGTTCCCCTCTATTTCATAGGAATGGCAATAGTTCTCAAATGTTAGCTAATGTACATAAATCAGGAGTAAACATGTACTCAGTGCAACTACATCTGTAAATAAGATCAGATTCTAAATGTACAAGGAAATAGACAAGGCAGTGGCCACAGATCAGACTTCATTTTAAGGAAAGAAACAGAGTGAATGCAGTACCTATGTAGATCTCTAACTACAGATTAGCAAAATCAGAAAAAATAATGGAACATTTTGAAATTCAACAAAAGCAAATGCAGGGCCCTGCACCTGGGGAGGAATAACCCCATGCACCAGCAGAGGCTGGGGCTGAGCTGCTGAAGCAGCTCTGTGGAGGACAGCAAGCTCTCCATGAGCCAGCAGGGCCCTCGTGGCCCAGAGGTCAATGGTGTCCCGGGGTGCATGAGGAAGAGCATTGCCAGCAGTTCAGGAGGGATCCTGCCCCTCTACTCCGCCCTGCTGAGGCACCTCTGAAATGCTGTCCCCTGTTCTGGGCTCCTCAGCACCAGAGGTTCTGGAGAGGGTCCAGCAAAGGGCTCTGGGGCACCTCACTCACAAGGCAAGGCTGAGGGAGGAGCTGGGCCTGTTCAGCCTGCACAGGCTGAGGGGAACCTCTTAAATGTCTGTAAATGTCCGAAGGGAAGCTGTCAGGAGGATGGATCCAGCCCTGCTTGGCACTTCCCATCAATAAGACAAGAGGCAGTGGGCAGAAACTGATGCACAGAAGTTCCACCTGAACACGAGGAAGAACAGCATTGTGAGGGGGACTGTGCACGGGAACAGGCTGCACAGAGACATTGTGGAGTCTCCTTCTCCAGAGATATTCAAAAGCTGTTCGGACACAATCCCAGCAGTGTGCTGTAGGGCACCCTGCTTGAGCAGGCAAGTTGACCTCAGGACTAGATGATCCCCAGTGGTCTCTTCCAGCCTTACCCATTGTGTGATCCACAGTGGACTTGGCAATGTGTTTAGTGGTTTGGTACAAAGGAATGGTGCATCTTGTGTTACCTTCAGTGTTATGTATAGAAATACGTTATGCTGTAAATACTTTCCATAGGATCATAGAGTCCTAGAATTGTCGAGTGGTTTGCATTGGAAGGAACCTTCAAGATCACATAGTTCCAATCCCCCCTGCCCCGGGCAGGGACACCTGCCCCTAGACCAGGTCACAGCCCACCCAACCTGGCCTTGAACACGGCCAGGGATGGGGCATTTAGTAACTTTTTCTCTAACTATACTCGCCAGAGGGTTTTCTTTCTGCCTAAAGCTTTTAGATTTGAAATACCTTCTGCTGTTAGCTGAGGGTGCCCTCTTATGGAGACCGTGAGCACACAGGCCTAGTGATTCCAAGAATTTTTAGTGGGCTTAGTAGACTTGGTTTATTTTACAAAACAACAATAACTACAGCAGTAGACAGGTAACAAAATGTTTAATTTAGAAAATAAAGAATTTATTTGAAGTAATCATTTAGTTTCTTCAGAGTATGGTCCCTTCAAAATCTTT